>OY282453.1:10761694-11176820 GCA_958295655.1 Palloptera scutellata | reverse complement strand
ATAGATTGATAGATTGATAGATTGATAGATTGATAGATTGATAGATTGATAGATTGATAGATTGATAGATTGATAGATTGATAGATTGATAGATTGATAGATTGATAGATTGATAGATTGATAGATTGATAGATTGATAGATTGATAGATTGATAGATTGATAGATTGATAGATTGATAGATTGATAGATTGATAGATTGATAGATTGATTAGATTGATAGATTGATAGATTGATAGATTGATAGATTGATAGATTGATAGATTGATAGATTGATAGATTGATAGATTGATAGATTGATAGATTGATAGATTGATAGATTGATAGATTGATAGATTGATAGATTGATAGATTGATAGATTGATAGATTGATAGATTGATAGATTGATAGATTGATAGATTGATAGATTGATAGATTGATAGATTGATAGATTGATAGATTGATAGATTGATAGATTGATAGATTGATAGATTGATAGATTGATAGATTGATAGATTGATAGATTGATAGATTGATAGATTGATAGATTGATAGATTGATAGATTGATAGATTGATAGATTGATAGATTGATAGATTGATAGATTGATAGATTGATAGATTGATAGATTGATAGATTGATAGATTGATAGATTGATAGATTGATAGATTGATAGATTGATAGATTGATAGATTGATAGATTGATAGATTGATAGATTGATAGATTGATAGATTGATAGATTGATAGATTGATAGATTGATAGATTGATAGATTGATAGATTGATAGATTGATAGATTGATAGATTGATAGATTGATAGATTGATAGATTGATAGATTGATAGATTGATAGATTGATAGATTGATAGATTGATAGATTGATAGATTGATAGATTGATAGATTGATAGATTGATTGATTGATAGATTGATTGATAGATTGATTGATAGATTGATTGATAGATTGATTGATAGATTGATTGATAGATTGATTGATAGATTGATTGATAGATTGATTGATAGATTGATTGATAGATTGATTGATAGATTGATTGATAGATTGATTGATAGATTGATTGATAGATTGATTGATAGATTGATTGATAGATTGATTGATAGATTGATTGATAGATTGATTGATAGATTGATTGATAGATTGATTGATAGATTGATTGATAGATTGATTGATAGATGATTGATAGATTGATTGATAGATTGATTGATAGATTGATTGATAGATTGATTGATAGATTGATTGATAGATTGATTGATAGATTGATTGATTGATAGATTGATGATAGATTGATTGATAGATTGATTGATAGATTGATTGATAGATAGATTGATAGATTGATTGATAGATAGATTGATAGATAGATTGATAGATAGATTGATAGATAGATTGATAGATAGATTGATAGATAGATTGATAGATAGATTGATAGATAGATTGATAGATAGATTGATAGATAGATTGATAGATAGATTGATAGATAGATTGATAGATAGATTGATTAGATAGATTGATAGATAGATTGATAGATAGATTGATAGATAGATTGATAGATAGATTGATAGATAGATTGATAGATAGATTGATAGATAGATTGATAGATAGATTGATAGATAGATTGATAGATAGATTGATAGATAGATTGATAGATAGATTGATAGATAGATTGATAGATAGATTGATAGATAGATTGATAGATAGATTGATAGATAGATTGATAGATAGATTGATAGATAGATTGATAGATAGATTGATAGATAGATTGATAGATAGATTGATAGATAGATTGATAGATAGATTGATAGATAGATTGATAGATAGATTGATAGATAGATTGATAGATAGATTGATAGATAGATTGATAGATAGATTGATAGATAGATTGATAGATAGATTGATAGATAGATTGATAGATAGATTGATAGATAGATTGATAGATAGATTGATAGATAGATTGATAGATAGATTGATAGATAGATTGATAGATAGATTGATAGATAGATTGATAGATAGATTGATAGATAGATTGATAGATTGATAGATTGATAGATAGATTGATAGATAGATTGATAGATAGATTGATAGATAGATTGATAGATAGATTGATAGATAGATTGATAGATAGATTGATAGATAGATGATAGATAGATTGATAGATAGATTGATAGATAGATTGATAGATAGATTGATAGATAGATTGATAGATAGATTGATAGATAGATTGATAGATAGATTGATAGATAGATTGATAGATAGATTGATAGATAGATTGATAGATAGATTGATAGATAGATTGATAGATAGATTGATAGATAGATTGATAGATAGATTGATAGATAGATTGATAGATAGATTGATAGATTGATAGATAGATTGATAGATAATTGATAGATAGATTGATAGATAGATGATAGATAGATTGATAGATAGATTGATAGATAGATTGATAGATAGATTGATAGATAGATTGATAGATAGATTGATAGATAGATTGATAGATAGATTGATAGATAGATTGATAGATAGATTGATAGATAGATTGATAGATAGATTGTTAGAAGATTGATAGATTGATTGATAGATAGATTGATAGATAGATTGATAGATAGATTGATAGATAGATTGATAGATAGATTGATAGATAGATTGATAGATAGATTGATAGATAGATTGATAGATAGATTGATAGATAGATTGATAGATAGATTGATAGATAGATTGATAGATAGATTGATAGATAGATTGATAGATAGATTGATAGATAGATTGATAGATAGATTGATAGATAGATTGATAGATAGATTGATCGATAGATTGATAGATAGATTGATAGATGGATTGATAGATGGATTGATAGATGGATTGATAGATGGATTGATAGATAGATTGATAGATAGATTGATAGATAGATTGATAGATAGATTGATAGATAGATTGATAGATAGATTGATAGATAGATTGATAGATAGATTGATAGATAGATTGATAGATAGATTGATAGATAGATTGATAGATAGATTGATAGATAGATTGATAGATAGATTGATAGATAGATTGATAGATAGATTGATAGATAGATTGATAGATAGATTGATAGATAGATTGATAGATAGATTGATAGATAGATTGATAGATAGATTGATAGATAGATTGATAGATTGATAGATAGATTGATAGATAGATTGATAGATAGATTGATAGATAGATTGATAGATAGATTGATAGATAGATTGATAGATAGATTGATAGATAGATTGATAGATAGATTGATAGATAGATTGATAGATAGATTGATAGATAGATTGATAGATAGATTGATAGATAGATTGATAGATAGATTGATAGATAGATTGATAGATAGATTGATAGATAGATTGATAGATAGATTGATAGATAGATTGATAGATAGATTGATAGATAGATTGATAGATAGATTGATAGATAGATTGATAGATAGATGATAGATAGATTGATAGATAGATTGATAGATAGATTGATAGATAGATTAATAGATAGATTGATAGATAGATTGATAGATAGATTGATAGATAGATTGATAGATAGATTGATAGATAGATTGATAGATAGATTGATAGATAGATTGATAGATAGATTGATAGATAGATTGATAGATAGATTGATAGATAGATTGATAGATAGATTGATAGATAGATTGATAGATAGATTGATAGATAGATTGATAGATAGATTGATAGATAGATTGATAGATAGATTGATAGATAGATTGATAGATAGATTGATAGATAGATTGATAGATAGATTGATAGATAGATTGATAGATAGATTGATAGATAGATTGATAGATAGATTGATAGATAGATTGATAGATAGATTGATAGATAGATTGATAGATAGATTGATAGATAGATTGATAGATAGATTGATAGATAGATTGATAGATAGATTGATAGATAGATTGATAGATAGATTGATAGATAGATTGATAGATAGATTGATAGATAGATTGATAGATAGATTGATAGATTGATAGATTGATAGATTGATAGATTGATAGATAGATTGATAGATAGATTGATAGATAGATTGATAGATAGATTGATAGATAGATTGATAGATAGATTGATAGATAGATTGATAGATAGATTGATAGAAAGATTGATAGATAGATTGATACATTGATAGATAGATTGATACATTGAATAGATAGATAGATTGATAGATAGATTGATAGATAGATTGATAGATAGATTGATAGATAGATTGATAGATAGATTGATAGATAGATTGATAGATAGATTGATAGATAGATTGATAGATAGATTGATAGATAGATTGATAGATAGATTGATAGATAGATTGATAGATAGATTGATAGATAGATTGATAGATAGATTGATAGATAGATTGATAGATAGATTGATAGATAGATTGATAGATAGATTGATAGATAGATAGATAGATTGATAGATAGATTGATAGATAGATTGATAGATAGATTGATAGATAGATTGATAGATAGATTGATAGATAGATTGATAGATAGATTGATAGATAGATTGATAGATAGATTGATAGATAGATTGATAGATAGATTGATAGATAGATTGATAGATAGATTGATAGATAGATTGATAGATAGATTGATAGATAGATTGATAGATAGATTGATAGATAGATTGATAGATAGATTGATAGATAGATTGATAGATAGATTGATAGATAGATTGATAGATAGATTGATAGATAGATTGATAGATAGATTGATAGATAGATTGATAGATAGATTGATAGATAGATTGATAGATAGATTGATAGATAGATAGATTGATAGATTGATAGATTGATAGATTGATAGATTGATAGATTGATAGATTGATAGATTGATAGATAGATAGATTGATAGATTGATAGATAGATTGATAGATAGATTGATAGATAGATTGATAGATAGATTGATAGATAGATTGATAGATAGATTGATAGATAGATTGATAGATAGATTGAGATAGATTGATAGATAGATTGATAGATAGATTGATAGATAGATTGATAGATAGATTGATAGATAGATTGATAGATAGATTGATAGATAGATTGATAGATAGATTGATAGATAGATTGATAGATAGATTGATAGATAGATTGATAGATAGATTGATAGATAGATTGATAGATAGATAGATAGATAGATAGATAGATAGATAGATAGATAGATAGATAGATAGATAGATAGATAGATAGATAGATAGATAGATAGATAGATAGATAGATAGATAGATAGATAGATAGATAGATAGATAGATAGATAGATAGATAGATAGATAGATAGATAGATAGATAGATAGATAGATAGATAGATAGATAGATAGATAGATAGATAGATAGATAGATAGATAGATAGATAGATAGATAGATAGATAGATAGATAGATAGATAGATAGATAGATAGATAGATAGATAGATAGATAGATAGATAGATAGATAGATAGATAGATAGATAGATAGATAGATAGATAGATAGATAGATAGATAGATAGATAGATAGATAGATAGATAGATAGATAGATAGATAGATAGATAGATAGATAGATAGATAGATAGATAGATAGATAGATAGATAGATAGATAGATAGATAGATAGATAGATAGATAGATAGATAGATAGATAGATAGATAGATAGATAGATAGATAGATAGATAGATAGATAGATAGATAGATAGATAGATAGATAGATAGATAGATAGATAGATAGATAGATAGATAGATAGATAGATAGATAGATAGATAGATAGATAGATAGATAGATAGATAGATAGATAGATAGATAGATAGATAGATAGATAGATAGATAGATAGATAGATAGATAGATAGATAGATAGATAGATAGATAGATAGATAGATAGATAGATAGATAGATAGATAGATAGATAGATAGATAGATAGATAGATAGATAGATAGATAGATAGATAGATAGATAGATAGATAGATAGATAGATAGATAGATAGATAGATAGATAGATAGATAGATAGATAGATAGATAGATAGATAGATAGATAGATAGATAGATAGATAGATAGATAGATAGATAGATAGATAGATAGATAGATAGATAGATAGATAGATAGATAGATAGATAGATAGATAGATAGATAGATAGATAGATAGATAGATAGATAGATAGATAGATAGATAGATAGATAGATAGATAGATAGATAGATAGATAGATAGATAGATAGATAGATAGATAGATAGATAGATAGATAGATAGATAGATAGATAGATAGATAGATAGATAGATAGATAGATAGATAGATAGATAGATAGATAGATAGATAGATAGATAGATAGATAGATAGATAGATAGATAGATAGATAGATAGATAGATAGATAGATAGATAGATAGATAGATAGATAGATAGATAGATAGATAGATAGATAGATAGATAGATAGATAGATAGATAGATAGATAGATAGATAGATAGATAGATAGATAGATAGATAGATAGATAGATAGATAGATAGATAGATAGATAGATAGATAGATAGATAGATAGATAGATAGATAGATAGATAGATAGATAGATAGATAGATAGATAGATAGATAGATAGATAGATAGATAGATAGATAGATAGATAGATAGATAGATAGATAGATAGATAGATAGATAGATAGATAGATAGATAGATAGATAGATAGATAGATAGATAGATAGATAGATAGATAGATAGATAGATAGATAGATAGATAGATAGATAGATAGGTTTTGTTACATAAGGGTCCTTTGACCAGCGTTTCACAAAATCTTAATGAACTTTTAACTTCGTTCACACACGAGTTGATATGTAAGTTAAAACTTAATTTGGAGTCCATTGTCCATTGCACTTAAATCAATAAATGTCAATACATGACTCAGAGTCTGATGTTGTAAAGAATATTTAGCAGACATACGTTGTCCCTTTTTGTAAATGTCATAAACTTGCATTTATCCAAATTGAGTAACATCAAGTTTAATCGGCACCATTTTGAAATATTATCAATATCTTCTTGCAGAAGTTTTTGTTGGATCATGGAGTTGTAAGTTAAGAACAACTTTACATCATCAGCATACATTACAATTTTGCAATTACGAATAACTGATGGCAAATCATAGATAAACAGAAGAAATAATATAGGTCACAGATGGTACCCTTGAGGAACTCTGAACTCTGTCAAGTAACAGCAATGCCTTTTGATGTTTCGGCATTTTGGAAAATCACCTTTTGTTTTCTGTTAGTGATTTATGACTCTCAAAAGCAAGGGAGAAATTCGAATCAAACCTGGTTTTTTAATAAGGAGGCCATGAAAAGTTAGTCATCAAATGCTTTGCTAAAATCAGTATATATAACTTCAGTTTGATGGTTATTAATAAATTCATTCATTACACATGTAGTGAATTCTAAAAGGTTAGTCATAGTAGATCTCCCCTTAAGGAACCCATGCTGCGATGTGTTGATCAATGTTATAAAAGTGTGCTTAATTTGGGTGGTAACAATTAATTCAAATAACTTAGGTATCACACTTAATTTAGCAATACCTCCTATAATTTGAGATATTAGATTTACCACCATTTTTATGAAGGGGAACAATAAAATATTCTTTCCAACAAACAGGGAAATGACCTGATTTTAAACATTTGTCAAATATTATGGCAAGAGGTTTATATAAAAGTTCAGCCCAACTTTTTAATATGTAACTCGGGTTATTATCGGGTCCAGATTTAAATGACTACTCAAGAGTCATTGTCGTTGAAGCTAAACGTGGAATATGTAGATTTCAAAAAATCCGCAAATAGGTTCGCAATTACAATTCCATCACTAGAAACAAGATCACAAAGACACATAGACGGAGGGAAATCGCTGGCCTTACGTTTTGACTTAACAAAGTCATAAAAAGATTTAGGTTCGTGATGAATTTTCATTTTCATACCATTTAAATAGTTTCTATAACTTTCATCATTCAGCTTTATATATTAATGGCGTAGACGGGAATAGTTACAATAATCCATATTTCTGCCAGATTTTTTATAAACTATAAAACCTCGCGACTTCCGATTTTTTCAGCTTCTTAAATCCTTTGTGAACAAAATGGATCCAGTATTCGTAAAAGAAGTTTTTAACTTTAGGTACACATTGTCCAAATGCTTTATATAAAATATTATTTAATAGAGATACGCAGCTGTCAATGTTCAGATTATCTAACGGCTAAAAGGTAACAGAACGAATATCAACGAGTTTATTATAGTTAGTTCTTTGAAAACAGTATTTCAATTTAGCAGTTTTTATATTAATTTTTAGACTATATCATACTTAAATATATAAAATTTACAATTCATGCCTAAAATCACTGATAGCGGTATCAACAAAGTAATTTTCAGTCAAAACATTAAAAATAAATTAGTGATACCCTAAACAACAGTTTCGATTAAACTATAAGATTTCAAGCTAAACCAAAAAGTAAAAATGGTTGGTTTATATGGGAGAATGTAATTAACTGCCATTTATGTAACTCATACTAGGTATTAGGGTCCTCCCTTATCCCAAAGCGGTTTTACTTTTCTGTACTTTTACCCCCTATGTATTATGGTCTCATTCCATAATACATAGCTCTCATTCCAATCAACACAATTACAGAGCAATGGATTTAAAAAAAAAAAAATTATGATTATTATTATTTTGGGGATATGTAATGTTTTCGCATGTCTACGCCGATAAATCAGAAACAATTGACCACTTGGAAGCCAATATTCGACAAGTTATTGCCGAAACACACAGCCTGATTTACTGCTAAGATTGTGTGAAAATTCCACCTCCAGATCATGAGACATGCTTGAAATCATTTTCAAACATTAATGTCAAAAAATTATCTTTAAATAAAGCCAATTTCATGAATATTAAAAACATTTTTGTGTTATATTTCAATTTAAAGTTCTACGACTTCAAAAAATTACCTTATGAGGGTCCTCCCTTATCCCAATACGGTCTTACTTTTCTGTACTTTTACCTTTGTATTCATCACAATAAAGTTGTTTCACATACATTTCTATACTTTTACCCTCTCTGTATATGGGTGTGGCGATCCGGCACCCACGAAGACAACAATAACCATTACATAATAAAATACATTGCCCAGAAAGGGAAAACTAGAGAACTCTAACATTAGTATTTGAGATATGTATATCAACTCAAAAACCAAATTTATTTTATTTCTAAAGTATCTGTTAATATAAGTTGGAAAACGAGAAAACGAGAAAACGAAAACGTTATTTCCTAAAAGGGTCCCCCTTATCATAATATGGTTTCACTTTATTGTACTTCTATTCTCTTTGCATAAAGGTCCGCCTTATCACAATTTCTGTACTTTTATGCTCTTTGTGTTTGGGTCCCCCTTATCATAATACGGTTTTACTTTTACCATCTTTATAGAAGGGTGCCCCTCCTTACTGTACTTTTTATTATTTTATACTTTTATCCCCTTTTATCCTCACCTATCACATTTATAATTTTTCTACGTGTATCACAAAGGGTGATTTTTTTCTACTTGGTTTTTGACGTTTATATTTCTGACAGTTCATGCGTGATTCTTGATGTGTCAAAGTAAAAAATGCTCAGTTTGGTTTGCCATTTCATTATGAATAGACTTACGCCTGAACAACGTTTGCAAATTATTGAAAGTTATTATCAAAATTCTTGCTCTGTGAAAAATGTGTTTCGCAAGCTCCGTCCATTTTATGGCTACGTCCATTTTGGCTCAATGGATACATGAATAAGCAGAATTGTCGTATTTGAACTGAAGACCAGCCAGATGCAATTCAGCAGCTACCAATGCATCCCGAAAAATGCACTATTTGGTGCGGTTTATGGAAAGGCGGCATCATTGGGCCGTACTTCTTCAAAGACGTTGATGGCCGCAACGTTACGGTCAATGGGGAAAGGTACCGTTCGATGATAACAGACTTTTTTTTGACGAAAATGCAAGAATTGGACTCGGCCGACTTGTGGTTCCAACAGGACGGTGCCACATGCCATATGTCACACTGTATGCGAAACCATGCATCAATTGAGAGGCGAATTTGGTGGGCAGTTTATCTCACGTTTTGGTGCAGTCAATTGGCCACCAAGATCGTGTTATTTGACTCCGTTAGACTATTTTTTGTGGGGCTATGTTAAGTCTCTAGTCTATAGGGACAAGTCAAACACGATTGCTGCTTTGGAAGCCAACATTAAACGCGTCATTGGTGACATTCTGGCCGAAATGTGTGTGGAAAAGTGTGTCAAAATTTTACCTTCAGAATAGATTGATGCGTAGCCACGGGCAACATTTAAATGAAATTACCTTTAAAAATGACAGAAATTGATTTACCGATCCATTTCTGTGTTTTTTTGAATTTACAAAAACCAAGCTCTTAAAAAATTACTCTTTACTTACATTTTTTACTTTTAGCCTCATTGTATAAGGGTCTGATCTTATCACAATGCGTTTTTGTTTTTTGTACTTTTACCCCTTTTTATAAGGGCCGTCCTAAATGGGTCACAAATTGTAACCAAAACTGATTTTCGAAAAATTTTTCACTACGTTTACAAAAAATGAAAAAGGAATTTATAATGTTTCTGTTTTTATGCCGGGTACTGTAACTACATATGTATGTCTCACCTACTAATGTAGGTGAGATTCAAATTAAAGTCCTGGCATTACTCGTAATTAATGTATTTGATATACGTAGTATAAAAATATAAAATATAAAAATACGTAAGTATAATATGTTGAATGATGTTGAACTATAGCGATATTTTTGATATCGATAAAAAAGTTCAAAAGTTATATATACAATAAATATCGACATTCCTTCGTATAACCGCCATCCTTCTCCCATAGTGATCGAATAAAAATGAGGCGAAACTCTAGAACATGTTTCCATTTGGAACTTTTATTCAAAATTCTATATTAACAAGTGCCAATCAGAGATATCTCTTCAAGCAAAGAGATATTTTCGAAATCGCTAATTGTACTTAAATAGATATTTGAAAACAAAATAGTTTTATATAATACTAAGTACATATATGAAGTAAATAGTGGAACAATTTTGTGCAAAATTAATTAATCAATGCGGGCGCTGTGTAATTTTGAGTTTTAATAATATTTCATTTTCGAGAGCACTGAAAAAATACCAGAAAACTTTTAGTTTTAAGTACATATCCACACACATAAATTCTTCCACTTTGCGTCGTAAGGGAAAGTACATCTATACAGTGGAGCGCAAATAATTAGAAACGCTTTTGTGGTGGACGCAATATTTGAATAAACTCAAACGTTGTACAAATCCCCATAATCTCCTTATTAGGAATCACGATAACAGACTAAGGTTTTACTTTTAAGTTCACGAGATGATCAATATGGAGCATATTAAGACGTTTTTGAAGTCAAAACTAATCGACTAACATCAGTATTTCTGCAAGAAAAATGCAAACGAGTACTAAACTTATCGAAATTATCGCTGCTCCATATGAAAATTTTAAATAGAAGCAACTAGTAAATAAGAGTTGCTCAACAGAGTGCTCGGAAAAAACATAGTTAATGTCAAATTAAATATTGAGTACTCGAATTTTCTTTTCAATTATAAAACAATAAGATTTTGATTGAATTGAGAACACTTTCAATTATTTAATAGATATTGATTATATTCAAAATACAAAAAAAAAAACTATAATTTCTAATTTTTATCTAATATCTAACTAAATTTAAAAAAATTTTGTGCCTTACAACCGAAATTCATAAGTTTTCATCAAAATTTGTTATAATCCTTTTAGGATAATTGTTCTATCGATAAATACAACCGTGTTGAATTTCATAACCGAATCTACTATCATCCAATCAGTGTATCCTTTAAAAAGTTCATTTACATTATTATATGTAAATTTCGAAAAATAGCATTTTTGTTTTTTTCTATTTTGAAATGATTTAAATCTCAGGAATGCACTGTTTAATTATTACCGAAAAATATATAATAGTTTGGAAGAAAATGCTTATGTAACTCCAATTTTTAAATAAATTTATTGTTTGATACAAATTTAAAATTTAATTGTTACATGTGCAATTCTTCAATATAGAAATGTTATACAAACAACAAAGTGTAGGCACTGACACGTAGTCATATTTATCCCCGAATTAAAAATTAAACACATATTCTAATAATACACGATTTGTTTAACATGTGCTCATAAAACCATCAAGTTGTTAAATTTATTTTTCGTTGTATTGTCATTCAGCTGGATTTGATCTTTCAGAACATAACCATAAGCATTTCTCTCATTTATTATAAATATCTATGAGTGAGCTCGTTCTTGCCCGCCACAACATTTCAATTTTATTTTTAGCTCCATACATTTCTTTGGCGGACATTTTGACACATTCCCTCTTTGTTTTTTGCCACACTGTTCTTCTTTTTCGCTATTGACAGTTCACGGTTGGGTTTTTCTAAAAACCATGCATGTTCAATAACATGCTAGATATACGTAACAGCTAGCGTTTGTTATACATAACTAGGAGCAAGTGGAGAATAAAACGCAGCTATTTTTAGGTCTGTGTAATTATCAAATATATGTAGAGCATCTTAAAATCTCATAGCAATTTCTATCTAATGATCTAAAATTTTTTAAATAAATAAGGTAATATTCTGTAAGTTTTAGGTGGATGTACTAGTTTCAACAATTATGGTAAACTACCAAAAAAAAAACAAAAATGTATTAGTAAAAAGAGAGCCAATAATACTGACTTGCTCCAAAACTAATAGGATAACCCATTTGGTCTTCTTCCATAGCACTACACGTACGTACGTATGTACATATGTAATCAATAGTTGCAGTTTCTGCATTTTGACAAAAGACAATCTTTTATATTACTTTATAATTTTAAAAATTCGGAAACATAGTTTGAAATGATGTACATAAACAATGTACATACCTACATCTGTAATGCTAAATTTTAATACTATTTGCACAATATGATTAAATGATTTAATTAGCATTAACATATTATCGCTGATTCACTATTTTAACTAACAACTTAAATACTATTATTTTCTTATTTTGTTGTTAAACTATTGGTTATGCTTGTTGTTTTTGAAACATATGAGTACTGTTTGTTTGTTATCTATATTTTGCTTTAAACGGACTGATATAGGTACGAATGTTTCACAAACCGGTTGTTTTCAGTATTTCAAGAAAAAATTATATAAGTAAAATATAAAAGTCCATAATTTCATATGTCGATTGTTCGATTTTAAATGAGATTGGAAATACTTTTTTTTATGAATTGTTTAGAGGCAAATTGTTTATGACAACAAGAACGATAAAGTTACCAGCGTTGTATGAAAGAAATATGAACTTGATGTATTTCAAAAGGAATTATGAAATTTCAAGCAATTCAGCATATTTAGTGACACAATCTCTTGTTGAATAAATCTTAGAAAAAAAGAAAGTGGGGCGAACTCATTTCCTCCCACAACTTTTGAAAAACTCTTATTAATTTAAATATCATAATATTTGGAATATGCTTTCAAAAGTTTTTATTGGAACAAAAATTATATAAGTTATTTTTAAGTATTTAAGAATCAAATTAATGAAATTAAAGACGCAATTTTCAAAATCATTGTTTCTATCTAAATACCTCACTCACTTTTCGGAGAATAAATTCATTATCTGAAAATATCACATTAATTTTTTCTTTTACTATTTCTACTAAAACTACAAATTACGTCAATCTTTTATTTTTGTTCAGTGCACACAACAGAATAGTTTTTGAGGTATTTATAGAGACTTTTAATAGGGACAGATCAATTATTTATTTAAATAAAGCAGAATACTTGGGATATCGTGCTGTTATCTATTCCAGGTTTAATGCGCACGATATTGTTCCTTAGCTCCTCTAATATTGTTGGCTTGTTGACATAAACCAACAACTTAATGTAACCCTATAAAAATAAATCAAACGGCGTTAAATCGCGTTATCGAAGTGGCCATTCGATCAATTGTTTGACCAGATGTGTGACACCATATTTTTGGAACTACATACATACCATCCAATTCTGGCCAAAAATAGTCAGACTGAGAGATTATAATTCATGTGAACGGCTGCGATGTTTTCGGTACTTCGACTGGTGCGTTGTCTCACTGGCACAGGAACATTTAATAGTAAATACATATGTTGAATCGAATTTAACAACTGTAGCATGCACAACCTGTCTGGTGGGATGATTATTACGACCGAAAATAGCGCCCTTGAAGTTGCGACAGCTCAGAATTTCAGTAGTAATTTCTAACAATTTCCAAACTTTTCTCGTGCGAGAACTTCACCGTGATAAAAATGTAAGCCTTGAATGACGTTTTAACATTTAAATTTAAGGGTGCGTTTGTATTTAATTACAAAATTGTTATGTCTCTATTGAAAAACCCTTTAGTATTAACATCAATATTAGGAATTGCCATAGTGGACTTATACCAAACTTTCCATTCACATCAATTATCCCATGGAAATCCCCATTTGTAGTTTCCCCGATTTAAATGTGTGACTTAAGAAACAATAGGTGGCAATCCTGTAGGTCGATTGTGCAAAGTGATTTCAAATGCGATTCGTAATTTTTCCTTCAATATTTCCACGAAATATGGCAATAAATTTCCAGTTTCTATTGTGAATGAAACAAACGAGAGAAGAGTAAAGAAGGTGGATTTTGAATAAATAAATATATTTTAGATGTTGTGACAAATCTGTTTTATTGACACAAAAGCACAATAGTTTAACGAGAAATTCATTTAAAAAACAGTTACAAAAATAGAAAGTTTTAGCTTGTTTAAAAATATATCAACCAACAATCATTAGCTACGTTATTTGCGATAGTGAAAATTAAAATAATTCATGCTGTGTGTTTTTTTTTGCAGAACGAGAAGAGGTAAAAGTTGAGTAACTAAGTTTTTGACGTTCAAAATTTCTTTCGCACTTGAAACCGAAGCAAAAGGGGCGGCAGCGTACTTCATAATACCAAAAATCATTCCGCCTCCAAGTGCAATCCGCCGCGCTTTTTAGTCGGACCACCTCATGCGTATGAATTTCAGAACTCATGTGCAACATGCTGACTTAAAACAATGTATCTTTGTTTAAGTTAATTTAACTTTCAATTTCAGCAAGTATTTTGCAGTAAATTGCACAAGCTTTCGGATGAAACAACTAGTCAAAGAAGAAAGGGCGTCAGAGTCAATTCGATATTAAACACAAGTAAATGTTTCCAAAAAAGTTAACGGGAATATAAAATTTTTAAAAATACTGAGTTGATGTTTATAATTAAAATCATAGAAAAATATTAAGGTGTTTTTTAGTCCTAGAACAGACCACTACAGAGTATTTGAGGCAGAGATATCGGTGACTAGAGAAGTAGCTTAATGGTTGAAGTGCAGTGAACTATCACCTTGTGATATTTATATATTTACCATAAATGATAGCCAAGCCGTCGTTAAGTCACTTAACAGTGTAATCAATACCTCCAAGGTAGTCTCCAATACCGGTTATCTCTAAATGAGATATCTAAGCGTTTCAAGTTACAATTGTACTGGGTACCAGGTCATAGTGAAATTCCGGGGAATTGCAAAGCCGATGAGCTAGCATGACTGGCAAGACATCTCTACTCTTCATGAAACCCAAGACCCAGGTATGCCTATGGCAACCTGCAAATTAAACCAAATGATTAACATAGTTAACAATTGGTGGAGAGAAAGGTACACAGGCTCCCAATCAAAATAAATCTGGCCATCCTACTACTCGAGGAGGTCAGACTCTTTTGCTTCTCTGAAGAGATTGTCTATTAGCAACATTGTGGTAATAATCAGTGGCCATTATCTCTTTGGTAGGCCAGCCAGTAGATTAGGACTGCCCGCTGCAGATTCCTCATCCTCCACCTTCCTTACAATTGTTCATCAGGGATTCAGCACTTTTTTCAACAAACAAGCTGATTTCGAATCTGATCACAGGGACTTAGAAAAGTTGATGAAAACTTCAAAATATTTCAGCTCTTCTTCAATTGATTCATCTGGGATTCAGAAGTTTACTAAACCACATAGGTTCAAATAAAGGTTCGGTTAGCTGTGGAAACAGTCCTCGTGGTGTTACAATGGGCCTTACTAGCCTTAACATAAGACAGCCACAAAATGGAACAAAATGGCATTTTAATTTTATATCTTACAATTTTATATCGTACGGATTTTAACTTATTAGTTAGTAAACAATTTTACAATATTTTGTAAATCCTATTTTTAGGCGAAAACAAAAACAGAAAAACTCAGTTTGTAACACATAATTTGGAGAGGTCTAATGTATAAGTAGAAACCTATAGATGGCGCTCTTTTGCGAAAGGAGGAAAGGACATCATTACGAAAAATATGATGTTTCGCCCTCTGAACCTTTTAACAGCATTTATACTCGATTATATCTCATAAAAAGTGCAAACTTTCTTATGCTTTCCTTTTTATTTAGAAAGGAAGATATGGTGAACATTTACTTACTTTGTATTGAATAAATTCGTTACTGGAAAAACGAAACACAACTAAGATAAGAACAGTCCGTCTCTACAGTTCGTTGAAAATGTTCGAAAAATAAATATCAGCACCTCTTTTTAGCTTCATTTCCCCAAAACTATCGAGGGTACAATAGATATTTAAGTCGCAGTACACATCACCCATCTAAATCAGTCATCATAGCTTTCTTTCTGAATGCTGAATTTAATCCGAAAGCTTCAGATAAGTTCGTGAAGCACAATATTTGTGCTCAAGGGTAGAAAATTGGCGTCAAGCAACACCTGTGGTTAGGAAGTGATTACCAAAAGGTCTAACTTCTGATTGTTTTTTCTTTAACAACCTATATTTAAAAAAAACATTAATCAAAATTAATTACTCAAAAAAACAAAACAATTCTGAAAAACAAAATTAACCAAGGATATCATCGATCCATTAGTAAGTTCTAATGTAGCGGTGACTTATCCCCTCATATGCAAATTTTGTACTATATTATCATACTCAAATCATAATTTGTCGTCTGAAATACTGAAAAACAACGTAAATTGTGTTTGTACATACATGCATACTTATATCATCCCATATATATATTTATGTATCTGTGTATTATAGTGACACCTTCGTGTTTAACTGTTTTTAATACATACTTGTATATGTAAGAATGTTTTTTATTATAAGCTTTTATTACTTAGTTCATAAAAATTTCAATAATTTCCAAAACTTTCTATTTTGTTGGTATATATGCATTTAGGATGAATTTCATCCGTTCATTGAGGCTCTCTTGCCCTTTGTCAAATCTTTTTCTTATTCATGGTTCAACTTACAAGCCGCAAAGAGAAAATACTATAAAAAGCATGAGAAACGTATGTCCTTGGAGGAAGAAAGACACTGTAAGGATGAACTTCAGGTAAATAAAAAATCTTAAAAATTAACTAAAAATAGGTATGTGACTATCATACATACAGAGTATTTACTAAATACTATGTAGTATTTATTAATTATATAGATAATGGGTCGGGTCGGCTCGACCCTGGAAGAGGGTGCAAAATTTCAATCGGAATAGGAATACAGTTAACTTAATCACCTATTTGACGCAGACAGTTCTTGCACGTAAAATTATTTCAACCAAATGGATCGTTAAACATCAAGTTCCCAAATTTTTGGTTGACCTTAAAAATTTAAGAGTTGATTAATATCAGTGTCAAAAAAATTTCTAGTTATGGTCTTGATTGGAATGGTAATAAAAGGCCAATAAAGTCAAATTATTTTTCAAATTAAAGAAATTTTTAAATTAAATGGTCAAATGCTTAAGTTTTAAAATTCATTATTTCATTGTCCCGAAATATAAAATTTCCAATTATTTTTTTTTTGGAAAAAAAAAAATTGGTTGTCTTTAATGATTTTTTATCCGAGGTGGTGACTCAAATGGTTCCAGAAATATGATTTTTTTTTTATTATTTTAACGCCAGACAAAATTTGAAATAAATATCGTTTTTAATCACAAATATTTTACTCCATACGGTAATATAAGATATCTTAATGTGTTGTGCACTTCTGAGCATTCTTGTTTTTTCAGTTCGATAGTTATTCAAAAAATCTGGTTTGGCGAAAAAATTTATATTTATAATTCGCAACATTCTGTTTCTAATTTCTATCAAGTTTTTAGCAATCGGATATACATATTTCAAGACCAGTATTCTTCCGAATGTGATATAAAAAGGTTGTAAAATATCCACACGTTTTAATAAAAAGAACCAAACCATATTGTGTTAAAATATTTAAAAATTCTTCTGGACCATTAGAGTAACTACGCCGGTTAAGACATCGTTTTCGAGAGTTAAATTAGTCCAATATAAGATAAATTATAATAAATATAACTTCGGATTTTGCGAATTAAGCATTAGAATTACTTAATTTTAAAATTAAACGAAATTCATTTTATTTTAAAGCCTTTCTTATCAACATTTCAAAGGTACCCCATTCGTTCATATCGGTTGAATAAATACTGAGCTGTAAACTTTGAGTGAAATCTGAAAAGGTCTATTGATAATTTCAATCGGAAATAACCGATCTACATAAAAAATATTGTTACGATTATCTAGTTTCTACTGTTTATTCTCAACAAATTAAAAGGTTCGATCAGTGGATTGTGTTAAAAGCAAATTATTGCAACTTTATTAAATTAACCACTTAACAAAACACTTACAAAATAACTTCAGAATTATATTACACACTCTCTAAACACTAAGACTTTTACTTTACTTTACTTTTGATGGCACAACAGCCCATGGAGGGCCTAGGCCGAGCTTTTCGCATCCACTCATGTTGTGCGTGTTATATTTGTACATGAATGGAAGGGACCTACAGTTTAAAGCCGAATCCGAACGGCGAAGGAAAAGCTTTTCATAGCAATTTTTACTCTTGTAGGTTTGCCATTGCCTGACAAGAGGTGGTGCCGTGTAGAAAAATTATTTTTTCTACTTTTTTTTTTTGATTTTGCCTGTGCCGAGATTCGAACCCCGGACACTCTGCGTAGCAGTCCAACGCACTACCACTACGCCACAGCGACCACTAAGAAACACTAAGACTACCAAACTGTAACTCTCTGTATTCCGCTAGTTGGCGTGTGTGCCTTGAATAGTGTAAATGGGACGGCGGTGGTCCCACGAACGAGGTGCACTGAGTAGATGCTGAGAGGCATCGAGTCTCCGCGAATGAACACAGAGGAACTCCACTATTGTGGAAAGAAAATCAAAGCCCACAAACGTAAAGAATTAAATTAGTTTTAATTTATCACAAAAGAGAAATAATTAGAGAAAACAAATGTATTTACAAATATTACTTTTTGATGTTTACTTCTTTAGAATCTTTTTTATGTTTACGAGGGGTAGAAAATGATCGTGGCAAAACGGAAATTGTCACGGAAGAGAAGGGTTGCGCCCACTATCAATCAAGTATGTAAAAAATGAGGATGCATATGTATATACACATAAATGATGAGCAGCACATATGCATCCACATTTATGAATCAAACTCGATTGATAGAGGGCGCTGATTCGCGTATGATTCAAACTTGATTGAAAATTTGACATTTTAAAAAAAATTTTACATTTCAAACAATAATTGTTAGAATTTTTAGAAAGAATAAGCGACTGAAAAAAACTCTAAAGTAGCGTAGAAAAAATTATGTGTATACACATCTGCATCCACAATGGAGTATTGCATCATACTTGATTGATAGAGGGCGCTGATTCGCGTATGATTTAATCTTGATTGATAGAAGGCGCTGGGTATGAATCAAACTCGATTGATAGAGGGCGCTGCCCTCAGTTTCTAGTAAAATTTTACATTTCAAGCAAAAATTGTTAGAAATTTTTAGAACTCAATGAATGAGCGAGTAATTGCTGAAACACTCACTCATTGAGTCGTGACGAAGGTCCTCAGATTATTACTGAAATTTTTTTTTCCTGATTTGAATTTTGGAAAGCTTTTTTTTGTCTCTGTCGAATAGTATCCTGTCCTCCGATCCAATTGTGGGTTGAGCTTTAGTGTGTAATTTATTGTATACATACAATCATATGTAATGTTATTGGACTTTTGCTAACCCATTGTCCAATTTGAACATTTTCCAAAAACTGTTTTTGTGGAATTTTGGTACCTACTAAAAAAACTTAATAAAAAGTGCTTTGCTCTTTTCCAATTTGTGCAAAAGAAATTATTGTGCTAAATTTCTGCTAGATATCTTCAAAACGGAAGTTACATCGTAAATAACAATGTCAGATCAGAAGCCCAACAAAATTATATGTAGCAATCTCAACAATCTAAAAAATTTTAAAAATAAAAATAGCGCACTCGTTAGAAATGAAACTTCTTTGGTAGTATTTTACACCAGGTTCCGCTATTCTTCAACTCCCTCCAGATCGCTCAGACAATATTTACCATATTGATTAAATCAACAACACACCACACCTCGTTTAAAATAAAAATTTCACTTTTATTGTAATCTTCAGTAAGCCGTCAAAATCAGCTGACGAAAGCAGTAGTAAAACAAGTAAAAAAACAATAACAACACATATTTACAGTTCCATATATAATGGCGGTATAATTGAAATGTCAAAATCACTTTTTCACCACAATAGAAGAAGAGGAGCGTGTTTTGGAACGATTTGTCTATAGAAAGTGATTCATTACTTACAAGCCCACTGTGTCAATTGATTGCAGTGCTTTTTTTTCGACTTGACAACATTGTTTACTTGACTCAGTAATATTTTTCTCTTATGACGCGTGTTCATTTTCTCGTTTGCTCGGTGTTCATTTCTGAAAACAACAATTTTATTCGACTGGCACTAAAATTTCTGCTTCTAAAAGTGTCCAGTTCATAAATTTTCAAATTTTTAATTTTCAATGAAAAATTTTGTGAATTTTTATTCAAATTGTATATAAAAAACTGTAATTAAAATCTGGTAAGCTAGTATACAAATCTGGTGTTTTCCTTTTTTAAACGCGTTTTTTTTAAGAAGTTATGGTAGATTTTGAAATCCAAGATTTGGTGACACTTATAGCAGGTAATATACATATAATAAAAAATTGTGTTGTATGTGTTTACGTATTTTCGAAATTGGTCAAATTTTTAGTAAATTGTTTTGTTTTTGTTTACATCTTTGGCATTTGTCAATGTTATCCTAAAATTATCAGAAAACAGTTTGTAGTATCTTTTGTTTTCTTGCAGTTTTGCACTCTGCTTTCGGCATTCTTAAGTAACAATTTCTTTTCTTTTTCGAGGAACTTAACAAAAACCAACGACTTACTCAATTGTTAAATTTCAGTTTACTTAAATCTATATACATTTTTTAACAGTTTCATCAGAACGCAAAAATAGAAATTTTAAATATGTTATATATAGAATAAGTTAATAAAATAAAAATGGATAGAAAACCCTGCAAACTTACACTGAGAAAAAAAATAAGCCCATCCGAGCTTAATTCAAATTCAAACGAGCTTGATTTGGCATTAATTCCGAATAGGCTTGTTTGTAGCTCGAAAGTACTTCATATTTTTAAGAAAAAATGGTTTAAAAATAACCAAAACTCTGCTTGAATTAAGCATGAAATTGCTTAAACTCCAACGCACAAATTAAAATTGATTACAGTGAATTTAATTTAATTCAGTTTGTTCGTGGTAAAATTAAGTTCGGATTAGCTTGTAAATGTTAAGATAAAATAACCTTGAAATTAGCAAATAATAAATAAATTAAATATTTTTCGCTCGAATTTACTTGAAATTGATTTTTTGGTTGTGCTTAATTTAAACAGGAACCAGTTTCATAATTTTAAGAACTATTTTTTCTAAATAAGAACACCATCAATTTTTGTTTTGTAATCGTTAATTGTGGGTAAATGTATACAAAAACTTTCTTGGGCATTAGAAATAGTGAACTTGCGTTACTTCTTCCCTTCATGATTTTGAGATCGTGGTGTTGGTATGATCACACTGTTCAGCAATCTAAATATAATGAAATTTACGCTACCTGAAAAGAGATTTGGAATAATTGGTTATAAGATAATAAATTTAACAAACATCATACTATTGGAACTAAGAAATACCTGACTTCAATCTTGCATCTTTCTGATATTTGTATAATCAAAATTTAAATTTTCTTTTGGTAAGTTTAAATTATGTATAAGTTATAACATTTTAGTAGTTCTATATATGTATTACCCACCTATATTTGAAATGTTCTTACAAGTTTGTGCAAGTTCTTGTCTTTAATTTTTTTTTTTTGATGCATAACAAATGTTAAATATAAATTATTTTGTTGTAAAGCACAAACAAAAAACAAGAACTCATTCATTTCTTAGCTCTTAAACTATTATAAAACTGCTTCTAGATGAGACGACATTGTTTGGAGCATTAAAGTTATGTATTATAAATTCGATAAAAAGGGAAAAGAAAGAATTAAAAAGAATTGAAAGAAAAGCATGTGATTGTGTTTTGGTTTTTGAATTAGCAAGTAAAAAGTCTTTAGAAATTAGGAACAAACTTAAGAGAAAAACAAAAAGAGACTGAAGACATGATGGCGCAAGACTATTTTAGAGATTCCACACATGATACGATTTGCCGTGACCTTTTTGACATGTCTTAAGAAAATGTTTTCTCGTCCATAAGATAATTTTTGACTAAATTCAAATAAATAGCAAATTGCTTTTGGCTCAGTGTATTACTTAGAAAAAAGGAACTAAAAATGCAAAGAAGGCGTTAAGCTAAAGAAAAAGACAAAAAAAAAAGTCAAAAACAACGGAAAAGGATTAAGCAGAAAAAATAGGAGAAATCCTCATAATCCGCTTCCTGGAAATTACTAATCACAGTGTAAAATTAGCCTCACAACACAAACCAGGTGTAAAAGTATGAAACGGTAATGGCATCTCTGTGTCGTTAGGTAAAACTATACGCTCTGTCAAACCAAATCATTGGCGCCATTTCTTCGCATTTAGTTCTGTCAACAATATTCAGTTCACAAACAATCAAGTTTCATACAACAAAATATTTTTTTTCACTCGTAAAAATATCTAATTTTGTGCCTACGAACTACGATATGCGGACATCATTGATTTTCTGTATCCAATTGAAGAAATCTGCTTTGGAATCTAGGAAGATGGGTGCCGCATGATTGACTGAAAGAAAAGAAAATCGAAAAACCACCTTTGAAGAAAGTCATATCTTCATCAAATTGTTACTGGCGATGAAAAATGGATTTATTTCGAGAATCACAAACGTAAACGATCATATGTTAAGCCCGGTACACCTGCCAAATCGACAGCAAAGCCAAATCGCTTCGGAAAGAAGACAATGCTCTATGTTTTCTGGGATCAGCGAGGTGTTATCGGGTTTGACATTTTGAAACCAGGTGCAACAGTTACTGGTCAACGCTACCAACAACAATTGACCGATTTGAACCTTGCTTTGCGCCAAAAACGTCTAGAATATCAAGTTAGGCAACACAAAGTGATTTTTCTTGATGACAATGCACAATCACATAGAACAAACCAAGATCGGGAATTCTTAGATACGTACAGCTGGGAACACCTCCCTCATGCGGCTTATTCACCAAACTTGGCTCCATCTGACTACCACTTATTTTCATCAATGGGGCACGCACTTGCTGAGCAGCACTTCGATTCGTACGAAAATGTGAAAAAATGGATGAATGGTTTGACTCAAAAAACTAACAGTTTTTTTGGCGAGGCATTTACAAATTGCCAGAGAGATGGGAAAAATGTGTAGCAATGGCCATTACTTTGAAAATTGAAAGTATAACTATTTTGCTTATTTAAACGTGTGTTTTATAAAAAAAAATTAATTAAAAAATTCATACTTGCACACCTGGTAATAGTAAATACGAGAGAATAAACTGATTACAAATGTACAAACACTGCCTGAAAAAATTTTTGGTGCAAGGGAAATTTAATTAAATTATAGGTAGTTACATTGCACCAATTGTGATTTTCGAAAAAAGAGGGGTAAGAAATTGGTTAAAAAGGGTTTTTCTTTTGGTCTATTTACCACACTTTCCATGCAAGCCACAACTGATAATAAAATATAGATTTCAACTGACGTATCCAAAATACCCTAAATTTTATCCAATTTTCATTGCTCAAAAAATGGTTTGTTCTTTGGATTTCAGGAAAGCCTAAAAATAAATGCATGTCTCAGTCTAAAAGTATACTACCTAATTTCATCATATGTATTTCCCCTATATTTGCATAAAAATCAAGACAATACTAAAAGACTAAATATGACTAGTGATGGGTTAACAACCGAGAACTTAACAAGTCGGTATTTAACTAGGTAATAAGTACGAAAAGCTCGGCCTAGGCCCTCCATGGGCTGTTGTGCCATGAAAAGTAAAAGTAAAGTAAAGTAATAAGTACAATTAAAGCGGGTATTTACACAATTAGTCATTACATATAAAGGGTGATTTTTTTGCTACTTAGTTTTTGACGTTTATATTTCTGACAGTTCACGCGTGATTCTTGACATGTGTCAAAGTAAAAAATGCTGAGTATGGTTTGCCATTTGATCATGAATAGGCTTATGCCTGAACAACGTTTGCAAATTATTAAACTTTATTATCAAAATTTGTGCTCTGTGAAAAATGTGTTTTTATCGCAAAATTATTTTCAGCGACGAGGCTCATTTTTGGCTCAATGGATACATGAATAAGCAGAATTTCCGTATTTGGAGTGAAGACCAGCCAGAGGCAATTCAGCAGCTACCAATGCATCCCGAAAAATGAACTGTTTGGTGCGGTTTATGGGTAGGCGGCATCATTGGGCCGTACTTCTTCAAAGACGATGAAGGCCGCAACGTTACGGTCAATAGAGAATGGTACCGTTCGATGATAACAGACTGTTTTTTGCCGAAAATGTCTACATGTGGTTCCAACAGGACGGTGCCACATGAAATATGCCACACTGCACGCGAAACCATGAATAAATAGAGAAGCAAATTTGGTGAGCAGTTAATCTCACGTTTTGATGCAGTTAATTGGCCACCAAGATTGTGTGATTTGACCCCGTTGGACTATTTTTTGTGGGGCAATGTTAAGTCTCTTGTCTAGAGGGATAAGCCAAACACGATTACTGCTTTGGAAGCCAACGTTGAACGCGTCATTGGTGAGGTTCCCGCCGAAATGTGTGAAAAATGCGTAGCCACATTTAAATGAAACTATCTTTAAAAAGTAAATGGCAGGAATTGATTTCATTCACTTTTGTTAAATTTCTGTTTTTTTTTGGATTTCCAAAAACCAAGCTCTTAAAAAATCACCCTTTCCTACAATATATAAGTACAAATTAACAATAATAAAAAATCTAATTATTATCAACCTCCAAAATGAAGAAACAATAAAGAAATATACTTAACTCCTTCCACTCGTACATATCAAATAAATAGGAAATATTACACAATTAAGGGATCAAGCTGAAAATACTCTTTTATGACTCTTATTTCGAAGGATTTGCACTCATAACGCCCATGAAAGATGGTTTTGTAAGTTCCTCCCATGAAAGCGGTCGTTCTTTGTGAGGTGTAAACATGAGACAAAAAGACTTCTTCAGCTATTTATAAGTTTTCGAAATCAGAAAAAACAAAATATTAAAAAAGTATTCAAAAAGAGTAGAAAATTTATAAGGAACCGAAACAGGAAAAGTCAAAAAAGGTGTAAAAAGAGATTAAAAAAGTGTGTGAAAAGCGTAAACCAGCAGGGGAAAAAAAAAACAAAAAATACTGTAGTCGACCAGATCGACAAATTTTAATTTTGGTATTGTGTAAGTTAGTCGAGTTTTCAGTTTGACAGCTAAACGATTTTGAATGTTCCGATGTAAAATTTTTTAAATTTTTTTGTGTTGTTCAAGTATTGTATTTAATGAACTGTAATCTTTCGAATCGATCAGACGTGTTCTTTTAAGCTCCGTATTTTTCTTTGTTTTACTTTGTTTTTATCGTGTTCTAAAAATTAATTATTTCAAGAAGTGACTTTATTGGTTTCTATAAAGCTAAGTGCTTTTTTTGTGATCTTTTAGTTAAGATAATTTCAGGCATTTTTGTTTATTTATTTTTCTTCATATTTCATATATACATACATATATTATAATTATACTTTTAACTTGTGAGAACAAAATTTTGTTGTTATATTCCAAAATTTGTTTCTCTTTTTATTGTATATTTACCCTTCCGCTATTCTGATTTTTTTCTCAGCTGTTTTCAGCTATAAATTTTATAGTGATAGATCTACAATTACAGTGCATGCTATTTATATTGTTTCGCTAGAGAACTTTTAATTTTTGACTACAACTAATATATATAATACAATAATAATAATTTAATCTAACTATGATCTTCACGTATCCTAATTGCATCGTTAAGGGTGATTCTGAACGCTTTGTGACTTGCTGGTTTTGTGACGTAATATATCATATATCATAATGATATAATTCAAGACAATAAGTCTAAATCGTGTTAGAAATGTAGGTCGACTGATATCGATCTATAGTATATAAAACTTTCCAGCAAGTCAAAGTGGGTTTTTCGGAGATTGGGAAGGAGTTATCCACTTTGACATCAAAATTTAAACATTATGAAAAGTTTTTCAATAATTACAAGACTTTTGATGAACCTGTAGTTTCCTCCAGAAATACGCATTCAAGTGCTTCCAAAAATGAAAAATCCGGTGGTGAACAGTTAGTGTCAGATTTTGTGGTAGAGGTAGATGTGAACGAGGCCCCAACTCCATCGTCGGCGTCTACTCCTGCCGTTGTCATCACAGACTCTTCACCGGTTGTTTCAAATACTCCGGTTGTTTTGAACACCCTAAATACTGATACTCCAACTACTAGTAATTCAAAATCTACACATTTGCCTCCATTTAAAGAAGGTTTTGCAAAAACATCTAAAAAACTAGTCGTTATTCAGCCCAGGAAGTCCTTGTTCGTATCTCGCTTTGCAGCTGACACTATTGAAGATTACCTTGTGGAATATTTAAAATCAAAAACTAACCTTAAACATGATGATATAACTGTACTTAAATTTAACTTTAATTATAAAATATACTCTTCATCTTTCAAAATTACTTTGCCGGCTAACATTTATAAAACTATTTCTAGTCCATCTTGTTGGCCAGATAATGCTTTTGTGAAAGAGTTCATTTCTCGGGAGAGCACTACGTTACCTAAAACTGCAACAATGTCTAAACTTCTTACGAACCAAAAAAAAAATTGTATGTGTACCCAATGTAGTATTTTACATCAAAATGTTCGAGGTCTCAACACTAAGCTAAGAGATTTATTTTTAGCCAGCTTTGAGCTCGAATGTGATTTTGTCATCTTTACTGAGATATGGCTGAGACCTTCCGTACATAAGTAGACCGAGGTTTTTTGCCATAGTTTCACGGTTTTTCGTAAAGACAGAAAGTTTATCATTGGTAATACTACTTACTGTGGGAAGTGGGGTTTTGATTGCTGTCAGATCTTGTTGAGTAACTGACGCTTTCAACTTCTTTAAACATCGAATTTTGTTGTGTTAAGTTAAGATGTCAATCCATTTGTTTTTACATAACTTATTCTTATGTTCCTCCTAGCTCTTGTTCTGAAGTATATCAGATGCATGTTTCAGCGATCCGAGAAATTGGCTCTATGCTGAAACCAAATGATAAAATAGTCGTTGCTGGAGATTTCAATTTGCCTGATGTCGTTTAGGATGTCTCCCCCGATGATCCTTTTATACTACTACCTACTTGCAAAAATTATAACTGCATTGATATAATAAACTCCATAACTCGCGAAGGCCCTTCTGGATTTCCGTCAAGCATGTGATTTAAGAAATTGAATCAGAAAGTGAACAAACAATTTGTAATCTCTTCTTAGACTTTTTTGTGTCAACATATTCAAAAATACCGTACCAAAGCGATCATTATCCTTATTCGGTATCTCCCTCCAGTCGATATTTCTTTCCCATCTGTTGATGAAACAGTTGTGTTAGAATATATGAGGAATCTTAAAACCTCTGTTAACTCTAGCCCTGATAACATTCCACAATGTATTCTTAATTAATGTTGTAATGAACTTGTGGTACCCATCACACTTCTATTTAAGTTTTCCTTAGAATGTGAGTATTTCCCTGACGCCTGGAAGATCTTTACTTTAATTACTTTTAATGGCACAACAGCCCATGGAGGGCCTAGGCCGAGCTTTTCGCATCCACTCATGTTGTGCGTGTTATATTTGTACATGAATGAAAGCCGAATCCGAACGGCGAAGTGAAAAGCTTTTCATAGCAATTTTTACTCTTGTAGGTTTGCCATTGCCTGCCAAGAGGTGGTGCCGTGTAGAAAAATTACACTTCTTACCTTACTAATCGAACCCATAGTGTATTGTTCAGGGGTCTAATTGTCTAATTGTTTTCCTGTTACTTCTGGCGTTCCTCAAGGAAGTTTTCTTGGCCCCATTCTTTTTTTGTTTTTTATTAACGATTTGCCCAATGTTTTTCAAATTGTAAACTTTTGATGTCTTCGTCCATGGTCGATCCTTGCGCTTCTACGTTTCAAGTCGACACACAGCCTGCTCGTGGCGTCCCCTGGATAGCGATCTGACAACCGTTAACTAATGTGTGCGGTGGGCTTCTCCATGGCCTTGAATGAATGGTTGTTCATCGGGCTTGGAACCCACCACGTTAAAATACCCACCAATGAATCCTCAAAATAAGCCTCGCATAAAGAACCCCTCTAATGTTGACGACTCCCGCAAACGCCCAAAGGACAACGATTTGCGGATATGCACCTGGAATGTCCGAACTCTCTATAGGGAAGGTGCCTCTGTCCAGCTGGTGGATGTCCTCCAACAATATAGAGCTGACATCACCGCTATACAGGAAATGCGATGGACGGGACAGGGTTGCTCCAAAAGAGCATCCTGTGATATATACTACAGCTGTCATGCGTCGAGACACGAATTTGGTGTCGGATTTGTGGTTGCCACGATGTTAAAATCGTGTTAGGCGACTTTAATGCCAAGGTGGGCAAGGAGAGTCTCTTTGGTCCGACGATCGGAAAATTCAGTCTCCACGACGAAGCCACCGATAACGGTATGAGACTGATCGACTTCGCCGCGGCACGAAACATGACAGTTAGTAGCACCAGATTCCAACATAAAGATACCCATAAGGCCACTTGGCTGTCCCCTGATCAAAACACACGAAACCAAATTGATCACGTTGTGATCGACGGAAGGCACGCTTCCAATGTACTAGACCTACGAACAATACGTGGTGCAAACATCGACTCAGACCACTACTTGGTTGCAGCCAAGGTCTGCACACGTATATGTGTAGCAAATCGCGTACGGATAGGTACAAAGAGAAAGCTGGATGTCGAAAAGCTGCAATCACAACAGACAGCCAAAGTCTTTGCCAACCAACTTGCACTTCTCCTTTCGCAAAACACCCCTCAACTTGATGATATATGCGCACAGTGGACGCACATTTCCCGCTCTATGCGTACGGCTGCCGAAGAGGTGCTAGGCTACCACCGTCGACGGAGAAATATGTGGTACGACCAAGAGTGTCGCGATGCTACTGAAGCAAAAAACGCAGTATACAGAGCCACCCTGCAGTCAGTTGCAACGCGAGCTGCTAAGGAGCGATACAGAAAGTTGAGGAGGGAGGAGAAACGTCTTTTCAGGCGCAAGAAAAGAGATGAAGAAAGACGCGAGTTCAATGATATCGAAATGTTGCGGGACAGGAACGAGGTCCGAAAATTCTTTGAAAGAATAAGACGCCTGACTCTTGGTTTGAAGACCGGGGCCTCTTCCTGCAAGGATGAAGATGGAAATCTGGTGACAGATATCCAGGGCATAATGAGATTATGGAGGGAGCACTTTTCGCAGCTGCTTAATGGCGAAGACGGCAATAATCCCGCCACTGCGGAACCCACTCCGGAAACCCCAATCACTGACGGCGTTGAAGTACCGCCGCCTGACTATGAGGAGGTCTTAACAGCCATTGCTCGGCTGAAAAACAATAAGGTTGCAGGTGCAGATGGCCTGCCTGCTGAGTTGTTTAAGACCGGAGGCGAAGAGCTCAAAAAACGCATGCATGAGCTGCTATGCAGAATATGGTCAGATGAAAGCATGCCAAGTGATTGGAATCTCAGCGTACTCTGCCCAATCCATAAGAAGGGTGATTCCACGATCTGCGCCAACTACCGTGGGATCAGCCTTCTTAATATTGCATATAAGGTTCTATCGAGCGTACTGTGCGAAAGACTGAAGCCCATCGTCAACAAACTGATTGGACCTTATCAGTGTGGCTTCAGGCCTGGTAAATCCACCATCCACCAGATATTCACACTACGCCAAATCCTGGAAAAGACCCGAGAAAAACAGATCGACACCCATCATCTATTTGTCGATTATAAAGCCGCCTTCGACAGCACGATTAGGGATCACTTGTACGCCGCAATGTCTGATTTTGGTATCCCTGCAAAGCTCATTCGTCTTTGCAAAATGACACTGACCAACACCACGCAGTGAAACGCAGCGCAGTGAAAATTGGGAAAGACCTCTCCGCACCATTTGATATCAAAATCGTGCGACTTCTTTAACCTTATGCTGGAGAAAATAATTCGAGCTGCGAGCATCGACATCTCTGGCACTATCTTCTACAAGAGTGTAGAAGATAGCATACCCTGATGATATTGACATCATTGGCAAAAACGCTCGAGCAGTCAGTGCAGCATTCTCCAACCTGGAAAGGGAGTCTCGTCGTGTGGGTCTAGTGGTGAACGAGGACAAAACGAAATACCTTGTGTCAACAAACAAAGAGTCACGGCGTCTTGGACAAAATGTTACTGTCAACAATTATTCTTTTCAAGTCGTCAAGGATTTCGTTTACCTAGGATACAGCATAAACACCAACAATAATGTCAGCCTTGAGATCAAGCGGAGACTAACTCTTGCCAACAGGTGTTACTACGGGCTCAATAGGCAATTGAGAAGTAGAGCCCTCTCTCGACCGACGAAAATAACGCTCTATAAGTCGCTCATCCTTCCCGTCCTAATGTAGGGCGCAGAGACGTGGACATTGACCATCAATGATGAGAGGCTGTTAGGAGCGTTCGAGAGGAAGATACTCCGTAAGATCTACGGTCCAGTATGCGTGGACGACGTGTATCGAATAAGATGGAACGATGAGCTGTATGAGCTGTACGCCGCCACTGACATAGTCAAGCGTATAAAACTCCAGCGGCTTCGCTGGGTGGGTCATGTTGAGCGAATGGAAGAAAGCGCTCCGGCTAGAAGGGTGTTTTATTCGAACCACGGTGGAGGAACACGCAGAAGTGGACGTCCTAATCTCCGTTGGAAAGAGCAGGTGCAGGACAACCTGACTGCACTTGACCTTATATACTGGCGCCAGCGCGCGCATAGCAGAAGTCACTGGCGAAGCTTTGTGGAGGCGGCCAAGACCGATCATCGGTTGTAGTGCCAGCTAAGTAAGTAAGTAAACTTTTGATGTACGCTGATGACGTGAAATTATTTTATCATATAATAATATCGGGGACACTAAGTTACTACAAAATGACCTAAATAAACTGTGCAGTTAGTGTAGCTTAAAGTTAATTAAACTAAATTTAAATAAATGTAAACAAATGTCTTTTTCACGCAAACCCCCTTTATTATTAAACTATGAAATTGATAACTACAAATTTGAAATCGTTTCAACATTCGTGGATCTTGGAGTGATTTTGGATACCAAACTTTGTTTTAATATTCACATGAAAAAATCATTAACAAGGCCAGCTGTGAGCTAGGTTTCATTAAACGCTGGGTGAAAATATTTGACGACCCATAAGTTACCAAAGCAATTCTTCTAAAAATTAATAATTGACTCTCTCCACTATCCAACCATTTTGTGTTTGGTGTGGAGTTCTCTCCCCTCCCGTTTTTGATTCCGTTCGCGTTTCTGTAGAGTGATCCGGGTCACTCTACTACGGTAACCTACACGTAGTTGGGGGGCCCTTCGCCGTAAGAAAGGGATTCCGTCAAAAAAAAAAAATAATTTTTTTTTAATGATATTTTAAAAATTTGCTTCTTCCATATTGCATGGTTCGATGAATTATCGGACGAGGAAGCTAATATGGAAATGACGAGAAGTCGAAGAAGATTGAGGGAGATGGAGTCAAAACTGTTGATGAACTATTTTCCTCTGGCTAACGAGGCATTAATTTATGTTCTTGCGATAATTGTTTCGTTAGGGCAACCGATTCTTGAATTTAGCTTTGTTGTTGACATGTTTAGACCTTTGCAAATTACAATAAATTAATTAAAATACGTTTTCAATCAAAAATGTATAAATCTATTTCGTGAATATTTACATTTTAACCTTTACTTAAAAAAAACAAGCGGATCGATCAGGAAATTTCAAGTGACTGGCAGTCGACAGCTGATCGCTTCTGATCAGCATTCACAATAGACAGACTAAAATGTCAGACGATATTCATTCCAGATTTATAATGAACAAACCAAAATTAGTCTACCGTTGATCGACAGCTGTCGCTAGTTGGCCCTAGTTCAAGAGGGCAATAATGATCATTAAACTCTTATATAGATGAGGGTGCTCAGAACCCAAAAAATAGTTTTTAAGAGTTCGAATTATGAGCCATAAAGTTTTTTTTGGTGGGTATTAAAACTAATACTAACGTAATACTTACTTGTTGTTCCGCTAATTAACCTGTTACCACGCTCTCTTCTCACAGGCCTGAGCGTTTGAAAGTACTAGGCAAACAAAAACCAAAGTACGTAGCATGACCTAATGGATGAATTAAATTAATAGCGTGAAAAATAACAAAAGAGCATGATTAAATTGTTGCTGCAAACAAAATCTGAAAGAATGACGCCACTACTGTGAGACTGTTTTTTTTCGCTATTAAAACTGATAGTCATCTTCTGAGAGCTTAAAAGTACCAAGCAAATATAAATCATAGTAAGTAGCATGACCTTATGAAAAATTTATTTACCTCCGATAATTTTTTTAGGATGTAGGTAATCTCTGTTAGACTTGTTAATAAACGCGGTCCCAAGCATTCATCTGTAGTTTTGGACATTGGCATAGAAAGTGAAAAATTTATTCTACCTCTTCTTCATCGTATCAACTTCTGCACAACCCGCTGGTCGGAATATGACACAGTTGGAGTATTGATGCATTAGCATAATTTCCAGTCATGACTCCTGTGATCAGCCGTACTGCAGGTTTGTGCTCTAAGAAGACATTTGTCTTCTTCTTGTCTAGCCTTGGCCATAGGGCCCTTGAATCTTTGCAGTCATTTTCCTAAATAGTTCGCACATCGGAGATCGTATAGAGATATAATCCTCGTTTATGCCAATTTCAGAACCCTTTTCTGACCATTTCATCTGCTATTTCGTTCCGTTCAATGATGCTGTCAGGAACCTAACAGGGAGTGACTTTGTGATGCTCATTAGTGTAGCACGACATTTCTTTTCAATCTCTGATTTAACTATTTTGGATTCCATTGCTTTCATTGCAGCTTGACTGCCAATAAAGATAGTTTTATTCTAAGTTCGAATCGTACTGTCGTGTAGAAAAAAATATTTGCCTGAAAAACGCTGTAGATGTCAGAGAGTAAATGGAAGTTGGATAGAAGAACCTTTTAAACTTTGTAAATAAGGTGTAAGTTAGACGGTGCTGGATGTATGGTGTACGTTGTGGCCTTTTGGTTCATTCAGCAAGGCTTTACCGATTTCAGTGCATTAAAATGCACCATTGGAGTAAAACACAGCAAGTTTGATTGTCAGTATAACAATGAAGATTCTTTATTTCTACAGCAGAACGGTCGCGTTTTGTTCGTGGCTCCGTAAAGTTTTCTTGTTTTGCCGGCATTTGCAAAAGTAAACAATAAAAATTGTGTCAAGTTGTTGAAGATTGAGCAGGGGCTTCAATTGTTTTGTTGTTGCTGTGCGTCGAACAGTTTATCGCTTGATTTTTACAAAAGTTTTGCTTGAATATTATTGGAATTAGAACATTGCGCGGGAAAATAAAAATATTTTCGTGTAAGTTTCCAGTTTCGAGAATACTAACACGTTAGCAAAAATAATAAAACAGCTGATCGTTAAGCGCTGTCACATAAACAAACTGTCATAGTCGTAAGACAAAGTGCTGCCAGACCTCACTGAAAAAAAAAAAACTGCGTTAACGTCTTGATATGGGCTCAACGAGCCCCCCGTTAGAGAGCATCATTGGTGGCGAAAATGAGTTGATTATAAAAATGTCTGATCTCGAGGCTCTTTGTAAAGAACTAAGGGCTGAATTGGTTGATCTGCGAAACGAAAATAAAATATTAAAACTAAAGCTTCAACGCAATCCAGATGAACAAAAAACTGAATCTATGGAATACCACAGGGATGAAGATGAACTCAATCGTGAAACTGATTGGATCTTGAAAAAAACCAGAAAAAATAGAAACAAGTAACGAAAAGCCGAATCTTCTCCAGAGGCTCTTGATCGTAATGATGCTCGCAAATGAAGCAAAATACATGCTTATTAGAAAAGAAAAAGTCTGATCATAAACCCCCACCGATAATGATTTCAGGTGTAAATGAGTACAATGTGTTGTATCAAACGGTTCAATTAAACTTCTCAATAACGACGTCTACAAAATCAATACTGCTGAGAGTTCAGACTATCGAAATCTTACAAAATTCGTCTCAACAAGTAATGCGATATGGTACACATACCAAGACAAGCAAACTCGACCCATAAGTGTAATGGTAAAAAATCTTCATCACTCGTGTTCTCCAACAGAAATCATTGACGACTTAAAGCGCAAAGGTTTCAAAATTATAAATGCTGTTAATAAGCTGCAATATAAAACAAAAAAGCCTCTTAATTTATTCCAGCTGAGCCCACCGAAGAAGTGAATAAAATTCACAGTATTACAAGCATTCTTAACTCAATAGTTAAAATAGCACCAGTTAAAAATAGGCCGCTTATACCGCAGTGTAAAAAATGTAAATGCAGCAGTAAAAAAAAATAAAGGAAACTAGATGCGTTAAATGCACGGGGAAACATGAAGCAGGTCACTGCCTATTAGAAAAACCACAGCTTCCTGAACAAAAAACTGAATATTCCGCCGAAAGAGAGAAAATGGTGAATGGGCAAGAAATGCGCAGGAAAAGGCTATGGTTTTTGCTGACGTACTTAAGAAAACATTTACTCAAAACGACATGATTTCGAGTACTGATACAATTACAGTTACTAACCCACTAGTAACTGCAAACGAAAGCCTGATTACAGTTACATCTACTGACGTTAACAATATTTTCTATTCTCGTCTAAAAGACAAAAAAGCACCTGGTTTTGACCTTATCACAGGAGAAGTATTGAAAAAGTTATCTTCTCGGCCCATGGAAAGACTAACATGCTTAATTAACGTTGCTTTTGAGCTAAAATATGTGCCAACCTGTTGGAAAGTTGCAGAGGTTGTTATGATACCAAAGCGGGGCAAGCCTCAACACGAAACTACATGTTATAGACCAATATCACTTACTTTTAATGGCACAACAACCCATGGAGGGCCTAGGCCGAGCTTTTCGCATCCACTCATGTTGTGCGTGTTATATTTGTACATGAATGGAAGGGACCTACAGTTTAATGCCGAATCCGACCGGCAAAGTGAAAAGCTTTTCATAGCAATTTTTACTCTTGTAGATTTGCTATTGCCTGCCAAGGTGGTGCTGTGTGGAAAAATTATTTTTTCTACTTTTGATTTTGCCTGTGCCGAGATTCGAACCCCGGACACTCTGTGTAGCAGTCCAACGCACTACCACTACACCACACAGCGACCGTAAACGATATCAATATCACTACTGTCCATAATATCTAAAGCTTTTGAAAGACTTTTGCTGCATTGTCTAAACCCAATTATAGAAAGATTGAATCTCATACCAACTCATCAATTTAGCTTCCGTGAAAAACATTCAACTATAGATCAAGTCCACCGAATCACCGATATAGTAGAAAAGTGTCTCGAAGATAAAACAGTTTGCTCCGCTGTGTTCCTTGATGTTGCCCAAGCTTTTGACAAGGTTTGGCATGAAGGTATCATCTGGAAGCTAAGATGCAGTTTACCACCGAACGTCTGTGACATCCTAGAGTCGTACCTGACTGAGTGCTACTTCCGTGTCAAACAAGAAAATAGCTATTCGAACCTCCAGCTTATTAGTGCAGGAGTACCACAAGGTAGTATATTGGGACCCACCTTATATGTACTCTACAACTATGATATCCCAACTCCTACAAATTGCGTCGTAGCTACTTCCTTTACCGACGATACAGCGATTCTCACCGTTGCTGATTCTTAGGTGGAATCATCACAGCGTCTGCAAAATGCTGTAAATGAAATCGGGTTGTGGACAACAAAATGGAAAATATCTTTGAACACTACTAAGGCTTTACATATCAACTTTACAAATAGAAAGATATCGTATATTCCGAAATATATTAAACTACCATCGCGGGGTACGAATGCTGTGATCTTTTTACCGTTTTTGATAAGCTGCACTCTCTCACAAATTCTTGGGAATCAGATACCGTACTCTAATACAGCTAAATACTTAGGTATGACGTTAGATGCCAAGCTCAAATGGAGTGACCAAAAATGAAAAGAGATGAACTCGACATTAAATATCGAAATCTTTATTGGCTTTGTGGGCGGAACTCGTTACTTTCTACTACTGGTGGCTCGAACGCAATAATATTCCGTTGAAGTTATTGTTATTTACATAAATATTTAAAACCACTGTAAACAGCTCATTGGTCAAATTGACTAGTTGCTGTATTAAAGAAACATGATGCTTTCAAATAAATACAAAAAAATTTCTACAGCAGTATTTATATTAAATCTTACAATTGAAAATATGCTTACAACTACCTAACTCGTGTGTGCACATGTGCTTGCAATATGTGTACAATTCAGGTCATTTGCCAACACAAACCATTGCCAACAAACGCTAACCCAACTGGCACACACCGCTACTTGAACCACGATCGGCGCCGCTGCATGTCATGCGACACCCCGCAAGCAATTACGATCGATCGATTTTAAATCAATGTGGCCCAATGTGTCACAAGGGTTGGCACTTGCATGTATTGCATTGGCATGCACTACAAAGGCCTTCGTGTCAAACTTTGTCAAAAACTAAGTTTGAGATAATGCATTCTATCTGTTTGATAAAGCCATGTTTCTATTTGAATATAAACTGGTGTTCTGGAATTTATGTTTTGCTAAAGTATACTTCATTGTACGACTATGCGCTATAGTATTTTCGGCAAGTTTATTCAGATTTGCATGTAGACTTTTTTGTTTGTTAAGAATATTAAATGCAGCTTTCCACCCTCTTAGATTTTAAACTGGGCTCAACTAATCGACAGTATTATGACATATATCTAGAATTTAATAAAATGTTGTTTCTTATACATTCTTACTCTTATTTTTTATACTTTTTAGAACGAGAAAGCTGAGGTGAAACAAAAATGGGCATCACGATTATTAGGTAAACTTCGGAAAGATATAACTCAAGAATGCCGTGAAGATTTTGTTCAGTCTATAACTGGCAAACGTCAATCGATATGCGTGTTATCTAATCCTGATCAAAAGGGGAAAATGCGACGTATTGACTGTTTGCGGCAAGCGGATAAGGTATGGCGTTTGGACTTAGTTATGGTCATACTATTCAAAGCCATACCGCTTGAGAGTACTGATGGTGAACGGCTGGAAAAGAATCTCGAATGTACACATCCCGGTCTATGTGTTAATCCATATCACATAAATGTCTCTGTTAGAGAATTGGATTTATATTTGGCTAACTTTATAAATACACATGATCCAATTCATAATCCATCACCACCACCATCATCATCATCACTGTTAATGTACAACAGCGAAAATATTAATGCAAATACCAACAACAACAACAGTAATAGTAGTAACAATAATATAAGCGACAATAAAAAAGAGGATGATGATCGCAAACAAAAAGGTAAAGTTAATCATTAAGAATATATTTATTTTTACACGGGGAATGAAACTGTAAATAAACATCCAACAAAAACGATAAGGTATTATGAAAAATATAAGAATCTTAATAATGATAGAATACAACATTAGGAAAACACAAAATTTACCATTTTGCTGATTTTGAAGAATTTATATTTGATCGGGCCATCATCTATGGGGAAAAAAGTTGAATATGTCACCACCTAATATCAAATGTTACCAAGAGTATTTCAGGTCAAACAATTTTTTCTTCTAGGGGAAATACCGAACTTTTTTGTTTTTATCATAACTTTGTTGTTTGTCTGATCATCAAGTACAGAATATCGTTTGAAATCTTTTCAGGAGTACGAACTTTTGTCTTCAGGTGTTATTGACCATTAAATACTCTCGGGGTAAACTTTGCCATTACTTGGTGACACATTCAACTTTATTTTGTACCGGTCTATGTGTTAATATGTTACAGTTATGAGTATGTATGTATGAGTATACATTTTTTTGCTGCCGACTGATATTCATTTCACTTGTTTGATGGAAGACTTTCATAAATAAAAAAAAATAATTTGAGTAAAGTATACAGAAATAACGGTTATTTGGTGAACTCCTTACGTGAGAAGAGTATTTGTCGTTGTCAGTTGTATGGAGTAATAGGCAAATTGAAAAGTATAACCGAAGCGTAGATCGAGTTTCAAAAAGTTTCAAACTTCAGAAGGCATTTATTAAAAGATGAACTTTAAAAGATTAACTTTATACAAATGTTAAATTTTATTTATGCAATTTATGCATCGATTGTTTTTCCGTCCCAGAATTTATGAAATATTGCACGATTCGTCTTCAGTGATTTATCAGTCTGTTATTTTTAATAAACCAAACTCTATTAGCACGGTAACATTATCAGTTGAAAGTTTCGAAAGATGCGTCGCTCCCTGAAGGCTACTTTTTTTCGCAATATAGGAAGAAGCCAATATATGATATAAGCATTCGAAGAAATATCGATTATATTTTAAAAACCTGCCATACTCCAATTTTTGCGCTCACAGTCGTAACAACTCTATATTTGCTTTCGTTGAGTTAGAGAAAGAAATAGTTTTCGAAAAATCCATTGACAATGTTAGGTGTATTGAAAAAATTGACAACAACTTATTAATTAGCCCGAGGAGTTATCGACAATTATCTACTTATATTAACAAGAAGGGGTTTCATCTACATAATTAAACTTTGTACATGTTAAAAACTTAAACCATAACATATTTCTTCTTTTACCGACCCTCCTTTCCCCAAATTTTGGCTTGGCGAATATATAATATTTGCCTATTGGCTGCTATGTCACGCACAATTTAAGTTTGTACGGTTAAGTGGGAATTACTGAAACTTTTACTCAACTTGATTTGAAAGGTAGGATGATGATCTGCAGCATTCTTTGCTTTGACTATGAGTAAGAACTTTCACCTACATGGTGAACTTGTACATGGTTCGTTCAGCTGGAACCATGTACAAGTATGACGCTCAGTAAACTTTTGTAGCATCAACTCTCCTCCATAATTTACTTTTGAACAGAAGTTCTCTATATCCTACCTCCAAATATATAAAATGATATCAAGTGGGCAAGTGTATTTATCTATCGTCATTAAAAGGTTAATGGTACAACAGCCTATTGATATCTAAGTTGCGGTGTTCAACATAGATTCCCCGTCACTATCCATCAGTAAGTACGCCAAAAATATTTACTTTATAATTATTATTCCGATTTTAGTCCACTTTTTGGAGTTATCGGAAAATATAACATATTCGAAGTTGACTCAAATTATTTGAAGTTAAGACAAGAGTGTAAAATAAGAAATTTCTTGATTCACAAAATTCTAATTTTTTCACGAAATTGTATTTTTTGACTCACGAAAGTGACATTTTTACTAAACGAAAATGAAAACTCATATTTTATATTCATTTTATGGAATTTATTATAATTTTTAAATTTATGGTTTTGTTTTTTTTTACAAAAACTGTTAAAAATAAATTTAGTTTGATATTTCCAAATTCCAAGATATTTTTTCATTCTCGTCATCATCGGCACACTTATTTTTTGTTTTTGTACAAAAAATTGTCTCACCTCCATGAACGGAACCAATCTAAACGTCACATGATTGTGTTTGGTTATGGAGATCAGCGTTTAGTGTCGCGTACGAAGTTATATTCGTTCTTTCAAAAATTTATTTTCAGATACTATTTTTATTTTGTATCAACACTAAATATGGGTTAGAAGTTAAATACCATACTGATTCTTCATTAGACCCATTTGGTAACCCTATGCTAGGGCATAGGGTTTTTATTTGTTTTGGAAATCGCTCAATAAAATTTGCTGTCTAAAATTTTATACACAATTTTTATGGTTAAAACTTCTTAAAACCCTTAAAACGAAAACTTCATATTAAAAAACGCTTAAGAAAGGTCTAATTTAGTCGACTTAAGTCGAAAAGAACATAATTTGTGGACAATGTGGAACATGCCACGCTGCATTAGTGCTATGGTTAAGCCCTGAGGTGTTGCACAGTTTCATCCAAAATTAGAAAGAAAAAAATCTCCATCAATGGAAGCAGAATGGGAGGCACTACATTAAATGTACGAGGAATAGAAAATGCTGTTGGATTTTACAAGAACTACGATATTTGATCGTATTAATCAGTGCTGGGCAAAAAATCGTTAATCCGTTAATCGTTAATTAACGGCGTTAAATTTCTGGTTAACGATTAACTTTTACGTTAATTTCGAAAACCATTGACGGTTTGATTAACTTCCGTTAAATTTCTTCCGTTAACGGAAGTTATTTAACTGTAACTAGGAATGTCTGCTAATTAGCTGCTGCCTTCCACCTTAAGTTTTGGCTCATGTGGCTAGAGAAGTACAATATTGGTTTCTAAGGTAAGGAAAATTATGGTGTGTACGGTCAAGGAAGCCATGATCTCGATGAAGAAGGAAACTGATAAATTTATTAGTGCTATCACCCATAAAAAAAAATTAATATTTAGTTGATGAATGGCTGAAGAAAATCTCCACAGCGTTTTTTTTTTGTTGACGCTTTTCGGGGTAACGACATTAATTTCTTGATTAACAATACCCAGCTCTGATATTAACATGCTGAAATGTGGTTTACACCAAAAACAAAAATCGGGCAGTAGCCATACCGGAGGTAGGCATGTGTACCGCACGATGTTGACTATTTTTACAATATTTATTTCAGAGGTAATTTCAATGATGTGTAACAAATTCGGTTTAATTTGCTTAACTATTTCCTTCAATATTACTGTTTGAAAATTTTACGCCCATTTGACAGATTTTACCCTTTTAACAACTTAATCTCTTCCTGATTATAAGCAATTTCTGTTACAAGTTCAGATTAATCAAGTTTTGCTCAATTTATTGTATACCTACAGTTTAAAAATTAGTGTCGCACAAATATTTTTTGTTTATTGGAGCCTGGCTGAAGGCTTAACACACACATCTGAAATTATGCATTTTATTGAATAAGAAACCTGTATAAAATTTTTCAGATTCTAGAGAACCATTTAAAATAACTGTATAATTGTTCATTGGCCTTAGGCACGAGGGTCTGCGTGCGAAACAAACTTAATTAAAAGGCTTAAAAATAATTTTTGTAATGAGTTGGTGGTATACCCCGACCCTGGGCCCTGGGCCGTCGAAACTACGACCATTCTAGTTTTACTATCAAAAACAAAACTATCATTCATTGCGGCAAAGGATTTTAGCTATTGCGCACTAGCTGTGCTACGCTGCCCGGCACTGGCAAACAACTCTTATGAACATATTCGTTTATTATTTGTTTTGGTTTCATAAAAGTAAACTTAGGAATTCTCTATTACGTAGCAAAACAAAAATTATTTGGAAATTATCAAAATATTCATTCCCCTCAAGGCGGATATGAACACACACTACAAAACAAAACTTTGAAACCTGTATTCAAACTTTACACTTCCTTTTATCTCACTCAGCCACACACATATCAATGGTCAATGCCCACGTCTCTGCGCCATACATTAAGACGGGAAGGATGAGGGACTTATAGAGCGTTATTTTCGTCGGTCGACAGAGGGCTCTACTTCTCAGTTGCCTACTGCACTCGTAGTAACACTTGTTGGCAAGAGTTAATCTTCCCTTGATCTCAAGGCTGACATTATTGTTGGTGTTTATGCTGGATCCTAGATATACGAAATCTTTGACAACTTCAAAAGAATAATTGTCAACAGTAACATTTTGTCCAAGACCCGTGACTCTTTGTTTGTTGACACAAGGTATTTCGTTTTGTTCTCGTTCATCACTAGACCCACTCAACGAGACTCCCGTTTGGAGAATGTTGCATTGACTGCTCGAGCGTTGGTGTCAATGATGTCAATATCATCAGCGTATGCTAGCAGCATGACACTCTTGTAGAAGATAGTGCCAGAAATATCGATGTTCGCAGCTCGAATTATTTTCTCCAGCATACGATTAAAGAATTCGCACGATAGGGAGTCACCTTGTCTGAAACCTCTTTTTGTATCAAATGGAGCGGAGAGGTCTGCCCCAATTTTCACTGCCCTGGTGGTGTCGGTCAGTGTCATTTTGCAAAGACGAATGCTTTGCAGGGATACCGAAAACAGACATTGTGGCTTACAAGTGATTCCTAATCGTGCTGTCGAAGGCAGCTATATAATCGACGATCTGTTTTTTTCGGGTCTTTTCCAAAATTTGGCGTAGTGTGAATATCTGGTCGATGGCGGATTTACCAGGCCTGAAGCCACACTGATAAGGTCCAATCAGTTTGTTGACGATGTACAAATATAACACGCACAACATGAGTGGATGCGAAAAGCTCGGCCTACGCCCTCCATGGGCTGTTGTGCCATTAAAAGTAAAAGTAAAGTAAGTATCTCACGGTAGTTGGCGCAGATTGTGGAATCACCTTTCTTATGGAGTGGGCAGAGTACGCTGAGGTTGCAATCACTTGGCATGCTTCCACCTGACTATACTTATTCTGCATAGAAGCTCATGCATGCGTTATTTGAGCTCTTCGCCTCCAGTCTTAAACAACTCAGCCGGCAGGCCATAGGCACTTGCAGCCTTATTGTTTTTAAGCCAAGCGATGGCTGTTAAGACCTCCTTATATTCAGGTGGGGGTACTTCAACGCCATCAGTGATTGAGGTTTCCAGAGTATATTCCGCAGTGGCAGGATTATTACCGTCATCGCCATCAAGCAGCTGCTAAAAGTGCTCCCTCCATAATCTCATTATGCCGTGGACATCTGTCACCCGATTTCGGTCTTCATTCTTGCAGGAAGAGGCCCCTGTCTTCAAACCATCAGTCAAAAGAATTTTCGGACTTCGTTTCTGTCTGGCAACATTTCGATATCATTGAACTCGCGTTTTTCTTCATCTCCTCTTGCGCCTGAAGAGACGTTTCTGCTCCCTCCTCAACTCTCTGTATCTGTATCCTTAGCAGCTCGCGTTACAACTGACTGCAGGGTGGCTCTGTAAACATGTAAACAGCGTTTTTCGCGTCAGTAGCATCGCGACACTCTTGGTCGTACCACATATTTCTCAATCGACGGTGGTAGCCAAGCACCTCTTCGGAAGCCGTACGCATAGAGCAGGAAATATGCGTCCACTGCGCGCATATATCGTCAAGTTGAAGGCTGTTTTGCGATAGGAGGAGTGCGAGTTGGTTGCCGAAGACATTGGCCGTCTATTGCGATTGCAGCTTTTCGACATCCAGCTTTCTCTTTGTACCTATCCGTAAGAGATTTGCTACCAATTAGTGGTCTGAGTCGATGTTTGCACCACGTATTGTGCGTACGTCAAGTACATTGGAAGCGTGCCTTCCGTCGATCACAACGTGATCAATCTGGTTTAGTATGTTTTGATCAGGGGACAGCCAAGTGTCCTTATGGATGTCCTTAAGTTGGAATCTGGTGCTACTAACTGTCATGTTTCGTGCGGCGGCGAAGTCGATCAGTCTCATACCGTTATCGGTGGCTTCGTCGTGGAGACTGAATTTTTCGATCGTCGGATCAAAGAGACTCTCCTTGCCCACCTTGGCATTAAAGTCTCCTAAGACGATTTTAATATCGTGCCGGGGGCAATGCTCATAAGTTTTGTTGAGGAGCTCGTAGAAGTTATCTTTGGTCGTTTCATCCTTCTTATCCGTCGGGGCATGGACACAAATTTATCTGATGTTGAAGAATTTTGCCTTGATGTGGATAGTGGCTACGCGCTCGTTCACGGGCGTGAACCTCGAGACTAGATGACGCAGTCTCTTCCCAACCACAAATCCAACACCAAAATGTCTCGACGCTTGACAGCTGTAGTAGATATCACAGGATGCTCTTTTGGAGCAACCCTGTCCCGTCCATCGCATTTCCTGTATGCCGGTGATGTCAGCTCTATATTGTTGGAGGACATCCACCAGCTGGACAGAGGCACCTTCCCTGTAGAGGGTTCGGACATTCCCGGTGCATATCCGCAAATCGTTGTCCTTTGGGCGTTTGCGGGAGTCGTCAACATTAGGGGGGCTAAATATCGGAGGCTTCATTTGAGAATTCTTTGGTGAAATATTTTGACGTGGTGGGTTCCAATCCCGACGCACAACCATTCATTCAAGGCCATGGAGAAGCCCGCCGCACACATTAGTTAACTTACTGACGGTTGTCAGATCGCTGTCCAGGGGACGCCACGAGGAGGCTGTGTGTCGACTTGAAACGTAGAAGCGCAAGGATCGAACATGGATGCACTTGCGACTGTCACGAACTTTACCTTGTGTCCTACGCCACAGGCCCCCTGATTTTACATGTTAGATAACCAAGACTTCGATATTTTGCTAAGGTTCTTCCATTTATGGATATCCAATCCATTTTATCATGACTCATGGTCGCTGTAGCGTAGCGGTAGTGCATTGGACTATTACGCAGAGTGTCAAGGGTTCGAATCTCGGCACAGGCAAAATAAAAAAAAATAAATAAATATAACACGCACAACATGAGTGGCTGCGAGAAGCGTGGCCTTTGGCGCTACACAGAGACGGATTTTAACATGTTGAGGCCCTAGGCAAAAATCAATTTTTGTGGCTCTCTTAAGTTTTTTTTTTTTGTACTTGTGGCTCAATTTTCTAAATTTTGACGAAAGAAATAAAATTTTTTATAGACAAATATTTTTTTAGAAATTATAAATAATAAATTAATAAAATAAAATTTTTTTCGTGATTTATTTCTTGCAAAACTATAAATTAAGGAGTCATAGTTGATTTTTTTTACTAAGTTTTTGACCCGCTTAAGAATGCTAAATGATCTCTCACCAGACGCATTTTCAATTGGGACTGTTAAAAAAATGTTTAGGATTACTTCAACGTTTGGAAATGAAATGTTGATGCTAAACCTTCCAGAATTGACGCATACATTTCAGGCAGTGTTAATATTTTTTCCAATTTTACAAAATTAAGGAACTGCTTAACCTCATCTTTGAATACTATTTGATTTATGTCATCTTTATAGTTTTCAACTAAATTTGATACACACTGAGCAAATTTTCCTCCAGGCAAATCAAAATAAACAAATATTAAAAAGTTTTGTAATACCTCATCATAAGCTACATACCTTCTTTTTATTTCAGAGTGTAAAGTATCACAAATTAAGGAAAATGTTTCAACTTTGCATAGTTCTTTCCCACGTAAAATTATGTCATTATCTGAAGTTTCATCGAATTGAATTTTTCTTTTCCTGTTTCGATTTTTTCGAATACTGAGTATGAATGCTGATAAAGATTTCAATAAATTAGTTCCTTTTTGTATGTTACATTCTTTGTTTTGTAACGATTTATTGGTGGAATTAATGCTTTGCAATAGTGTATTCCAAAAAATCAATATCAGTGCCGTCTCTAAATCTTCAAAACTACCACGTAATTTTTTCGCCTGAATTTTTGTTATGGGCTTTTCTGATGGGTTAATACAAATTTCACCAAGAACGGTTCTTATGAAAGAAAAATTCTTTCGTACAGTTAATACAACTTCAGCTCTGGATGACCATCGAGTGTCACATATACGTTTTAAAGTATAGCTTAATTTTTGATCAGTTTTCATTAGCTGATCCCATATCTTTGTCGAAGAGGAAAAAAAGACGAATAAATTAATTAATTAAGTTAAAATAAAATCAAAGAATCTAATAGCTTTAGAAGAACATTCTGCAGCTATTTCCAACTAAGTTTAAGGAATGTCCTCCGCAAGGCACAAAAACAGCATTTTTGCTGTAACTTGTAATTTTAGCTTGGAGACCGTTATAAATGCCTGACATGTTCGAAGCATTGTCATACGTTTGTCCCCGGCAATTATTAATGTTCAACCCTATTTCGGACAGGCTGGACAAAATAGTTGTTTCTAACCTTTCTTAATTTTTTTGATCTAAATCTATATACCTGATAAAATTAGTTAACTGTTCAGTATGGCATCAGGCGTCAAATCAACTATAAGAACAAAATAGTTAGCTCGTTTTATTTCATCAACAATGGAGTTTTGTACGCTTTTGCCCATAAGTTGGCAAAATGAATTCATCACGGTTTTAGATAAATAATTAACATGTCTAATCCCGCAATTACTGTATTTTTCCAAGTGAACCTTTAAAGAACCTTTCAAATTCAGCCAAATATTCAATACAGCTAGGAGAATTGCCTTTGGAAGAATTGAAGAATTAGCATGTCCTTAAACCCTAAGCCCAAACTTCCCAAAAGTCTGACTGTAGCAACGACTCGTTTTAATACCTCACGCCAATAATTGCCTCTTTTTCTATTACTTCTAAAAGTTTGGAATCGACACGACCACTTATTTTAGCACGACGAACATAAGCACGTATACAACTTTTATGTTCTTTCGACTCATCATGCCTTTTCAAAACGTCTACAATATTTTTCCAATCGGAATATCCTGAAATTAAAATATTAGATTTTTTACTAAATAGTTTACAACTTTTACTTTACTTTTAAGGGCACAACAGCCCATGGAAGGCCTAGGTCGAGCTTTTCAAATAGTTTAAGCAATAAACATGTTTCGTTGTTTCAGAATAAATCAACCATTTTTTTTTACTCTTGGGTTCCGTTTATTTTAGTCATATAAAAATCTACATCATTTAATTTTCGGTATATTTGTTGATCTTTATTATCTTTATAACATTTTTTAGAAGATTCTAAATCTCCCACATTTTTGGGGTTTGTACAAATACAATGTTCAATCAGATCATTACTAATTATTTTTGGCCATAAACCAATATCAGTAAAATTAGGATAAGTATTTGTACATTTTATTACCTCACTCTCAATTTCAATCTTAGTCATTGGTAATGGCATTGCACCTTCTTCTACACAAATACTACTATTTGAAAGATAACGATGTTATCAGCTATTACTGGTAGTGAAATATTTTTATCTGCACCGCAGTACTGGTAGATGGAACATTTCCATCCCAAGACATACATTTTGCAAGGGAGTTTCTTTGCTTTTCTTTTTCCCTCATTTGAATTTTTTTTCGTAGTCGTTTTTGTGCGCATTTTAAAGTATATTTTTCAATAATTTTTTTAAAAATAAAATGGTATAATTGTTGAATGAATTAAGAATTATTAAAGGATGAAAGCAACAACGTTGGTCTTGGTAGTTTAAAAAAAACTGTTGATTGTTCTGAAAATATTAATCTCAAATCAAAATTTAAATTATGCTAATAGAAATACTCAATAAACACAAATAATTGTTCTCAATATTCAAAATCATGCAACGAAAATTTGATTTAACACAACAAAATTCAAACAAACAATGAAATGAAATGAATGAAATTGCATTTTTCAAACGAAATATCGAACCGCAAAGCTATGCTTGGTTCTTTTTTTCCTATTTGCTTTTGAAAATGTTCAAATTTTTATATTTATATCTTGTGTTTTGTGCATCATATATTTTATTTTGTAACGGCCTCCTACAATCGCAAATAAATATACTACTGTGGGCAAGAGTTAATAAGACTTTGTTCATAATTTCAAATTTTTTTATTCATTCTTCCAAATCTATTTCGTCCCCTTCAAAGTAATCCCCCCCGGCCCCAATACACTTGTGCCAACGTTTTTTCCAATTCTCGAAACAGTTGTTAAAGTCAATTTCCGGAATAGGCTTCAATGCGCTTAGCGATTCATGTTTAATGTCTTCAATTGACTCAAAACGGTGTCCAAGAAGCGGTTTTTTGAGTTTAGAAAATAGCCAAAAGTCACACGGTGCTAAGTCAGGCGAATAGGGTGGTTGCGGAACGATATCAGTCGAATTTTTGGCAAAATGGTCTCGTAAAACCAATGCAGTGATTTTGGAACCAATCGTGCATTCACTCTTCTTAGGCCCAAATGATGTTTTAAAATGGTTTTCACTGATCCTTCCGATATTCCAACGATGCCAGTAAGGTCTCTGACTGTTAATCGTCGATTCTCGAGCACCAATTCCTTGATTTTATTGACGTGTTGATCATCAGTTGATGTTGATGGCCGTCCTGGACGTGGTTCGTCGTCAACGCGTTCTCGACTATCTTTGAACAATTTGTACCAATCAAAAACACTTGCTCGCGACATACAATTATCACCGAAGGCCTTTTGCAACATTCTGAACGTTTCGGCACCAGAAATTTGATTCCGCACACAAAATTTAATGGAACTTCTTTGTTGAATAATTTCACTCATTGTGAAAATCGCCGAATGGACTTTTTGTACTTCAAAAAGACAAGCGTATACTAAACACTAATGATTATTTTGATGTGACATTTGGCACAGATGTCACCGAATACTTACTTACTTACTTAGCTGGCGCTACAACCGATGATCGGTCTTGGCCGCCTCCACAAAGCTTCGCCAGTCACTTCTGCTATGCGCGCGCTGGCGCCAGTTGATAAGGCCAAGTGCAGTCAGGTTGCCCTGCACCTGGTCTTTCCAACGGAGATTAGGACGTCCCCTTCTGCGTGATCCTCCACCGTGGTTCGAATAAAACACCCTTCTAGCCGGAGCGCTTTCTTCCATTCGCTCAACATGACCCAGCCAGCGAAACCGCTGGAGTTTTATACGCTTGACTATGTCAGTGTCGGCGTACAGCTCATACAGCTCATCGTTCCATCTTATTCGATACACGTCGTCCACGCATACTGGACCGTAGATCTTACGGAGTCTCTCATCATTGATGGTCAATGTCCACGTCTCTGCGCCATACATTAGGACGGGAAGGATGAGGGACTTATAGAGCGTTATTTTCGTCGGTCGAGAGAGGGCTCTACTTCTCAATTGCCTACTGAGCCCGTAGTAACACCTGTTGGCAAGAGTTAGTCTCCGCTTGATCTCAAGAATACCAACCTTAAAAAAATAATATTTTGATGAACGGGTTTCCGCGCGAAATTTAAATTAAAAAGTTTTACTACTTTTTGCTCACAGTTAATAGTATTAAATTTGAATTGAACTCTCCAAAATTTAAAATCTCAAATTCCAAGACTATTTTTTTTAATTTTTTAATTTTGGAGGCCCTAGGCAAATGTCTAATCTTCCTACAAGTAAGTCCGCCGCTGGTGCTACATGCGGTCATAGTCGACACTGATAAACTGAAGTACATTTAGCTAAAGGCAAAACACTTGCTTACTCATTCATGACAATAAAGAACTGCTTTACCATTGTTTTAAGCGAATAAACTAAAGTAAAATGTCGCCTAGAGAGTGTAGAGAATGCACACCAAAATGGCTTATGGTTAATGAAATGATGTGCTTTGTTGGATGTGACCAAAATTGTTGTTTAAAATGTAGTAATATAAAACGAAATGAAAAAAATAAATGAAAACATTTGAAATGGATTTGCAATCAATTTTCTTTGTCGGACACCAGCACTAAATTCATTGAAATTAAACATCTGATACAGAAATTTGGAAAAAATATAGTAAATGTTCCTGAAACAATTATTAACAAATCTGGACAAATAAAAAATTGTATTATGGCTGAATTTAATGCTTTATTGGAACATAACATTGAAATGAAAATCAATGTAATGAAAAATGATCTAATTAAGGAAATGTCAAACTATGTATGTATATATATATAATATTGAATGGGACTCCTGCCCAGCTTATGAAGATGCTATAAATGCTTAGGCTACAAGCATAAATCCAGAGAATGCACAAATAAAATAGCACATAGCAAATGTGACCAAAAACGTAAACTGGTGTGAATTAGTCGAAAGTGTTGACATAAATCATTCCGCTTTTAGCACAGATTGCTCAGTATAAAAAAAACATGTAGATTCAGAATTAATATATTTAGCAACCAAAATTAAATGACTTAAGTTGTGTTTATTTACTTCAACATAAGTAGTATTTTATCTAACTAATAGGAACTTGAACATCTGATAGAAACGCTTAGACCACATTTAGTTTTATTTTCTGAGACCTGTACAACAACAAAGAAGAATAAATAACTGACGAAGATACTTTTTTTATTTTTTATTACAGGTATTGTATTGATCTATGTGCATAATTCTATTGACTTTACTGTTCGATATAACAATGCCACAAATAAAAATATTTGGTGTACTGTTGTAAAATTAAAAAAAAAACATACCCAAAATATCAAATAGGCGTGGTCTACCATTCGCCAAGTTCCAGCGATGCGGATGCAATAACTTATATGAATGATATCTTATTATTAACCTTGTAACGTATTTTATGAACGGCAATAAAATAATCATTGGTGATTTTAAAATAAATATATATATATAACATCCACATGTAGCAAACAAATATTGGATATATTTATGACTTACGCAATGAAACAGAGATTAAAATTTTTACGCCTAAAACAGAAAGAACAGAAACAATGATTTATTTGTCTCCACAATATAAATTGTTAAAGATTGAATGGCCACCGAATACTAACCATAAGACGTTAAGTTTTAGATTAAAATTGGGCAAAATTTATCAAATGAGAACAAAAGCAACCATTAACTCTTGGGAAAATTATTCCAGTGACAATCTTATCAGTTGAGATGTTGTGAATATTGTCAATTTGAAAACTTAAATGTTGAAAATAAAGTATTGTTTTTAAATAATATCTTATTAGACTCTATGCTCTAACACCTTACATACATACATCAAAGAAATTAAGATGGAAATTATGAACAAATGGTACGAACATGATTAGCTTAGATTAGCTAAAGTTTATTTAATCTACTCGAATTTTATATCTATGTACAATACAGCAATGTGTTTTCTGCACGGCACCACCTCTTGGCAGAAGTAAAAATTGCCTATGAAAAGCTTTTCACTTCGCAGCTCGGATTCGGCACTAAACTGTAGGTCGCTTCCATTCATGTACAAATATAATACGCACAACATGAGTGGATGCGAAAACTCGGCCTAGGCCCTCCATGGGCTGTCTGTCGTGCCATTAAAATAAGAAACGAATTAATAGCAGATTTATATTTTTTGGTGGAAAAAAACTGCTATCAGTTGGTGTTATTACTTATACAGACTCGATAAGCTATATTGGATATTTTTATGATAAAATCATTAACAAAAGTCTGGTAAATCAGGTAAATCGTAATGTGCCTGAGGTTTGAAAAAGATCAGTCGTAGCGCGTTGTGGTAGTGGTAGTGCGTTGGAATGTTACGCACAGTGTCTTGGGTTCGAAGTTCGGCACAGACAAAATCAAAAGTAAAAACAAAAAAAAAACATTTTTCTACCACGGCAGGCAATGGCAAACCTACAAGAGTAAAAATTGCCTATGAAAATCTTTTCACTTTGCCTTTCGGATTCGGCTTGAAACGGTAGTTCACTTCCATTCATGTGCAAATATAACAAGCACAACATGAGTGGATGCGAAAAGCTCCGCCTTTGGAGCGGTCATAGTCGACATTGCTAAACTGAAGTACATTGTGCTAAAGGCATAACACTTGCCACAATAGCTGTCTATGTGTTTATCGGTGTGCTGTGATGGCATTTCCTCTCTCATTCTTCCTCCCACCTATCAATATTCCTTCCAATCAACATAATGCTCTGCATTCATAGGGGTACACCCCGTATTTTGAATGTATCAATAAAAATAAAATAATAAAAACAGACCGATAAATACTCTACCAAGTGATGAGAAAATACTTAGAACCGTAGAAAAAAAAACAATTAGTGCATTATTTAGATACCAACATTATAATACCAAAACAATGACAACAAATTTATAACATGTACATAGATGTAATGTCTAATAAGTATATGTCCCCTGGGAGACCAACCAGTTGCGAATTTCATCGGATTTTTCAAAGACTGGCCGACCAGAGAGGATCAAACCATTCCTGGGTCCGGCGTTCACTCACAGCATCTTTACCGTAAACCGCACACATTTTTCGACAAGTTTTTGCAGCGGATTTAGATTTTCTATAGTAATAGAGCATTACATAGTGTATTTCTTAAGATACAGGGTGTCCCGTATTAAGAGGAAATGACCTACTAAGGAGCTATACCCTAAAGTACGCTAAACAATTGCATTCAAAGGTTACATCACGTTTTACAGTATAACTTCCAAACTATTAAAGCTAAGAAAGAAAGATTCACATTTTTGAAAAGTAAATTAAACGGGCCGTGAATCGATTGCATCAACCATAAAGAAGTTATAGCCTCTAAATGAAAATTTTTTGTTTTATAAGTCAACTTTTGTGTTCAAACATGATTATCTCGAAAAGTTGCGTTGTTATTTTTTTTTAGTGGGGGATCAGTTTGGTTTTTCGAACAATTCTCTACAAAACTCCCATACAACATTTTCATATCCAACCAACGGATAACCAAGTGGTGTAAATTATTTGCTTGCATAAATTACAGAATCTTCAAGTTTTAAGTGAAAACTATTATTATGAAAACATATTAATTGTGTTTTTATTATTTTCATTTTACAACAATTGTTCAAAATGAGCTCCATGAGCATTAATGCATGCTCGAGCGCACTTGGATACACTAGAAACTACATGTAGATGAGGACGTATTACTCTTATTTTCAATCTCCTTTTCGTAAACTTTCTCTTTTATTATTCCCCATAAGAAAAAGTCGAGCGGCGTAAGATCCGGGGATCTGGCCGGCCTATCCATCTCCCTGGGAACGTTTCGTTTATTACATTTTTACAAAAGCGTACAATTATGACCTCTGAAATGATGTTCTTCGCGTTTCGTGAGGATTGCTGTTCGACCAATGATGAGGTTGTGGAAATTCGTGATCCCATCCCTAGTAAATCGAGCCTCATCTGTCCAAAGTACGTGATTTACAAAATCAGGATCCAGTTGGTTTTGATCAAGTAACCAGCGACAAAACACAATTCTCATCGATTTATCCTGAGCCACTAAATCTTGTACTGGTGTAAAGTGGAATGGATGCATTCCTTCTGCCTGCAAAATCCTATGCACTGTGGTTCGTGAAGTATTCAACCGCGTGGCAAGTCGTCGAACACTTAAGCGCGGATTATTTGTTACCACACGCACTATTTCATTTTCTCGATCAACGATACTTCTGTTCCTCCCATGATTGTCCACTCTTCTGGGTGCAGTTGTTCCTGAATTTAGGAGACGATGATATGTAGACGAAAGAACACAGCCCGGGATGCATTTCCATTGCAATATCCGTATATGAAAACAATTTCCGCGTATTCCCGAATTGGAAAACTCATATTTTGCAGAAATCATTTGTTTAACTGCGAACAACAAACCGTGAATATTGCCAAATACCAAATTAGCAAACAAAAAAATAACGGCTTTTCCCAAAATTTAACTGTTTCTTAACTTGCGTTTAAAATTTGTTATCTCACTTACACACGCATTCAGCATTTTTAATTTCTGAACTTGTTGCACTGTAATTTATGAACTTGTTGCAAATAATTTACACCACTTGGTTATCCGTTGGATATGAAAATGTTGTGTGGGAGTTTTGTAGAGAATTGTTTAAAAAACAAAACTGCATCCCCCATTAAAAAAAAATAACAACGCAACTTTTCGAGATAATCATGTTTGAACACAAAAGAACACAAGACTTATAAAACAAAAAAATTTAATTTTAAGAGGCTATAACTTCTTTATGGTTGATGCAATCGATTCACGGCCCTTTAAATTTACTTTTCAAAAATTAGAATCTTACTTTCTTAGCTTTAATAGTTTGGAAGTTATACTGTAAAACGTGATGTTACCTTTGAATGCCATTTTTTGCATACTTTAAGGTATAGCTCCTTACTAGGTAATTTCCGACCCCCCCCACCCATACGATTTTTTTTGTTTCTCGACCCAAGGAATCGACTGTCGGCGGATTATTCTCTTAATACGGGACACCCTGTATTTCACTCATTTTCAAATCAATGTAACTTGTTACACTAGCAACGAATTACATAACACGAAATGTTTGACATAATCGGACCAGTGTTGCCAGATTTGTGGCATCAACATCATTTTGTAACGAAAAACCGCGGTTATTTTTTATGTTACACAATATTTTGTTGATAAAACTTCATAGTATTGGTGTATGTGATTTTGAAATTAACTGGTTTACTAGTTTTTTAAAGAATAGTTACATAAAAATATTAATTGGACCATCAGTCTCGGATGAGAAAAATGTTTCTATTGGTTTGCCACAAGGATCTGTGCTAGCACCAATACTCTTTAACATTTATATTAATGATATCGTTCATGTTCTAAAGCACTGTGATATGAAACTTTTCGCTGACGAAAGTTAAAGTTAGGGAATTTAAAAACGATCTTGTTAATGTTATTAATTTTACCTTTAAGCAATGGAAACTTTATGCAAGCAACAAGAATATCTAATAAGAGCAGTCAAGTAGAATCAGAATTAATGTGCTAGATAAGAAAACTTATTAAATAAAACGAAACACTAACAAATTTAATACTTAATACGTATTTTAAAAAAACTCTTTACAATAAGAAAAATATACTAAAAAAAATAAAATTTTTACTAATTGCCAATATTTCTGAAAAAGAATGGCGCCAAAAACAAGAATAAATAAAAAACAACATAAAGAGAAACTCTCAAGTTCCAGTGAGACAAGTGAAGATGAGAACTCAACTAATGGAAATCTATCGTCAGAAAAGAGATAGATAAGTTAGTTGAAGAGAACAAACAATTCAAGAAAGAGATAAAAGAAATTAAAATAAATACAAATAATAAATTATATAAAATAAGTACAAATAACAAATATGCTAAATATACAAAGTAAAGATCTAAAAAAAAATAAGTAACATTGAAAGTTGTAAAACAAGTAAATGCAAATATAACAAAAGATAACATAATGGATATACCATATATCAAAATGAGAACAAAAAGTTCAAAACATACCCTATAATACTCAAAATGAATAATCAGGAATTAAAAATTAAATGCTTCGAATTCAGAAAGAATAAAAAACAAATAGACATTTATAAACTTGTTGCAAATATAGATATGAAAGGCAATATATAAAGAGCTCAGCGATCTCTGTGAAAAAGATAAATTAGAAACAAAAAATAAAGCATATAAGTTTGTATGTATCAACGATGCAAAAGTGGCGGTACGAAAAGATGATGATGCTGCTATTATACAAATCGAGCAATAAGATGACCTGAAAAAACTAAAACTGTTTAAATAAGATTAATAAACTATTATTTTCTTTTATATGAATAAAGTATATGGTACATGGCTAATGTTAGTTTAATAAATGATGAAATTATGCAGAATAATATTAAGTATGGAATTATTAAATTAATTTTTGACGAGTGTTATAATACTCTAAACATTCAAAGCTTTAAAAATAAATTGAAGAATCTTGAAATCATAGTGGAAAATAACAAAATAATTCATGTCATAGCTCTAAGCAAAATCTGGATATATGAAAATGAAAATTCTTATTTTAATTTAGAAGAATATAATGCGTATTTTGCAAATCCAAGTTCGAATAGAGTTGGTGGTTGCTTGATTTATGTGCATAAAAGCATTCATTCTACACTAGTTTCAGCACTAAAATATGAAGGAAGTAGTTTTTTAATTGTTGAACTTCTGAAAAAACCGCCGCCTGACTATGAGGAGTTCTTAACAGCCATTGCTCGGCTGAAAAACAATAAGGCTGCAGGTGCAGATGGCCTGCCTGCTGAGTTGTTTAAGACCGGAGGCGAAGAGCTCAAAAAACGCATGCATGAGCTTCTATGCCGAATATGGTCAGATGAAAGCATGCCAAGTGATTGGAATCTCAGCGAACTCTGCCCAATCCATAAGAAGGGTGATTCCACGATCTGCGCCAACTACCGTGGGATCAGCCTTCTTAATATTGCATATAAGGTTCTATCGAGCGTACTGTGCGAAAGACTGAAGCCCATCGTCAACAAACTGATTGGACCTTATCAGTGTGGCTTCAGGCCTGGTAAATCCACCATCGACCAGATATTCACACTACGCCAAATCCTGGAAAAGACCCGAGAAAAACAGATCGACACCCATCATCTATTTGTCGATTATAAAGCCGCCTTCGACAGCACGATTAGGGATCACTTGTACGCCGCAATGTCTGATTTTGGTATCCCTGCAAAGCTCATTCGTCTTTGCAAAATGACACTGACCAACACCACGCAGTGAAACGCAGCGCAGTGAAAATTGGGACAGACCTCTCCGCACCATTTGATACCAAAAGAGGTTTCAGACAAGGTGACTCCCTATCGTGCGACTTCTTTAACCTAATGCTGGAGAAAATAATTCGAGCTGCGAACATCGACATCTCTGGCACTATCTTCTACAAGAGTGTCATGCTGCTAGCATACGCTGATGATATTGACATCATTGGCAAAAACGCTCGAGCAGTCAGTGCAGCATTCTCCAACCTGGAAAGGGAGTCTCGTCGTGTGGGTCTAGTGGTGAACGAGGACAAAACGAAATACCTTGTGTCAACAAACAAAGAGTCACGGCGTCTTGGACAAAATGTCACTGTTGACAACTACACTTTTGAAGTCGTCAAGGATTTCGTTTATCTAGGATCCAGCATAAACACCAACAATAATGTCAGCCTTGAGATCAAGCGGAGACTAACTCTTGCCAACAGGTGTTACTACGGGCTCAGTAGGCAATTGAGAAGTAGAGCCCTCTCTCGACCGACGAAAATAACGCTCTATAAGTCCCTCATCCTTCCCGTCCTAATGTATGGCGCAGAGACGTGGACATTGACCATCAATGATGAGAGACTGTTAGGAGCATTCGAGAGGAAGATACTCCGTAAGATCTACGGTCCAGTATGCGTGGACGACGTGTATCGAATAAGATGGAACGATGAGCTGTATGAGCTGTACGCCGACACTGACATAGTCAAGCGTATAAAACTCCAGCGGCTTCGCTGGCTGGGTCATGTTGAGCGAATGGAAGAAAGCGCTCCGGCTAGAAAGGTGTTTTATTCGAACCACGGTGGAGGATCACGCAGAAGGGGACGTCCTAATCTCCGTTGGAAAGACCAGGTGCAGGGCAACCTGACTGCACTTGGCCTTATCAACTGGCGCCAGCGCGCGCATAGCCGAAGTGACTGGCGAAGCTTTGTGGAGGCGGCCAAGACCGATCATCGGTTGTAGCGCCAGCTAAGTAAGTAAGTACTTCTGAAAATAGACATTACATTACATTATATATGTAAGTATATAGATATTGTGCCTCTGATATTGGAAATTTTGCCAGTTTCTTAGAAAATTTAATTTTAAAAACAAAAATTCTATATTAGGAAATTTTAATATAAATCTATTAAGCTTAAGTAAGTGCTGAAACAATAAATTTCATCATTACCATATACAGTGATAGGTTTCCTGTTTAAACATTACTAATCAGGATATGTATAGTCGAAAAGGAAACTCTTCTGGAACAATTATCGACCATATTAATTCAGTTACAATTGAATATAAATACATAATTTCATTAGATGATAACTCTATTTCCGATACGATTGATTTCGCTAAATGTGCATAAATAGTTTTAATAATCACGACAATTAATACAAAACTATTGAAATTTTGAATTAAAACAAATTTGAAAATAATTTAATAGAAGTAATAAACAAACCTATATTTTCTGAGTTTCATGCTTCTATATGTCAAAATATAAGAAAGCTATACAAAAAACAAAAAAATTTCAAAAAGTCTTTGATGATGAATTGTTTGCGCTAATTAGAACAAAAAACAAATATTACAAATTGGAAAAAAGTACTTGAATAACCTTTTTTTGAAATTGAATTCAGAAAAAATAAAAAGAAATTTAGAAATAAAAATAATGAATTACGTAAAGAATATTATGGTGCACAAATAGAAAACAATATCGAGTCAAGTATTATAACACGGAAAATTTTACAAGAAATTATGTATGGAAAACAACATAAAAACCACACGGAAATAATGCAAATTAAGAATAAATAAAAATATTTTCAAAAATCCAATTGCAATTGTCGAATCGTTCAATGAATATTTTACAAAGGTTGTGGACAGAATTGAATATATGGTTGAAGCAATAGACGAAATAAATAACCCTTTTGTTTTGAGCAATTTAAGTTATGCAAGCAATATAAACTCTGAACTCAAGATGGACCAGATGGTTTCTCAGTACATTTAATTAAATAATATAAGGAGGCCTTATCTATTCAATTGGCAGAGTTCATAAAAGAATGCTTTCGGAAGGAAGAGTATCCTGAAAAATTTAAAATTGGTTCAGTCCCTATTCACAAACAAGGAAGCAAAGAAATCAATTACAAAATTAAGCATAATTGATAACATTTTTGAATGCATTATATTAAAAAAGATTAAAATTTTTTTGGATTTATAGAAAAATCAAGTACATTATCAGCATGTCTGAACTGCTCAGAATTTATGTATGAAACTTTTGATAAGAAGTTTGTAAGAATGCTGTCAATTGATTTGAGAAAATTTTGAGTATAGTATTGAGAAAATTAACTGAATTAGTGAAATTTCGAATGCTGTTGAACCTCCGAATTGGGGCACTCCGTTAGACCAAGTAAAACTGGTCCAAGAAGGTGGACCATTTTTGTACAAAATTAAACTTTTCGAAAAATGATGCTTAAGTATTTAATTATTTAGATAGTTATCTACATATACATAGTGAGCACCAAAATGGCAAACCTTCAAGACTAACAGTTTTGCTAATAAGAGCTTTTCACTTCGTCCTTTGGATTCGTCATAGAATTGCAAGTCCCTTACAGTTGCGGAAAAATTTAAATGAATGGGCTTAACAATGTGATCCTATGTTTTACATCACATAACAGTTTAAATTGTGCATAAATATTTCCAAGGTCAACTTAAAACGTATGCAAAACGAAAAATGTGGGACAAAAATATTGGATGCAGCAGTGGCCCAATTAAGTGGTGGTCCAATTATTAGGATTGATTTGTAGGAAAATTTAAAGCATAAGCTGATATCGCAGGTCGTCCAAGGAGTGGTCCATATGCTAATATTGAGTGTCCCAATTAGGAGATTTGACAAAATCACTCGTTTTCCAATTTCGTTTACATATACATTAAAAATTTAAATATGCAGTAAGTGGAGAACGGACAAAATGTTGTGCAAACCGTTCCTTTCCGAATTCAACTGTTTATTTTCTCAAATGGTTTTGGAAAAATACAAATATTTTTTTGCATACATTGCTTACATAAAAAGTTTCCGCGGTTTTTCGTTACAAATCCCAAATAAACACAAAAATTAGGGAACACTAGTCCTATTATGTCAAACGAACATACAGTGTCGGACAATACAAAAAGAACACCTTGCACTATAAAACTTCCATTGATTTTTTTTATCGGACTGCTTATGGCAAACAATATTTATAGAGAAGAAAATGGAATAGTATATACTTTATAAATTTCTAGGTGGCAACACTACATTTAAATATTTTTTGGGGATTCCCAAACAAAAAAGTTGAAGCGAAGCATTAGAAGGCGGACAAACAAATAAGAACAGCAGACGAAAACATTTATATTTTAAAAAGAAAACTTAAATTTGTTTAAAATATGTACTGGTAAGCATTTAAATGGTAGCATTGAGGGTAATTCAACAAATTAAATGCAAACTATTCCGTAATGTCACAGCAAGATGGGTCGAGCAAAGCACTGTAACAAGGAGGAGCGTGATTTGGTGAAAAAACTGTCAAATGAGGGACAAAGCATCCGCCAAATAGCTAAAACTATTAGCAGATCCTCGACATTTGTCTACTTATACTTACTTACTTACTTACTTAGTTGGCGCTACAACCGATGATCGGTCTTGGCCGCCTCCACAAAGCTTCGCCAGTCACTTCTGCTATGCGCGCGCTGGCGCCAGTTGATAAGGCCAAGTGCAGTCAGGTTGCCCTGCATCTGGTCTTTCCAACGGAGATTAGGACGTCCCCTTCTGCGTGTTCCTCCACCGTGGTTCGAATAAAACACCCTTCTAGCCGGAGCGCTTTCTTCCATTAGCTCAACATGACCCAGCCAGCGAAGCCGCTGGAGTTTTATACGCTTGACTATGTCAGTGTCGGCGTACAGCTCACACAGCTCATCGTTCCATCTTATTCGATACACGTCGTCCACGCATACTGGACCGTAGATCTTACGGAGTATCTTCCTCTCGAACGCTCCTAACAGCCTCTCATCATTGATGGTCAATGTCCACGTCTCTGCGCCATACATTAGGACGGGAAGGATGAGGGACTTATAGAGCGTTATTTTCGTCGGTCGAGACAGGGCTCTACTTCTCAATTGCCTACTGAGCCCGTAGTAACACCTGTTGGCAAGAGTTAGTCTCCGCTTGATCTCAAGGCTGACATTATTGTTGGTGTTTATGCTGGATCCTAGATAAACGAAATCCTTGACGACTTCAAAAGTGTAGTTGTCAACAGTGACATTTTGTCCAAGACGCCGTGACTCTTTGTTTGTTGACACAAGGTATTTCGTTTTGTCCTCGTTCACCACTAGACCCACACGACGAGACTCCCTTTCCAGGTTGGAGAATGGTGCACTGACTGCTCGAGCGTTTTTGCCAATGATGTCAATATCATCAGCGTATGCTAGCAGCATGACACTCTTGTAGAAGATAGTGCCAGAGATGTCGATGTTCGCAGCTCGAATTATTTTCTCCAGCATAAGGTTAAAGAAGTCGCACGATAGGGAGTCACCTTGTCTGAAACCTCTTTTGGTATCAAATGGTGCGGAGAGGTCTGTCCCAATTTTCACTGCGCTGCGTTTCACTGCGTGGTGTTGGTCAGTGTCATTTTGCAAAGACGAATGAGCTTTGCAGGGATACCAAAATCAGACATTGCGGCGTACAAGTGATCCCTAATCGTGCTGTCGAAGGCGGCTTTATAATCGACAAATAGATGATGGGTGTCGATCTGTTTTTCTCGGGTCTTTTCCAGGATTTGGCGTAGTGTGAATATCTGGTCGATGGTGGATTTACCAGGCCTGAAGCCACACTGATAAGGTCCAATCAGTTTGTTGACGATGGGCTTCAGTCTTTCGCACATTACGCTCGATGGAACCTTATATGCAATATTAAGAAGGCTTATCCCACGGTAGTTGGCGCAGATCGTGGAATCACCTTTCTTATGGATTGGGCAGAGTACGCTGAGATTCCAATCACTTGGCATGCTTTCATCTGACCATAGAAGCTCATGCATGCGTTTTTTGAGCTCTTCGCCTCCGGTCTTAAACAACTCAGCAGGCAGGCCATCTGCACCTGCAGCCTTAATGTTTTTCAGCCGAGCAATGGCTGTTAAGACCTCCTCATAGTCAGGCGGCGGTACTTCAACGCCGTCAGTGATTGGGGTTTCCGGAGTGGGTTCCGCAGTGGCGGGATTATTGCCGTCTTCGCCATTAAGCAGCTGCGAAAAGTGCTCCCTCCATAATCTCATTATGCCCTGGATATCTGTCACCAGATTTCCGTCTTCATCCTTGCAGGAAGAGGCCCCGGTCTTCAAACCAAGAGTCAGGCGTCTTATTCTTTCAAAGAATTTTCGGACCTCGTTCCTGCCCCGCAACATTTCGATATCATTGAACTCGCGTCTTTCTTCATCTCTTTTCTTGCGCCTGAAAAGACGTTTCTCCTCCCTCCTCGTTCGTGACAGTCGCAGGTGCGTCCATGGTCGATCCTTGCGCTTCTACGTTTCAAGTCGACACACAGCCTCCTCGTGGCGTCCCCTGGATAGCGATCTGACAACCGTCAGTGAGTTAACTAATGTGTGCGGCGGGCTTCTCCATGGCCTTGAATGAATGGTTGTGCGTCGGGCTTGGAACCCACCACGTTAAAATACCCACCAATGAATCCTCGACATTTGTCTACCAATCTTTATTACCTCAAAAATTTCATTGCAAGAGAGGTAGGCCCCGCAAAACTACAAGTGTAGATGACAATATTTTGGCGGCACCCGATCCATTAAAGGTAGCTACCGCAATTAGGGAAGAGACAGGGGTTCAAATTTGTGCTCGATCAGTAAGGAGACGTTTGGTGATAAAAAAACTATATGGGAGAACAGCACGAAAAGAACTAATGTGACACATCGAAAGTGTCCCATAGAATTCGCTAAAGCGCACATTGAGTGGGATGGTACCATTAATTAAAAAAAATGGCGTAACGTATTATGGACAGACGAAAGCAAGGTGAATATTGTTGGAAGTAATGGCAAACGCTGGGTTAGACGCCCGAAAAATGCAGAAGCATCATGGTATAATGGTGCTTCTCTTGGTATGGTGTGGGCCCTCTGTATTGGATAAAAGAAACGATGGACAGATTTCTTTACTGAATGGGAAATGCCCCTGAAATGGCAAATGCAACAGGATAACGACCCAAAGCACACCTCAATCCGTGCGCGAGATTGGTTTTCCAATAATGGAATTCCCTTTATGACCTGGCCTGCACCTTAATCCAATCGAGAACTTGTGGAATATTGTCAAAGAGAAGATGGCAGTACCAGAGCTAAAAACAAAGACGAATTGTGGCAAAGCATTCAAAGAGCGTGGTATTCCATACCCCAGGCTACTTGCGCGTCTCTGGTGAAATCAATGCCTAGAAGGTGTAAGGTGGTTTTAATTAACAAAGGCTATTCCACAAAATATTAGCATTAGTAAACAATTTGAGTCAATATTTTATAAATTTTGTTTTTAATTGAAGTGTTCTTATTGTTTTGTCCTTTTGAAATGTGATTTTATGTATAACTTTTTAATTTCTTTTTTGCACTGAATTGATTTTGTTTGAAGAAAAAATTAAACTTATGGAATAAATGAATAAAAGTAAATACCTTTTAAATTTCATAAGCCTAGAGAAATATTTTTTTAATGTTTTTGGTTTCAGAACAAGGTGTTCTTATTTGATTGTCCGACACTGCATGTATGTTTGAAACGTTACATTTTGTGTGCAGACAATTGTTGAATTCGTTGATAGTGTGAAAAGTTACATTGACTTGAAAATGATTCAAATATCTGAAGAAATGCGGTATGTGATGCTTTATTACGTGGTTTATAAGTGGTCGCTGTGGCGTAGTGGTAGTGCGTTGGACTGCTACGCAGAGTGTCCGGGGTTCGAATCTCGGCACAGGCAAAATCAAAAAAAAAAAAAGTAGAAAAAATAATTTTTCTACACGGCACCACCTCTTGTCAGGCAATGGCAAACCTACAAGAGTAAAAATTGCTATGAAAAGCTTTTCCTTCGCCGTTCGGATTCGGCTTTAAACTGTAGGTCCCTTCCATTCATGTACAAATATAACACGCACAACATGAGTGGATGCGAAAAGCTCGGCCTAGGCCCTCCATGGGCTGTTGTGCCATCAAAAGTAAAAGTAAAGATGCTTTATTACTTTATTACTATGAAAGGTTACTATTATAGAACGTAAAACAAGAAGAAAAATATGTGCGGCTTACTGTGAGGATGCTAAGAGAACGGTGGTTTGCTCGATTCCGTTCGGGAAATTTCAATATTACTCGCCCAGTCACTGAAAAAGCCGATAAAATTTTTGAACTGGTGGAGCAAGATCGAGACGCAAGCTGTCAGGAGACAGCGGAGGCACAGCATTGTGGGTACCAATATCATCTAGTAACTAAAAATCGCGGATACTTATTAATATTTGTGGTTAACGAAATGGGTCGACATACGCTTGAACCACGTTGGGAAATACTAAATATTCATGGAAAGTGGTGAATCTTCTAACGAAAGTGTATACGTGAAACTGGATTTTTAATGGTTCTCGTACTTCTACAGAGCCCACAACAGGAAAAATTGTTGCTGTTGCTCAAAATGTGCAAAAAGAAACAACCGCATAAACTCACCATTGTTCTCAGGAATTTCACGCTCTTTATTGCGTATTTTGTTCATTTAGCGAATACTTTGTGCTCGGTGCTTAAAATTAAAATAACCACGGCCTTAGAGATATGGAATGTTTAATAGCAAGAAATAAATGTTTCAAAATCTTATGTCGCTTTTTTTTGTCGAGGTGCGATCACGATGTCGGCTTTTTCACTGTTTTTACTCTATGATAGCATGAAAGGAAACTAAATTCGTTGCTATTTTGACTGAAGCGTCAGAAAAAAGAAATACGCTCATTAAATGGAGACCGCTACAGTAAAATTTTTGTTGATCAGAAAGTGAATTATTTGCGTTCATAAGACTCTCAGGTAACAGTAGCGGAGGAGGGCGGAACTTTTGCGTCTTCTGAATGCGACCATTTTCCTATATAAAGTAAAACCGGTTCACATTGTGCTATTCGACGTGGTATCTACCTTCAACGTTATCAAAAATAAAAAAACAAATGATTTAGTATGAATAAAATATAATGAATAAAAAATAATGAATGAATTAATTAATTTTAAAGAAGAATATAAATTTCGAACTAAAACTGGAAACTACTTCCCGCCGGATAACGTTGACAACTATTCAACTATGTAAGTACTCGAAAACTGACATGAAGTCATGAAAAAAATAACTAAATTTTTTCAGCTCCCTACAACGGAATCTGCTTAAGTAGTTTACAAAATTTGATGAAATTTCATATAGGTAATGTTTCGGTTTCATTTCCTGTTTCAAATCTTCTCCAAAGATTTGCATTTTTCTGCTCAAAGTATACCTAAATGTATTTCAAATAATATTGTATGTCCACAGGATACAGTCATAATCCCTATAACGGTGTTATATGTAACGACATTATTTTGGCTACAGGTGTGTTCTCTTCCAAGGAACTTTGGAAGCTATCGAAAGGTATTTTTCGTTTAGCCTTTAAAACTTATAAATTAAAAATACTTCAACGTTATCATACTTATGTAATTCAAGAAGCAAAAGTAAATTATTTGTTTTTATAATAATAGCATCGATTTTGGATGAAACAACTAATGACTTGATGCAGACAAATGTTAGCACAATAAAAATGGAAAATACCACCAGCGCATATGAGTGCAATACATATCAAATGCCAGCACCATCAACAATTGGTGCTGGTGTTGGTGCTGTAAACAATTTAACAACCTCAGGTGCTATGCTTGCCAATGCAGAAGCACGGTCAGCTATTAGTACATCAATGGTGGTGCCAGGATATAGCAGTAAGTAAGATGTTAATATGTAAGTTTTGGAGGAAAGGATTGCAAAACTCATGTAAATATAGGGAAGGGAGGAAAACAAACTAATGTGTATGATAAAAGGTTTGTTTAATGACTTTAGCTCGAAGTAGAGCAGGAGTTGCTCATATTTCAAAAAAATCATAGAAGAAAATAACAAAATTAAGGTTGAGACAGTGCAGTCATTAAACATACATATATACAATACATATATTTTTTTGCAGTTGGTTCCCATCCAGCATTTGAAAATAACCTTATAGAGCCTTATTTGGCTCCTAATGATCAAACGCTGACTAATTTGCGCGATGAAAAATAAACTTAAATATGAGTAAGTCTGAAAAAAAAAATTGCTCGAAAAAAAAAACTAATAAACTTATGTGGACTCATCTGGAGTCGCATGTAGGGTACCATTTTCTTCCTACAAAACATATTTATGATCAGAAGATTAGGTAATTTTAAACTTTTTAATCGTGCAGAGGGGTCAAAAATTACCCGAATTTGTTAAAAAATTTCATTAAATGCTGGGTGAGTTTTTACCACACATACATATAATTTGTGAGTCTATGACTATATATACACTGGCGATCACGAAAACCGCACCACCTCAAAATAACATGAAAATACGAAAATAATTTTATGTTGGGGAATATTTATTTTTTTTTAAATATTATTATGATTTTAAAATTATGCAAAGTGTAAGAACAGAAAAATATTACTGTAGCTCAAAAACGTATTATTTTTGACAAAAACTTAAATAAACGAATAATTTTTTTTAAAAAAAATTAATTTTTAAGAAAATGTAATTTATTATAATATTCAAAACTAAACAATATCTATTAGTCTTTAAAGTGGTTTTCAAGAACTAACATTAAGCTACAAAAAAAAAATTATTATTGCTCCTCCTTTAGCCCGTATTACAGCCATGATCTTTGACGGCATCTTATCAACCAAAATTTGTAGGTTATCTTTGGTAATAACTTCATACCAAACTTTACTTAATGCTAAAATAAATTTTTTTTTATTTTCGGTCTTCTGGTCAGCAACTTTGCGTTTCATAATATGCCATGAGTGCTCGATAGGATTCAAATCGGGAGATTTTCCCGGCCAATTCAGGCGTGAAATTCCGATGTCCGTGAATATTTGTTCAAACTGTAAAAAAAGGATTTTATTTTTATATGTTCTGTTTTTTAATTTTACATTCTGTAAGAATCAAACAAAAGATATCATGCAAAATTTACCGATTTTGCACGGTGGCAAGGTGCAGAATCGTCCTAAAAAATAGCGTTCATACTGCAGGATAAATGCTCTTCAAGAGCTGGCACTAAGTTTTCCTTTATGACTTGCCCATATTTTTCAGCATTCATACTTTCTTACTTACTTAGCTGGCGCTACAACCGATGATCGGTCTTGGCCGCCTCCACAAAGCTTCGCCAGTCACTTCTGCTATGCGCGCGCTGGCGCCAGTTGATAAGGCCAAGTGCAGTCAGGTTGCCCTGCACCTGGTCTTTCCAACGGAGATTAGGACGTCCCCTTCTGCGTGATCCTCCACCGTGGTTCGAATAAAACACCCTTCTAGCCGGAGCGCTTTCTTCCATTCGCTCAACATGACCCAGCCAGCGAAGCCGCTGGAGTTTTATACGCTTGACTATGTCAGTGTCGGCGTACAGCTCATACAGCTCATCGTTCCATCTTATTCGATACACGTCGTCCACGCATACTGGACCATAGATCTTACGGAGTATCTTCCTCTCGAACGCTCCTAACAGTCTCTCATCATTGATGGTCAATGTCCACGTCTCTGCGCCATACATTAGGACGGGAAGGATGAGGGACTTATAGAGCGTATTTTCGTCGGTCGAGAGAGGGCTCTACTTCTCAATTGCCTACTGAGCCCGTAGTAACACCTGTTGGCAAGAGTTAGTCTCCGCTTGATCTCAAGGCTGACATTATTGTTGGTGTTTATGCTGGATCCTAGATAAACGAAATCCTTGACGACTTCAAAAGTGTAGTTGTCAACAGTGACATTTTGTCCAAGACGCCGTGACTCTTTGTTTGTTGACACAAGGTATTTCGTTTTGTCCTCGTTCACCACTAGACCCACACGACGAGACTCCCTTTCCAGGTTGGAGAATGCTGCACTGACTGCTCGAGCGTTTTTGCCAATGATGTCAATATCATCAGCGTATGCTAGCAGCATGACACTCTTGTAGAAGATAGTGCCAGAGATGTCGATGTTCGCAGCTCGAATTATTTTCTCCAGCATTAGGTTAAAGAAGTCGCACGATAGGGAGTCACCTTGTCTGAAACCTCTTTTGGTATCAAATGGTGCGGAGAGGTCTGTCCCAATTTTCACTGCGCTGCGTTTCACTGCGTGGTGTTGGTCAGTGTCATTTTGCAAAGACGAATGAGCTTTGCAGGGATACCAAAATCAGACATTGCGGCGTACAAGTGATCCCTAATCGTGCTGTCGAAGGCGGCTTTATAATCGACAAATAGATGATGGGTGTCGATCTGTTTTTCTCGGGTCTTTTCCAGGATTTGGCGTAGTGTGAATATCTGGTGGATGGTGGATTTACCAGGCCTGAAGCCACACTGATAAGGTCCAATCAGTTTGTTGACGATGGGCTTCAGTCTTTCGCACAGTACGCTCGATAGAACCTTATATGCAATATTAAGAAGGCTGATCCCACGGTAGTTGGCGCAGATCGTGGAATCACCCTTCTTATGGATTGGGCAGAGTACGCTGAGATTCCAATCACTTGGCATGCTTTCATCTGACCATATTCTGCATAGCAGCTCATGCATGCGTTTTTTGAGCTCTTCGCCTCCGGTCTTAAACAACTCAGCAGGCAGGCCATCTGCACCTGCAACCTTATTGTTTTTCAGCCGAGCAATGGCTGTTAAGACCTCCTCATAGTCAGGCGGCGGTACTTCAACGCCGTCAGTGATTGGGGTTTCCGGAGTGGGTTCCGCAGTGGCGGGATTATTGCCGTCTTCGCCATTAAGCAGCTGCGAAAAGTGCTCCCTCCATAATCTCATTATGCCCTGGATATCTGTCACCAGATTTCCATCTTCATCCTTGCAGGAAGAGGCCCCGGTCTTCAAACCAAGATTCAGGCGTCTTATTCTTTCAAAGAATTTTCGGACCTCGTTCCTGTCCCGCAACATTTCGATATCATTGAACTCGCGTCTTTCTTCATCTCTTTTCTTGCGCCTGAAAAGACGTTTCTCCTCCCTCCTCAACTTTCTGTATCGCTCCTTAGCAGCTCGCGTTGCAACTGACTGCAGGGTGGCTCTGTATACTGCGTTTTTTGCTTCAGTAGCATCGCGACACTCTTGGTCGTACCACATATTTCTCCGTCGACGGTGGTAGCCTAGCACCTCTTCGGCAGCCGTACGCATAGAGCGGGAAATGTGCGTCCACTGTGCGCATATATCATCAAGTTGAGGGGTGTTTTGCGAAAGGAGAAGTGCAAGTTGGTTGGCAAAGACTTTGGCTGTCTGTTGTGATTGCAGCTTTTCGACATCCAGCTTTCTCGTTGTACCTATCCGTACGCGATTTGCTACACATATACGTGTGCAGACCTTGGCTGCAACCAAGTAGTGGTCTGAGTCGATGTTTGCACCACGTATTGTGCGTATGTCTAGTACATTGGAAGCGTGCCTTCCGTCGATCACAACGTGATCAATTTGGTTTCGTGTGTTTTGATCAGGGGACAGCCAAGTGGCCTTATGGATATCCTTATGTTGGAATCTGGTGCTACTAACTGTCATGTTTCGTGCCGCGGCGAAGTCGATCAGTCTCATACCGTTATCGGTGGCTTCGTCGTGGAGACTGAATTTTTCGATCGTCGGACCAAAGAGACTCTCCTTGCCCACCTTGGCATTAAAGTCGCCTAACACGATTTTAACATCGTGGCGGGGGCAATGCTCATAAGCTTTGTCGAGGAGCTCGTAGAAGTCATCTTTGGTCGTTTCATCCTTCTCATCCGTCGGGGCATGGACACAAATTAGGCTGATGTTGAAGAATTTTGCCTTGATGCGGATAGTGGCTAGGCGCTCGTTCACCGCCGTGAACCTCGAGACTAGATGACGCAGTCTCTTCCCAACCACAAATCCAACACCAAATTCGTGTCTCGACGCATGACAGCTGTAGTAGATATCACAGGATGCTCTTTTGGAGCAACCCTGTCCCGTCCATCGCATTTCCTGTACAGCGGTGATGTCAGCTCTATATTTTTGGAGGACATCCACCAGCTGGATAGAGGTACCTTCCCTGTAGAGGGTTCGGACATTCCAGGTGCATATCCGTAAATCGTTGTCCTTTGGGCGTTTGCGGGAGTCGTCAACATTAGAGGGGTTCATTATCCGAGGCTTGTTTGGAGGTTTCATTGGAGGGTATTTTAACGTGGTGGGTTCCAAGCCCGACGCACAACCATTCATTCAAGGCCATGGAGAAGCCCGCCGCACACATTAGTTAACTCACTGATGGTTGTCAGATCGCTATCCAGGAGACGCCACGAGGAGGCTGTGTGTCGACTTGAAACGTAGAAGCGCAAGGATCGACCATGGACGCACCTGCGACTGTCACGAACTTTACCTTGTGTTCTACGCCCCAGGCCCCCCTCAGCATTCATAGTTCCTTCTAAAGAGTACAAAGGACCACGTACGAAGTAGGAAAAGCATCCCGAAATCATATGGCTCTGTGGGAATTTCACTGTGCAGTTTTCTTTATAACATCAACCATTGGAACGGCGCGCTTACGACAAATTATCGGCGCATAGCAGGTTAAATTTGCTTTCATCAGACCAGATGACATTTCGCCACTGCTCCAGTGTCCACTTTTTAGCCCAAGCTAGACGCACTTTTCTCATTCTTTCAGTCAACAATGGCTTTTTTGCAGGACGCATTCCATATAATTTATAATATTTACGCAATGATAGGTTTCTAGCTAGGCCCAAATAGTTACTGCACTTCTAAATCGATCCTTTGTGCTAATATTTTTTATAAGGCTATCAATTCTGTTACTGGTTGCACGTTTAGGACCAGATCCTTTTTTCCTCTCCAGGGACTCCATAGTATTCTTCTTTTTTAAAACGGACAATTGTGGAATGTGAGCAACCCAATTTTTCAGAAATTTTCCGGTAGGAAAGTCCTTGGTCCACTAATGTAAGTACAGCGACTTTTTTTTCATGTTTCAGCTGCTTATATTTTGCACTCATAACTGCACTTATTTCACAAAAAACCCTTCTGCGTAAACAAATGCACTAGAATAACTAATTTCTGTTGTCAACACATTTGAAATAATTTTAAACGGGAAACCCCCTTTATCGTAGCAAGAAAAAATAAGTAAATTACCCAAATTTATACATATTAAAAAACTGTTGCCAGCGGTGCGGTAAGTAGAGACTTAATAGTCAACAAAATCAATAAATAAGTTATTGAATTAAAATATTTGATATACATATGTACCCATGTAATTACTTTTAATTCCTAATTTTATTTCATATTTGTACAGTTTTTAGTTAAGATATTTGTATGTAAAGGCTGAAGCGAAAAGACCTATGCCAAAGAACCTTAACTTCCCGCTTTGCAAAAAAATATCATCTGCCCGAGACCTTAGCACATTTAGCCCCAAAGTTTTAAAAACACAACCAAAGCGCTCGTTTGCTGCAAGACTGTACATAAATGCGTGAAAAGTGTAAATGCGTTTTATTCAAAAATTATTTTTTTTGAGATATGACAATCTTGCAACAAACTAGCAACTGCATTGTAACAAAATGATTCGATGTGTCACAAGATTTTTTGTGATCAACAAATGATATGTCAAAAAGGTAGAATTCATAAAAGGGGCAAGCCAAGGTTGCGGTGGCGTAGTGTGTCGGACTACTAACTACGTACTGTGCCCGGGTTCAAATGTCGCCACAGGCTAAAATAAAGAAGTCGAAAATTGCGAAATTTAATTGAGCCGTTAAAAGAAGAGCAAATAAGGCCAAGGCTTTAAGCATTGTGAAAAAGTTAAACTTACTTTTTATCGAACATGTGGTTTTCATACGGATCGAAAATGATGCAACGTCAAAAGGAGCTATAAGAAATGAATGCATTAAAAATTAACATTGTCGAGAAAATATTATAGTCGTCCCTTGAACCATTTATTCCCAACATTTCTAGACTAAATTACCTTAAGTTTACAAATATTTCTCAAGCTTCAATCTGAAAACTTTGGTGTTGCCTAAATTGTATGCAAAATTGCGTCTCCTGCGCTTTTTACTCAAAGGTAGTTAGGAATAGGTAAAGGAAATCGCGTCGTATTCGTACACATAAATTTTCATTAAACATATGGCTCGCAATAATAACCAAAACAGAGATAAGTAAATTAATAATATATAATAATATTTTAAAAGAATTTGAAGTTTTATGTAAAAAAATAGGTTTTCATAAAGCTTAAAAATTAAACAAAAATAGAAGAAATCGCTTGCCCACGATGAGACTAGACTTAAAATTTAATAAATAGATAGTAGTTTTTTGGAAATTTTTTTTTAAATCCATCGATACACTCAGATTTAAAAATACGATTTTAGCTTTGGGACTGAAAAAACTGTGGTAAAACAGCTTTTGATAGTTTTTGCATTGCGTTATAAAATGAACGTTTAAAACACACAATTAAATAAAATTAAATTGACGGCTTCAGAAAAAAAACTTCAGAACAATCAAAGAAGCTATTCTCACAGAGTATAAAAAGTTTCACTTTCAACCAAATCAAAAATGAGAAAATGGGCACTAGATTTTGTGGGTATGGATTGCCCAATATACAATATAAATTTTGTATAGTCTGTTAAAATTAATATTCCATACAAAAAACCTTCAATATTTAACATAGCATTCAATGCTAAGCCAGCTATGTAAGTAAGTATTCAATGCTAAGAAGTGTTTTATTTCATATGGTGTGTAGGGTCTACAAAGTTCGGCAGCGACAGTGCTTATGTTAGATCAGGTTAGAGTGGTTGTCCTATAGTAGGAAACACTTAGGCAAAAAGCCCATTGTGATACATCATGGTTGGACTTACAGTTTAACGCCGACTATAATCCATAAAACAAAAACAGCTTCTCATAAAAAAATAATTAAGGATAACTCTCTACATCCCTTGTAGCTTCTTCTTCTTTAATGGCACAACAGCCCATGGAGGGTCTAGACAGAGCTTTTTGCATCCATTCATGTTGTGTGTGTTATATTTGTACATGTTTTACAAGATTTATGCCTTATCCGAACGGCGAAGTGAAACTCTTTTACATCCCTTGTATCATTACTTCTTACTTCATATGAGACTACAAAAAAGCACAATGCAAAATTGAAAATTTTTTTCTAAACGAAAAAACGTTCATGTGGATAGCGTTACTAGATGGATCTAATGAGAAATAAGTCCTTCACTTTTTATGCACTATAATGAAACAACTCAACAGCCCATTGAGGATCTAGGTCGTACTCTCTTCTATATTACTTTGTTGTACTTTATTCATATTGTGCAAGTCATATTTGTACACGAATTCAAGGGATCCAAAAGGCAAAATGAAAAGCTTGCACATTTTTTCTGTAAAACAGTACCAATCTGTACTGTATTTTTGTAATTCGACTTTAAATATTTATATTTTATTTCAAAATCAAGCTGGTATGATTAGTTTTTGACATTAATTTTTGTTATTTAACAGAAGTTGTTTAGACTTTTCCAATGATAATTTGCATTCAATTTGATTTTCCTCTCTTTGGGAAGGTTTTGATTGTTACTATTTTTACAAAATTAACCATACCTTCTATCGCAAGTTTTATATTGACGATCAGATTAACCCGTCTTTTAGATGGGCTTCAAAACTTTTCCCAGTCGCTATCAAAATATGTTATATTTTTTAAGCTCATATCGTCAAGTTCCAACTCCGATCATGGAAATTACATCACTACAAATTTATAAATCATTTTTCAATACTTTTGTTCCAAAAATGTTTAATAGTTCCACCACCTCGGTTCAAAGATCTGATTCTCGAAAGATATCAAGGACAAAGGCGTTATAAGGGTCAAACTTGTGTCAATTTAAAACCACATGTTGTACCTGAGAGAAGGGAATATTTTGATAAGTATTAATTGGGCACATATATGTAATTATAGAGTCTTATTTGTTGCTGCAAAAGCTTTGTCAGCATAAGAATCACGTGAAGTATTATTTAGAATATGATGTTAGGAGTATTCAAATATTTTATGTCAAAACTGTTTCAAACAGTGATTTGATGAAAGTAAACCCATGGGCTTGAACTTAACGAACATTTTTAAATGATCGATCACATGTTTTAAATCGATGGGATATGCATCTAAAATGCGATGGCGTCCATGCTGTGATTAAAAATATGTAAAAAGAAAACTGCTGCTCAAAAAAACCGTCAATATGATTGATTTAATTTTGCATGTCATGTTGATTCCAAAAATAATTTAAACGTAGTTTGAAATGAATAAATAATATTTGGTTCACTTTTTGCTTTTTTGAAATCAAAATAAATTAGCTTTATCTGAAGAAATCTTGGGTGTTTTTTTAGAGGCGAAGGTATTTAAATTGAAATAAGACAAAGAAAAATGTTTTTATCCATGAAATTGTTTTTATTTTAAAGATAATTTTTTGGCATTAATGTTTGAATGTTTTTGGTGACCGTTGCGTAGTTGGTAGTAGTCTCTCCATGGGACTACACACTATTCGCTGTAAATCTTGGCTTCCAAGTGGTCAATTGGTTCAGGTATATCGGTGTGGACATGCGATGTTACATATCCCCAAAGAAAATAATCAAATGGCGTCAAATCGTATGAACGAGGTGGCCAGTTAACAGGTCCATTTTGTGAAATTAATCGTTCATCAAATATTTATTTCATTAAATTATTTCTGTCGCGCGCTGTGTGGTAGCAACATTAATATATTCCAATTGAAGCACAAAAAAATTAGTAATCATGTTTCTGTACCGCTCACCGTTGACTGTAACGTACTCACCATAATAATTTTTAAAGACATATGGACTAATGATTCCACCGACCAATAAAGTGCACCAAAAAGTGCGCTTTTTCTGGATGTTATGGTGTTTCAAGAATTACTTGTAAAGGTCTTGGTTAACATGCTTTTACGTGCTTCAACTTTTATGGATAAAAGTTTCAGTATAAACTCTGTGTAACTCTGCTGTAACGTTCTTGTATCTGAATGACACAACAAATTTCTCTCCAAGGTTTTAACACCTCTTTTTGGTTAAAAAAAACGACAAAATTTTAAATTACTAGTCGAAGATGACATCCCCCATCGGAGGGGACCCGGCCTAGTGTATATGATTGCGGTCGTGTTAGACAATTCAGCTTGTCATCGGCAGAAATATCTATATTACCCACCAATGGTCAACAACACACATGGGAAGTAATTAATGCCGCTATCAAAGAAGTCGAAGAAGAAAAACTTGGCATAATAATCAGAAAAATGTACATTGTGGATCTCTGATGCCACATGGAATCTCTTCTCTCAAAGCAATTATCTCAAAAGGTAACTTTTCAATAATGACTCGCTAAAACAGCAAGTTAATTTTCGGATTTAAAATTTTGGTGAACTTAACGATTAAGTTTTACGGTAATTTCGAAATCCATTAACGGTTTTATTAACTTCCGTTAACTATAACTATATTATCTGCAGCTAGCAGATATTCCTATATCTGCTAGCTGCTGCCTTCCACCCCAACTTTCGCCTCATATGTTTGAAGAAGTACAATTTTGCCAAGGCCGGTAAAGTAAAGAAAATCACGGGTAAGGGAAGTCATGATCTCGATGAAGAACGAGTCGGATATTTCGAGAAAGTTTTGGTGAACTTGTTTAGCGAATATATCACAGCCATCCCCTACAGTGCTGCAGTTGAATGTCTGTTCTCTATACATAGCCGTAATACTTTTATTAAAGTGTTTTTGGAGAAAAAACAATTTTTTCATACGTTAACGATTTACGTTAACTTCCGTTAATTTTATTTTCGAATTAACATCAACGACGTAAACTTTTTGGTTAACGTTTTTCGGCGTTAATTTCTTGATTAACGATGCCCAGCTCTACCTAAGAGTGTTAAAAAATCATATCGAAATTACACTAACTAAATAGAAATGCAGTAGGAACCAATCAAAATGCGTTATTACATTCTTAAGACTATAGATGCGTAAACTCTTAGATGTAGGGAGCACTTACATGGAATAAGAAATATCAGCTTAGATCATAACTCAGATGGTATCGAGGAAGGTAGTTTAGATTCCAATGCACAGAGAATCGTAACGACGCCACCTAATATTGATGAAATCAAGGAGGCAAAACAAAAATTGAAGCTGAATAAATCAGCAGGAGAAGATGATTTAAAGTCAGAAATACTGCTTGCAGACACACCGAGCTATTGCAATCACACATCGAATCGGCGTAGGAAATGAAAAGCCTGCCTCCATCATGGACGAAACGCACCAGACGAAAGATGACTTAAGAGGCTGTGGTTATTGGAGAGGAATAACTCTTGTTAATACCATTTGCAAAATAATAGCAACAATAACGCTAAGCAGACTACAAAAAAGGAAAAAAACCCAATATGCGACAAATAAGCATGTTTTCTTATATAAGTTATTTGCTGTCAATCGAATTTAAGGAAACCTTCAACTCGTATTAAGAGTAGCGCAATGTGGAGAGCACTACGAAGAAGCGAGTATTCCAGAAGCTCATTCGAATATTCAACGCAATGAACGAGAATTCTCAACCAACAGTAATATACAATAGCAACATCAGAAAGCCGTTTACCACACCAACGCAGGAGCAAAACAAGAATATTCACTTTCACTTCTCTTTGCTTCCGCCCTGGGCAAAGCTATGACAAACATGTACAAAGAAAAGAGGGACATATCCTAGAGTTCCACCCATCAACTCGAGGACTTGGACTTCGCAGACGATATATGTCTGTTCCCGTACAAACTCAGTGAAATACAATCGAAAACTGATCATTTGATCAGAGAAGGACGTCACATTGACCTTGAGATCAACATCAATAAGACCAAAAGCTATAAGAATCGACAACTTTAGCACTGACCTTATAACAATCGAAGGCCAGTGAATACGTGGTAAATTTCTGCTGCCTAAGCATCATGATGAGCGGATGACAGTATTAGACTCAAAAAAGCCAGTGCTGCGTTTGTACGATTACTGCCTGTATGGAGAAGCTCACAAATATCCAGAAACCAAAAAACCCCAAAATTCAAACCGTCACATATGAAAATGAAACTTTGTTAATTTAATCACCCAGAAATTACTAGTATTCATCAATGTTTACGAATTATATGCAGAATATTTTGGAAAACTCAATAAGAAATGATGATCTCTGGAACCTTAAGCGAAGAACCAATAACAACTAAGGTAAAGAGGCGTAAATAGAGATAGGGGATATACCCTAAGAGAACCAGCCAACAGCATCATGAAAATGACGCTTAATTGAAACCCAAACAGAAGCAGACGCCGGTTGTGACCAAAGAACACGTGGAGACGTTCCATTTAATATTCAATCATCAAAACCAGTGCAGGAAATAAAGTCAGGTGGAAACGCCTTGCAGAAGCCGTACGGTTATGCTCAACGCGTTTCTAAATTGTATCTTAGCATCGGAGAGTAGATATTCTCGAGCTCTACTCTGCTCTGAGATCTGAGCTAAAAAAGATAAACCCATATTTCCACTCTCGTTTTTTATTTCATGTGAAGTATGTAATGTACGGCACAATTTTAATTACAACTATATTTTATACTGCAACAAAATTAATTTTATGTATTATCTTCAAGTTTTAAATATGTATATTTAATTTTTTCCCCCTTTAGTTGATTTTGTTGATCCTCGTAGTATGCGTTTATCCAATTCGCCCTTGTTACGAACGCAGGCGGTTACTGTTGCAACGTGTAAAAATTATCCATGCGCTTCTCCACCCGATCCCAATGGAAACGGCGGCAGCAGTTTTTCTGTGATATTACGTCCTAGTGAACCAATGTGTACAATTGCACAATCATCGGATATATCGCTTCAGCGCTATACACCAACGAGCAATCGTGCGCTACTAAACATGAGCCAGATGCGCTCAAATGAAGGTAATGTACTATAAATTGTAAAATTTGTTCTTCCACAATAGAACATAACATAACATAACAAGAATATTGATTTAAGATATGTGTATCTAAATATATGTATGTACCCTCATGATAAAAATTTTGGTTAGTTGGTTTAAGTGGTAGTTAGAAACGACGAACCCAATTAGGTCCAAAGTTAAAATATCAGTCAAAAATTTATAAAATTTCATTTTCCAAGTACTGCTTAAAAAAATTTTCAAATTTTTGTTTCTAGAAATCAGTTAATTCGAACACAATTTTTTTTTTAAGTTTTTCGATTTTTTTAAATAATTTATTTAACATACATTCATACATTCATTCATTTTTGATTATTTTAACTTGTGTCTCGAAATGCAGTTTTTGATAATACTATTTTGTATGAAATGGCAATTTTATTAAAATGGGGAGTGAAGTTAATAATTTGCAACGATGCAAGACAATTTGTAGCACATCGTGAATACCATTAATAAATGTGTATAAATGCTTTCATAGTTTTATAAAACAGAGATGCCGATGTTCGCAGCTCGTATTATTTTCTCCAGCATAAGGTTAAAGAAGTCGCACGATAGGGAGTCACCTTGCCTGAAACCTCTTTTGGTATGAAATGGCGCGGAAAGGTCTGTTCCAATTTTCACTGCGCTGGTGGAGTTGTTCAGTGTCATTTTGCAAAGACGAATGAGCTTTGCAGGGATACCAGGATACAAAAATCAGACCATGTGATCCCTAAACGTGCTGTCGAAGGCGGCTTTATAATCGACGAATATATGGTGGGTGCCTTTTCCAGGATTTGGTGTAGTGTGAATATGTGGTCGATGGTGGATTTACCAGGCCTGAAGCCACACTGATAAGGTCCAATCAGTTTGTTTACGATGGGCTTCAGTCTTTCGAATAGTACGCTCGATAGAACTTTATATGCAATATTAAGAAGGCTTATCCCACGGTAGTTGCCACAAATCGTGGAATCTCCTTTCTTATGGATTGGAAAGAGTACGCTGACGTTCCAATCACTTGGCATCCTTTCATCCGACCATATTCTGCATAGAAGCTCATGCATGCGTTTTTTGAGCTCTTCGCTCCGGTCTTAAACAACTCAGCAGGCAGGCCATCTGCACCTGCAGCTTTATTGTTTTTCAGCCGAGCAATGACTGTTAAGACCTCCTCATAGTCGGGCGGCAGTACTTCAACGCCGTCAGTGATTAGGGTTTCAGGAGTAGATTCTGGAGTGGCTGGATTATTGCTGCCATCGCCATAAAGCAGCTGCGAAAAGTGCTCCCTCCATAATCTCATTATGCCGTGGACATCTGTCACCAGATTTCCGTCTTCATCCTTGCAGGAAGAGGCCCCGGTCTTCAAACCATCAGTCAGGCGTCTTATTCTTTCAAAGAATTTTCGGTCCTCGTTCCTGTTCCGTAAAATTTAGATATCATTAAACTCGCGTCTTTCTGCATCTCTTTTCTTGCACCTGAAACGACGTTTCCTGTATCTGTATCCTTAGCAGTTCGCGTTGCAACTGACTGCAGGGTGGCTCTGTAAACATTTAAACAACGTTTTTCGCGTCAGTAGCATCGCGACACTCTTGGTCGTACCACATATTTTTCCATCGACGGTTGAGGGCTCTTTTGCGATAGGGGGAGTGCGAGTTGGTTGGCGAAGACTTCGGCTGTTTGTTGTGAGTGCAGCTTTTCGACATCCAGCTCTCTCTTTGTACCTATACGTACACATATACGTATGCAGACCTTGGCTGCAACCAAGTAGTGGCCTGAGTCGATGTTTGTACCACGTATTATGCGTACGTCTAGTACATTGGAAGCGTGCCTTCCGTCCATCACAACGTGATCAATCTGGTTTCGTGTGTTTTGATCAGGGGACCTCCAAGTGGCCTTATGGATATCTCTATGTTGGAAGCTAGTGCTACTAACTGTCATGTTTCGTTCGGCGGCGAAGTCGATCAGTCTCATACCGTTGTCGGTGGCTTCTTCGTGGAATCCGATCGTCGGACTAAAGAGACTCTAATTGCCCACATTGGCATTAAAGTTGCCTAACACGATTTTAATATTGTGTGGGGGCAATACTAATAAGTTTTGTCGAGGAGCTGGTAGAAGTCATCTTTGGTCGTTTCATCCTTCTCATCCGTCAGGGCATGGACACAAATTAGGCTGATTAGGTTGATTTGTTTGCTTTTCCACCACTGCTTGTTCATAACTGAGTAATAGAAATCAGAGGGTGCTGTTGAAGAGTTCATCCCCTCTTGTATTCAAATTCCACCTGGAGCTCGTCAGAATGTTCATCTTTTATTCCGTATATTCATTTATGATCTTCCATTTGGTATCTGCCAGTCACAAGTATGCTGATTATGTGGAACTCTTAATTTCGGATTATTTTGAAAAGACATACATTTTGTTTCAATTAGGCCTTAATGCGTTAACATACTGGTGTGGGATTAATTTAATGTCTTTAAATTTAAAGAAATTGTGAATCGATGGTCTATTCGAGAAGACAACCAATCCCATCAGTTTACTTTATAAATGATTACACACAAAGTATACTTTCATTGACTTGGGCATTGTAATGGACCGTAAATTGTGCTTTAATTTGTATATTAACATGTGTATAAATAAAGCTAAAGAAATATTTGCATTCATTAAACGAAGATCCATTTTTTTAGGTTTTTGGCAAGTCCAAATAAAAGTCTGCATAAAAGATTTTTCTGTGTACATCAAAAAACCTTTCTCCGTACACACATCGTCTTAAACTTCTAGATATGGCAACTCTAGAAAGCAGAAGAGTAATGTTGAATGTCATGTTTTAGTCAAACTCTTCAATCGTGACATACATTGTTTTTAAATCAAGTTAAATTGAGCATTCCGAACAGTTGTACAAGGTATCCAATTATGATTAAATTAGGTACCTACCGTACTACTTAATTATGCAGAAAATTTACTTTTTCATTGTTTATTTGACTTATGTGATTCAGAATTTAACATTAAAAATATTATTTTAAAATTTTTAAATGAATTAATGAGCTGATAGCTGTTGCTTGAAAACCACTGGGATAGTTACTGCCACGTGTCGTGTCACACAGAACAGTTTGGACGGTGTCTGTTTCGGGCATCAATCCGTTCGCTATATATATTCTCCAAATCCCATACTTTGGACATGTCTAATATGTACACATAACTATAATTATTTTTTGCAACTTTTTAGTGCTAATTCAACACAACACTACCGCAACTTTGGTATCAAATTCTGTTGATCCAGGAGCCTTGTACTATCAGCATCAAAATAGCCCAACAGATCAATCGGATTCCAACGATAGCAACGCTGTTGCAAGGCACAACCAACATCAGCAACAACAGCAGCAAAACCTGAACCATCAACAGCACTATCTTAATCATACACAAATATCTGCAGTTGCGGCAGCAGCTGCTTCCAAATATTCTACAGAGGTTGTTAATGGACACGATATGTCGGATTTTGTGACATACGTTTGCCAAGAAACAGGTGTTGCAACTACAGGTAATACCACGGACAATAATTCGCATACAGCAACGCATCATCATCCGCACTCACTTCATAATCACCATCAGACGCATTTTCAACTACAGCATGCTACTGCTGCACCGTTGTTAACAGAGAGTGGCCGAAATCACAAACTTACAGCAACCGGGTCGGCGTCTGCTGTTGCCGCTGCTGCACATTATCAACAATATAGCACAATGCTCCCTCCTCCGCCGTTGCCACCGATGGCGCGCCCTGTGGCTATAATCCGCTCAACCGGTGATCTCACAATGGTTGGTTCACCTCCAACATCTATTACACCACCAATGGTTGGCGTTACCAATAGCGGGAAAAACTCACCTCAACGACAACTTCAACAAAGTCAACAACATACGACAACAGAGCATGATAGCAACAATAGTAATGTTTCTGATCTAAACACGATCTCTAAGTCAGGAGCTAGTGTATTATCTGTGACCAGTCAAAGCGTTACAGTGAGTGCAAGAACAAAAACATCAGTGACTACTTCTAACGCAGATGCTGCAGCTACGGCAAATTCAGCATCAAGGGTTACTGTGAATAGTAATAATAGCAGTAGTAACAATTCGACAGAAAAAGTTGGTGAAAACAATTCACCGCCACCACCATTAAGTCCACAGAGACATATTGATCTAGTGCGAAATACCAACAAATCGATGGCGCGAATAACTGCACAACCGTATCCTACAACGAATGGACGCGAATACTTTAATCATTTCCACACGCAAACAACACCAGTAAGTACTTAAACATAGAACGCTCTGGGCGTTCTCATCAAAAATTATAGTGAGAGTTTAAGAGCTCGCGGGTGAAGTACTTTTCACGTCCCAAAACCATAGTACATATATGGAAATTATAGATGAACGACATAAACGAATAACGTACAACCATTCACGAACAACAGATTAATTATTGGTGTTTGTAATGTATAAAATTAGCAAAGACTGATAAGAAAAAACTGCAAACTTTTAGGATGCTATGAAAAAAATACAAAAACAACAGTACAACCATAGAGATGAGCAAATGTATTAAAGTACAACGAAAAACTATTGCATACTTTTAGGATTGACTGAAATTGCATTCTTACGGCGTAATATTTAAGTTTCACGTTGAGAGTAAAACTAAATTTTTAGAACACGCAATAAGAAGTTTCACATCAAAATATTTTCTTGTCGGCCTTAAATATAAGTGACTTAGGGTCTTATCATAACTTGTCTCTTTTTTTTTTGATTAGTGCTTAACCGGACATTGAGAGAACTGCTCTCACGCTGCGTTTAGATCACCCGAACGAATAATCAATTTTCACCGGCCGAATATAGGCTCTGAAGAAACATGAAAAGCCATCTTGTTCGCCCGCTCGGTGTAGATGACAAATTATAATTTTCCCAAACATAACTTTATATTTTCTAGTAAAATGCACAGAAAATAAGAATATGTTGTAAGTATTGTATTGCATTATTCGTCAACTACGTTTTTATTTCTTTTTCAGTTTCACAATTACACAATAACAGCAGCATTTGTACAGTTCAACTATAGCGTAGCAGTAGTGCATTGAACTGTTACGCAGAGTGTCGGGGTTCAAATCTCGACACAATAAAAAAAAAAATAATAAAAAAAAGGCATAAATAGAAAACAAACCAAAAAAAAATAAATAACACGCACAACATGAGTGGATGCGAAAAGCTCAGCCTTTAGCGCTACATGCGGTCATAATCGACACTGATAAAGTGAAGTTTATTGTGGTAAAGGCATAAAACTGGCCACAATGGCTGTCTATCTCTTTATCAGCGTCCTGTGTGATTGCATTCCCTCTCTCATTCTCCCTCCTTCTTCCATCCACCTATGAATGTTTGAATGATTAAATAAAAGACATTAGATTTGCCTAAAAAAATCGAACTCAGTCCGCTTTTCGAGTTAACAGTGTTAATTTCTTATTAATGACCCAGCTCTGGAGACAGCTCATGTTAAATAGTGACTTTTACACCGGTGCAAGCATGAAAGGGCACAAGATAAAGTTCGTGAGAGTCGCAGGAGCGTACATGTTCGATCCTTGCGCTTCTATGTCTCAAGTCGACACACAGCCTCCTCGTGGCGTCCCCTGGAGAGCAATCTGACATTCGTCAGTGACTAATGTGTGTGGCGGGCTTCTCCGTGCTCCTCGGGTTTGGAACCCACCACGTTAAAATATTCCCCAATGAATCCTCAAGTGAAGCCACGGATAAGGAACCCCGCAAACGCCCAAAGGACAAAGATTTACGGATATGCACCTGGAATGTCCGAACGCTCCACAGGGAAGGTGCCTCTATCCACCTGGTGGATGGAAACGACCAAAGATGACTTCGACAAAACCACGGTTCGATTTAAAACCACGGTATTAAAATCGTGTTAGGGCGACTTTAATGCCAAGGTGGGCAAGGAGAGTCTCTTTGGTCCGACGATCGGAAAATTCAGACTCCACGACGAAGCCACCGACAACGGTATAAGATCGATTTCGCCACCGCACGAAACATGACAGGAGCTAGGCTACCACCGTCGATGGAGAAATATGGGGTACAACCAAAAGTGTCGCAATGCTACTGAAGCTGTCTACAAACCCACCCTGCAGTTATTTGCAACGCGGATGTGATGGTTTGAAGACTGGGACCTCTTCCCATAAGGATGAAGATGGTCATGGTGCTAGCATACGCTGATGATATTAACATCATTGGCACTAACGCGTGAGCAGTCAGTGCAGCATTCTCCAATCTGGAAAGGGAGCCTCGTCGAGTGAGTCTAGTGATGAACAAGGATAAAACGAAATACCTTACGTCAACAAACAAAGAGGCACGGCATCTTGAACAAAATGTTACTGTTGACAATTATACTTTTGAAGTCTTCAAGGATTTCGTTTACCTGGGATCCAGCATTGATACCAACAATAATGTCAGCATTGAGATCAAGCTGAGATTAACTCTTCCCAACAGGTGTTACTACTGTCTCAGTAGGCAGTTGAGCCTTCTCTCGACCGACGAAAATAACGCTCCTAACATCCTCTCATCATTGATGGTCAATGTCCACGTCTCGGCGCCATATATTAGGATGGGAAGGAGAAATATGGAGAAATATGGGGTACAACCAAAAGTGTCGCAATGCTGCTGAAGCTGTCTACAAACCCACCCTGCAGTTATTTGCAACGCGGATGTGATGGTTTGAAGACTGGGACCTCTTCCCATAAGGATGAAGATGGTCATGGTGCTAGCATACGCTGATGATATTAACATCATTGGCACTAACGCGTGAGCAGTCAGTGCAGCATTCTCCAATCTGGAAAGGGAGCCTCGTCGAGTGGGTCTAGTGATGAACAAGGATAAAACGAAATACCTTACGTCAACAAACAAAGAGGCACGGCATCTTGAACAAAATGTTACTGTTGACAATTATACTTTTGAAGTCTTCAAGGATTTCGTTTACCTGGGATCCAGCATTGATACCAACAATAATGTCAGCATTGAGATCAAGCTGAGATTAACTCTTCCCAACAGGTGTTACTACTGTCTCAGTAGGCAGTTGAGCCTTCTCTCGACCGACGAAAATAACGCTCTATAAGTCCCTCATCCTTCCCATCCTAATATATGGCGCCGAGACGTGGACATTGACCATCAATGATGAGAGGATGTTAGGAGCGTTCGAGAGGAAGATACTCTGTAAGATATACGTTCCAATATGCATCGACGACATGTATCGAATAAGATGGAAAGATGAGCTGTATGAGCTGTACGCCGACACTGACATAGTCAAGCGTATAAAAATCCAGCGGCCACGCTGGCTGGGTCATGTTGAGCGAATGGAATAGACCAGGTACAGGGCAACCTGACTGCACTTGGCCTTATCCACTGGGACCAGCGCTCGCATAGCAGAGGCGACTAGCGAAGCTTTATAGAGGCGGCCAAGACCGATCATCGGTTGTAGTGCCAGCTAAGTATGTAAGTTCCCAGAGCTGGGCAGATCAGTCAACAAATTAATGCCGTTAACTCGAAAATTGCTAAACAACATACTTAGTATGTATCTATTTTAACCCTTTCAAATCAAATGGGCCAATAAACACCAAAAAATATTTGAATACGCCTCCTTGATAATTTGCTAAAGACTATGCTGTATGTATTTTTTTAAAATAATGATATTTTTTTCTGAGTTGACAGTCAATGGTAGTTGTCTTTGATCGGTAAATTATTGAATACATGTTGCGAAATGCTGCAGAAAACTATCAAAAAAAATTCCGAAATAAACAATAACAATACATTTATATGTTAGATTATTTTGCTTGTGTGATATGCATTTATAATTCAAATTTGAATTGCCCATTGCCGAAACAACAAAATGGTCGTAAAAGGTATTTTACAAACTCTTACAGATGACCAGTGTCAACACCTGGATAGTACATATACGGATGAATCTCTAGGTAAATAAAATTGATAAATTTTCAAGAGCGTTTGTTTTTTTGTTTTAAATCAAAAACAAAAATTTAACTTCTGGTCAAAAGTTATTTCTTGTTAGTGTTGAAGTTTTTGAAGCAGCTTTTTTCGGGTGGAAAGAGTTATATGAAAAAAAAAGAATTACAACAATTTTAAATGCCAGTTTTTTAATTTATATGTTTATATTTCTATAGCTTTTGGGTTACACCAGCTCAATTTCAACAATGTCCGGTGTAATTAGTCCGACTAATTTAAGCCTATACTCAACACCAGCAGCTGTTACATCCGTGGCTCATCGAACAACACCGAGATCTCGCTGGAATGCACCTTTTTTAATGGAAGACGATTTTAATATGATGCCACATTCGGTTTCTAGTACAAATCCAGATGGTGCTCCCGTGATATTAATGGAAAATTGTAAGTAATCTTAGCTATACTGCAAGTGGCTTACAAAAATTTATTTTTTTTGATCAACGAAAACAAAGATTTTACTCGGAAAAATAGTTCACTAAAGTTAACGAAAATCATTCATTAAATTAAATATCCGCAAATTAATGAAAAACTTCATTAAATCAATGAAGCCCTCATTGAGTTAAAGAATTTGTACATTTAATTTTATGAACGCGCATGAAAACTGTCATTAATATTGTGCCATAACAAACTTAAGTAAATGATTCTAATGAATTTTAAGTAATGCGTTTGTTAATCTTTAATTTTTTTACCTAGCAAAACTTGCCAGAATAATTTTTCTTGGTATTTTCTTTTTTATTAACCAGTCAACACGGTCTCGATAGTCTAGTGGGTAGTGCACTGGACTCTCACCCGGGAGGTTGTGTTCGATTACCGTCTTGTTCTCGTGGCTATTTTTTTTTAAGTTTTCCCTCATAGAACTTCTTATATTCCTACAGATATAAAATGACTGATAATTATAAGAAAATCTACAAGTTCTAAAGATCTACATATATTTTTTAAAAGTTTTAATTAACTTTTGGCTTTATTTGTCCATATTCATTGACTCTGTTCATTAAAAAACAAGCTTCAATTAACACATATTCATTGATTTTATGAAGTTTTTCATGGGATCTGTTGTAACGTACTTTTTAATTAATTTTTCGTTAATTTTAATAGTGAATATTTTTGGTTCTGTGTATTATTTAGAATATATCGCTACCTCTATTCAACCACTTATCTCCATTTTGAACGAAATTTGAATTTGCTTACATTATATAGAATCACTTAAAAATCCAGATAGAAATAAATTTCGATATGTTATTAATTTATAATATTGTATAATTAAGTATCGAAAACCAATTTGACAGACATTACGACCTTAAAAGTCTTCTGTCCTAAGCCCCTATTTAGGACAAAAGTTAGAAATCTAGAATCTTTTGCTGAAGAGGATAAAAATGATTTCAAAATGCCGAGCCAGGCCTGGAGATTAACATATAGACTGTCAGTTGTCATGTCATCATCTTCCATACATACATATACCTATATGTACATATGTACGACACTCTCTAGGAATGTTTCGACACGAGTAAATGCAAGTACATATGAGGCGTTGAATGCAAAAGTGACTCAATCCACATTAATTTCATTTATTTAATTTTTTACGGTTTTTATTCACCCTTATTATGGTTGGCATTGTCAACGTCGTTGTCAATTCTATCTCAACATCGACATCAACACCACGTCGATGCTAAACGATATTTACTAAGGATGTTGTGTTTACGTGGACATGTTATCGATAATTTAAGGAAAGTAAACGTCATCTCTAAATTTTTTGCGTAAAGAAAATCTGCGGCTTCAAAGAAAAGTTATGAGGCAAAGATCGGAAATCTTTGATTTGCCGGATAGTAAGTATACTTAGGGGCGTAGGACACAAGGTAAAGTTCGTGACAGTCGCAGGTGCGTCCATGGTCGATCCTTGCGCTTCTACGTTTCAAGTCGACACACAGCCTCCTCGTGGCGTCCCCTGGATAGCGATCTGACAACCGTCAGTGAGTTAACTAATGTGTGCGGCGGGCTTCTCCATGGCCTTGAATGAATGGTTGTGCGTCGGGCTTGGAACCCACCACGTTAAAATATCCACCAATGAATCCTCCAAATAAGCCTCGGATAATGAACCCCGCTAATGTTGACGACTCCCGCAAACGCCCAAAGGACAACGATTTACGGATATGCACCTGGAATGTCCGAACCCTCTACAGGGAAGGTGCCTCTATCCAGCTGGTGGATGTCCTCCAAAAATATAGAGCTGACATCACCGCTGTACAGGAAATGCGATGGACGGGACAGGGTTGCTATAAAAGAGCATCCTGTGATATCTACTACAGCTGTCATGCGTCGAGACACGAATTTGGTGTTGAGCATTGCTTATGAGCATTGCCCCCGCCACGATGTTAAAATCGTGTTAGGCGACTTTAATGCCAAGGTGGGCAAGGAGAGTCTCTTTGGTCCGACGATCGGAAAATTCAGTCTCCACGACGAAGCCACCGATAACGGTATGAGACTGATCGACTTCGCCGCGGCACGAAACATGACAGTTAGTAGCACCAGATTCCAACATAAAGATATCCATAAGGCCACTTGGCTGTCCCCTGATCAAAACACACGAAACCAAATTGATCACGTTGTGATCGACGGAAGGCACGCTTCCAATGTACTAGACGTACGCACAATACGTGGTGCAAACATCGACTCAGACCACTACTTGGTTGCAGCCAAGGTCTGCGCACGTATATGTGTAGCAAATCGCGTACGGATAGGTACAAAGGGAAAGCTGGATGTCGAAAAGCTGCAATCACAACAGACAGCCAAAGTCTTTGCCAACCAACTTGCACTTCTCCTTTCGCAAAACACCCCTCAACTTGATGATATATGCGCACAGTGGACGCACATTTCCCGCTCTATGCGTACGGCTGCCGAAGAAGTGCTAGGCTACCACCGTCGACGGAGAAATATGTGGTACGACCAAGAGTGTCGCGATGCTACTGAAGCAAAAAACGCAGTCTACAGAGCCACCCTGCAGTCAGTTGCAACGCGAGCTGCTAAGGAGCGATACAGAAAGTTGAGAAGGGAGGAGAAACGTCTTTTCAGGCACAAGAAAAGAGATGAAGAAAGACGCGAGTTCAATGACATCGAAATGTTGCGGGACAGGAACGAGGTCCGAAAATTCTTTGAAAGAATAAGACGCCTGACTCTTGGTTGGAAGACCGGGCCTCTTCCTGCAAGGATGAAGACGGAAATCTGGTGACAGATATCCAGGGCATAATGAGATTATGGAGGGAGCACTTTTCGCAGCTGCTTAATGGCGAAGACGGCAATAATCCCGCCACTGCGGAACCCACTCCGGAAACCCCAATCACTGACGGCGTTGAAGTACCGCCGCCTGACTATGAGGAGGTCTTAACAGCCATTGCTCGGCTGAAAAACAATAAGGTTGCAGGTGCAGATGGCCTGCCTGCTGAGTTGTTTAAGACCGGAGGCGAAGAGCTCAAAAAACGCATGCATGAGCTTCTATGCAGAATATGGTCAGATGAAAGCATGCCAAGTGATTGGAATCTCAGCGTACTCTGCCCAATCCATAAGAAAGGTGATTCCACGATCTGCGCCAACTACCGTGGGATCAGCCTTCTTAATATTGCATATAAGGTTCTATCGAGCGTACTGTGCGAAAGACTGAAGCCCATCGTCAACAAACTGATTGGACCTTATCAGTGTGGCTTCAGGCCTGGTAAATCCACCATCGACCAGATATTCACACTACGCCAAATCCTGGAAAAGACCCGAGAAAAACAGATCGACACCCATCATCTATTTGTCGATTATAAAGCCGCCTTCGACAGCACGATTAGGGATCACTTGTACGCCGCAATGTCTGATTTTGGTATCCCTGCAAAGCTCATTCGTCTTTGTAAAATGACACCACCAGCGCAGTGAAAATTGGGACAGACCTCTCCGCACCATTTGATACCAAAAGAGGTTTCAGACAAGGTGACTCCCTATCGTGCGACTTCTTTAACCTTATGCTGGAGAACCTTGGATGTTCGAGCTGCGAACATCGACATCTCTATCACTATCTTCTACAAGAGTGTCATGCTGCTAGCATACGCTGATGATATTGACATCATTGGCAAAAACGCTCGAGCAGTCAGTGCACCATTCTCCAACCTGGAAAGGGAGTCTCGTCGTGTGGGTCTAGTGGTGAACGAGGACAAAACGAAATACCTTGTGTCAACAAACAAAGAGTCACGGCGTCTTGGACAAAATGTCACTGTTGACAACTACACTTTTGAAGTCGTCAAGGATTTCGTTTATCTAGGATCCAGCATAAACACCAACAATAATGTCAGCCTTGAGATCAAGCGGAGACTAACTCTTGCCAACAGGTGTTACTACGGGCTCAGTAGGCAATTGAGAAATAGAGCCCTCTCTCGACCGACGAAAATAACGCTCTATAAGTCCCTCATCCTTCCCGTGCTAATGTATGGCGCAGAGACGTGGACATTGACCATCAATGATGAGAGGCTGTTAGGAGCGTTCGAGAGGAAGATACTCCGTAAGATCTACGGTCCAGTATGCGTGGACGACGTGTATCGAATAAGATGGAACGATGAGCTGTATGAGTTGTACGCCGACACTGACATAGTCAAGCGTATAAAACTCCAGCGGCTTCGCTGGCTGGGTCATGTTGAGCAAATGGAAGAAAGCGCTCCGGCTAGAAGGGTGTTTTATTCGAACCACGGTGGAGGAACACGCAGAAGGGGACGTCCTAATCTCCTCTGGAAAGACCAGGTGCAGGGCAACCTGACTGCACTTGGCCTTATCAACTGGCGCCAGCGCGCGCATAGCAGAAGTGACTGGCGAAGCTTTGTGGAGGCGGCCAAGACCGATCATCGGTTGTAGCGCCAGCTAAGTAAGTAAGTAAGTATACTTATAAGCATCTGACATGTTAGTGGCCAATATAGTTTACTATGTGCTTCTATGTATTGCATTGCTTTATTTAAGATTTGTTGATTATTTTCGCTTTGACAAATCGGCGTTTTAATTAGTTTTGCAGAAAATAGCGCCTTCGATGAAGTATGGTGTACGATCCACATTCATTTCGAACACATTGAAGCTAGCAACAACGCTACGTTTCTTGGCCCAAGGCTCTTACCAGCTAATTTTTGGCAATGATTTTAATCTGGGATTTTTTATTTTTTTATTGATACAATCAACACACAGGTTGCAGCATAGGTACTATTTCGTCGTTTCTTAGTGGTGGCTCAACCCTAACAGCACATTTTTCATGTGAAAAAATCTTTACTGGCGGTTATTTCCATAAATTACAAAGGTCACACTTTCCAAACTGTTTAGGTTTTGTTGTTTTTTGAAATGGAACTTCTTTAGTGAGGTTGTGAATTGAAAATTTTTTAAAATGCAAATTGATAGATTTCGTTCCACGATTTACTATTTCTACTACTTTTCTACTAATATATTTTCTACAATAATTTCTACTATTTTTTAACTACTTTTCTACTGTTATTTTCTACTACTATTTTCTACTACTATTTTCTACTGCTATTTTCTATACTTCAACTACTATTTTAAACTACTTTTCTACAGCTATTGTTTAATAAGTACTTGTCTACTACTATTTTCTACTATTATCTTCTATTACTATTTCACTGTTTTCTACTACTTTTCTCTACCAATTCTACTATTGCACTATTTTCTTAAACTATTTTCTACAATTTTTTTATTACTATTTTCTACTACTAATATCTTTACTTTTATTACTATGTTTATACTACTATTTTTACTTCTTTTTAACTACTACTTATTTCACTTTCTCTAATACTTTTTTTTTATTTGTTTCCACTACCATTTGTGCAGAAGCGACTCATTGTAGTAGTTTTTTATAATGCCTTTAATTATTCTGCCAATCACTTTGTGTGTGATGTGTCAAAAATATTGCTTTTTTTAAGACCTTTACAATGAAATGTATTGAATTTCTTACACAGAAGTTATGTAAAAGGCGACTTAACCCTGACGACATTGCCCTACGTTTACTACAGCAGTGGAAGTAAGAAATTTTATGTACTGTCATTTATTTTATACTTTTTATTGCTTTTATTGTTTTAATGTATGTAAACGCAAGCAAATTTTATGTAGTTAAAATGAACGTAGTTGAATGTATATAGAAAATATTTATTTTATTGGTTTTTCCTCTTCGCACTGTTTTCATTTTGTGAATGCGAATCTTACGAGTTGTAAATACCCATTCCTATTTATTTGGCAAATGCATTGGGCATTTGCAGCTAAAATTTGCCGGTGGTTCGTCGAAAGAAATGAAACTAATGTAAAACTCAAGGAGCTGCAATTTAATTTGTAATATTAAATGTTAGAGTTAGCACATAACATTTCAAATGCAATCCGATACTTACTTGCCTTTGGCCGAGAGCATTGTTGTGTGAATATTTGTGGAAAGAAGGTTCATGACCAACCGAAATTCTGTCTGTAGACATGAAATTGTTTCCCTGCAAAGACAAAGCTGTGTTTCTAACATTGGTTTGCGTTTAGGTATTTGAAAAAATTTGCTTTCATAACGAAATCGTATTTTTCAGCTTCCTCATTGCCACTGCCACCACCACTTTGCATTTGTGTTTCTCCTTTTGCCTTGTGGCAACTTCAAGCAAATGGCATATTACCTTACATATTTCGCGGCTGCATTCAAATGCATAAATTTCCATATTTCACTTTGAACGTGTGGCGTATGTGTGTGGAAACTGCAATGCAATGCTGGAAAGATATCCGTTCAGTTTTGCTTTATTTTCGTGTTTGCTGTATTTTGATTTTTAATGATAAATGATACCGAAGGGTAGAAGAAACTCATAACATTTTGCATTGTTGATTTAAAGCAGAAGGAAAAGGAATAATGTCCAAAGATTTCGATTAGTTTGGAGGAAAAACTGTTTCAGAGCTTGTTTGTTGGAGGGCCTAGTTAGGCCAAACTTCTTCTACATTTGTAGGCGAAATATAACAATGCCGATCCCAATGACGAATTCGATTGGCGAATTGAAAAGCTTTGGCATTTTATACTCTTGAGGGTTTACAATGCCTGCCAAGAGGCGTTTCCATTTACAAAAGGTTTTACTTTTCTCTTTTCGATGTTGATTGTGGGGAGATTTTAACCTGACCAGTTCAGCATACTACCAACTATAAAGATGAGATATAAGGTATTGTCTAAATCGTATTTGGGCAATACGTGTAAAAAAGGCTTAACTGCTTAACTATTTCCTCTGATATTTCCTTTCACAGATTTCAGAACTGAACCCATTCCTGACTTTAAGTCCATACCAAGTTTTATTGAGATAGTTTTGGTTAGTTTTAATCAGATGAATGATCATTTCCACTTGGAGACCAATTTTGGTCACTTAGTCACTACGAAGGGCCGGTAGACTCATTGTTCGGCTTTTGTTTAACTCCGGCCTTAAGAACCGAGCTGTGACACAGCTATTTCTGTTTCTTCAAGCGCGGTTGATCACAGATTCCACTATAATATTAATAGAGGTTACGTAACATATGTAAATGATAAATAATGCTTTTCGTACCAGTTCGTCTGCTCTATCGTTCCTTCCAGTTTCGCTATGTCCGGGAACACAGAATAGTTTGATCCTGTCGGGTCGGAGTGGGCTCAGCGCCTGAACAATTAATTTTGGTAAGCTCATTTGAGCCAAAAAATGAAGGTGGTAAAACTAAGTGGAGGTCCAAGTTCAAACAATGCGAGGAAAATCGACAAATTACCCCATAGCTAATATATGTACTTACCGCCCATCTTCAACCCTTTACCCCATACCTTTTTTACGAAATATGCTCCAGGGTAACCTTAAAGAGTTAAAATGTAAGATCAGCCTCCATTATTTTTTATTTTGCAAGGATGTAGCCCTATGAATACAGAGCATTGTGTTGAATGGAAGGAAAACTAGTAGGTGGGAGGAAGAAGGAGGGAGAATGAGAGAGGGAATGCAATCACACAGGACACCGATAAAAAGATAGGCAGCCATTCTGGCAAGTGTTATTCCTTTACCACAATGAACTTCAGTTTATCAGTTTTGAGTATGACCGCATGTAGCGCCAAAGGCATTACGCATCCACTCATGTTTGCGTGTTATATTTGCACATGAATGGAAGGACCTACAGTTTTATGCCGAATCCGAACGGCGAAGCTTTTTCATGGGAAATTTTTATCACAAGCCACTGTTTCTGCAATATTGGCAGAGACACTCGACGTTTTAGAAGCGGTAATATGTCTTTTCATAAAATTTCAAATTAGAATTTTTTGAAAAGGCTGGATTTTCTGGTGTTATTGGTTGTGTAGATGGAACGCACATAAAGACCTTGGCTCCGAGTAAGGCATAACAAAATCTCTATTACAACAGGAAAGGATTTTTTAGCCAAAACGCACTGATTGTAAGTTAAAAGGATCGATTATTTTAAATTATAATTATAAACTTTAATAAATTTAAAATAAAAACAAGTTTCTTGAAATTCAAATGCAGTCTTTTTATTTTTCAGTAGTCTTTATACGTTAAAAACTTAATGAAATAGGGAACAATTCATTGGGAATTCAATTAAGGCACAAAACATAAACTTGAAACATAAACAGATAACATTAAATAACGATACATATAACAAAACTATAAACTAAACTTCATTAACATTGGCATTGCTTATTAAGGATTTCAAAATTTGTTTTCTCTTATTTGGATTTTTAAGTCTTTTAGTTCCATTCCCTTTTAAATTCTTTTTTTCAACCTTCCATAGTTTTCGTTGGTATCGCGATAAGTTCTTCATGGTGTTTTCCAATGAAGCCAGAGTGGTGGACATTTCTGTTAACACTCGCTCCTGCATCAAGCCATGCTTTTCTAGCAAGCGCTGGCGTTGATTGGAATCGTCTCGCATCGTGGAATCGTGGTCGAAGTGACCATTTCTGGCAGCTGAACAGGCGGTGGCAGGCTGCTCGTTCATGTGAATTGGAGAAACAGTTTCATCTTGTATTTCAAGCGGTGCTACTCCTTGCACTGCACCCTCAGGATTGAGCTATTTCTCAATCCTGAGCAATTTGAAGAAATTTGGAGACAGCTTCCTCCAATGGGCTTAAGGACATTTGTTAGCAGCTTCCAGCGCTTGTTGCGCGACACTCTGCTTTGTTGTGAGTTATTTTTTCTTTAGTCTTGCATTCAAGTCTCTCCACACCTACAAATTACATTTGTTAGTGAAATGGAATACTGTTATGCACTTTTTTTGTTATCTTTTGCCAACCATCACCGTCTCTCATTGGTAACCCGGAAGCATTCAATTTGTTTGCTATCCCATTGTTCCTTAAAATTTACAGGAATGTTACTTCTGTGAAAACCTTTAGCAGGGCTCGGGTTATTTTCTAGCTTTGCAACCAACGTTGTAAATTGATTTTTATTTGCTATTTTCATATTGTTCTGAAATTTTGTAATGATTAATTGTTTATTTAAACAAATAAAACAAAGTTTACTTACAAAATTTTGTTCAAGTCGTTGCCAAAAATTATGTCGTTTCTAGTCGACGTCAACGTCAATATGATTTAGCCGATACCAAAGATGTGTCAATACTTCTCAATTGTTATCGAAATCGACAACAGCGGTGCCAATTAAGAGCTGTGAATATTATTCGTGTCGACGACGACAACCATTATAAGAGTGATTATTCCTTCCGGTTAATTGTGGAATACTATTTCATTCAAATGACTTCTTCTGCTGGCCTTGCAGTAGCCCATACGATCAACCCAATTTTTCGGCACATTTTCGACCGTATGGAGCTGTACTTGACCGATGGCTGCACTAATTTCTTCCTTAAGAGCCTCAATTGTTGCTTGGATGGTTAGCGTAACACTTATCTTTAACATCTTTAATCCAACAGAATCAAATCGCAACTGCGTGTTGCCAATGCACATCACCAAAACAGGTAATAACGCGATTTTCAACCTTCGCACGCAAAAGTTCGATTGTTGCACGGCTTGTGTGACTTGTTTATGCTCATATCTTTTAAAATAGGTTACAAATAATCAGTTTTTATTCTGTGGTAATGCACATCGTTCACTGTAACCCATCATTTTCAAAGAAAAATGGCCTAATGATATCGCCGGTTCAAAAACCACACCAAATAGTTACTCGCTGTGGGTACACTGAGTCAACAATCGCGCATTGATTTTCTGAGCCCCAGATGCGACTATTTAGTTTGTTAACGTAACCACCAAGGTCAATATGAGATTCGCAATAAAGGATTGCGTAAATTCAATTCCTGAGAACGATAGTGGTTGGTTTTTCATGCACATTCTGAGCAACAGCAGTAATTTCTTCGGTTGTGCGCTCTGTAAGAGTACGAGACCGTGTTGTTTTATCCAATAAAGATCCAGTTCGCGCACACGTTTCACAAATTGATCTAGGTTGACGAATGTTTTTTGGCCATTGTCGACTAGTTGTAATGTTTTCTGACATTTCTCTTATGTTTTCTGTTTTATTTCCTGCAATTTACAAACTGTTTTATTTTATGTAATAATGGATACCGATGTAAAATTAATATTGTAAAAGTTAAAAACTCATATTTATTTCAATTCATTTTATTTCATTCTCGCGTTGAAATAAAAACAAAAAACGTAAAGCCGCAAGGCAACCCATTTTATAATCGTCGCAGCTATTGTCGACAAGAGAGAACCGACAGTCGACAAATGCCTTTCTGGTACGATTATCAAAGACAAACATGCAAAGCATGCTATTGCCATTTCATAATGGGAAGACATACATCCAAACAACGCTTACAGATTATTGCATTTTATTAACAAAATTCGAGCGCTAAGAGATCACGTTTTTCCCGTACTTCGACCATTTTATGTTGTTCAGTGGCGGAGCTAAATGAGCAACCAAAGGTTAAAGTTCATTGTGGCCACAATGGCTGTCTATCTCTTTATGGGTGTCCTGTTATTGTATTCCCTCTCTCATTCTCCCTCCTTCTTCCTCCCACCTGTCAATCTTCCTTCCAATCAACACAATACTCTGTATTCATAGGGATACACCCTGTGTGTTAAATGTATAAATAAAAATAAATAAAAAAATACAAGACCTGCCAATACACCCAGTAAAATACCCTGTGTGTTGAATGTATAAATAAAATTAATTAAAAAATACAAGACCTGCATCCAGTAAAATACACTGTTTGGTGCGGGATATGGTCCAGCGGTCCGAATTTCTTCAAAGTGCCCGTTTGATGATTTCGAGAATTTTTTTTGGAAAATGCACGAGTTGAATTTGGTCGGCATGTGGTTTCAACAACACGGCGCTACATGCCACACAAGCACTTGAAGCAATGGACCTATTGAGAGATGAGTTCGGTCAGCAATTTATCTCAAGTTTCGGACCAGTGAATTGGCTACCTAGATCGTGCGTTTTGACGCTTCTAGACTATTTTTTGTGAGATTACGCGAATTCAGTCGTCTATGCCGATAAACCAGTGTCAATTGTAGCCTTGAAAATCAACACTATACGTGATATTAGGGAAATTCTAGCCGCTATGCGTGAAAAACTGGATCAAAATTGGACTTCTCGCATGGATTATTTAAGATGTACCCCTGGTCAAAATATTCATAAAATAATCTTTAAAAAGTAAATGGAATTGATTTATCGACTCAAATAAAAATTTCATACACTTTTGTACTTTTTCTGTATTTTTTTATATTTGTTTGAAAACTAAATTAAGCAAGCTTGGTGGTTCTTGGTTCGCTTGTCACCTTCAGTCGGGGTAAAGTACCGTATGTGTCAACCTTTCGCGAGTATGTGCTAGGCGAGAGGTAATGCTGTGTTGCGAGAGAAAAGGAGAGCAATCATGGCAGAATAATACAGGTAGACGCATCCAGGAAGGAGACTAACCTCTACTGTCAAACTATGAAGAGAGGGCGCTGTGCGCAGTAATCAATTAACTAAGAATTTGCTTCTTCAAAATTCTTGGATGCAATTATCAAACCTGACAAACTATTAATTTCATTTTTATTTGGAAGTGTAAATGAAATATTATGTTGCCGAAATAAATTGCAACAGCTCCAAGAAGAACAGTGTCTATCGAGCATACTGTGTGCCTGAAGCCCATCGTCAACGAATTGATTGTACCTTATCAGTGTGGCTTCAGGCCTGGTAAATCCACCATCGACCAGATATTCACACAATGCCAAATCCTAGGAAAAGATAAAAAAAAAAAATGTCGACACCCACCATCTATTCGTCGATTATAAAGCTGCCTTCGACAGCACGATTAGAAATCACTTGTACGCCGTAATGTCTAATTTTGGTATCCCTGCAAAGCTCATTCGTCTTTGAAAAATGATCAGTATCTCTGGCATTATTTTCTACAAGAGTGTCATGCTGCTATCATACGCTGATTATATTGACATCATTGGCACCTATGCGTGAACATTCAGTGCAGCATTCTCCAATCTGGAAAGGGAGTCTCGTCGAGTGGGTGTAGTGGTGAATGAGGACAAAACGACATACCTTGTGTGATCAAACAAAGAGCCCGGCGTCTTGGACTAAATGTCACTGTTGACAACTATATTTTTGAAGTTTTCAAGGATTTCGTTTACCTAGGATCCAGCATTAACACCAAAAAAATGTAAGCCTTGAGATCAAGTGGCCACCTTGAACACCTGCCAACAGGTGTTACTACGGGCTCAGTAGGTAATTAAGAAGCAGAGTCCTCTCTCTCCGATATTAGTGAAATTTTAGAATACGAAGCAGAAATACAAAAAAATGCAAATTTGAGTGACGGAGTGGCACAAAAAGCGTCGGAAATGTTCTTACATGAATTTGGTCAAATAGTTGGAATTTTTTTTGCAGGATATTTTTGTAAACTAAAGTTTTTATTGCGATGGACGGGACAGGGTTGCTCCAAAAGAGCAACCTGTGATATCTACTACAGCTGTCATGCGTCGAGACACGAATTTGGTGTTGGATTTGTGGTTGGGAAGAGACTGCGTCATCTAGTCTCGAGGTTCACGGCGGTGAACGAGCGCCTAGCCACTATCCACTATCAAGGCAAAATTCTTCAACATCAGCCTAATTTGTGTCCATGCCCCGACGGATGAGAAGGATGAAACGACCAAAGATGACTTCTACGAGCTCCTCGACAAAGCTTATGAGCATTGCCCCCGCCACGATGTTAAAATCGTGTTAGGCGACTTTAATGCCAAGATGGGCAAGGAGAGTCTCTTTGGTCCGACGATCGGAAAATTCAGTCTCCACGACGAAGCCACCGATAATGGTATGAGACTGATCGACTTCGCCGCGGCACGAAACATGACAGTTAGTAGCACCAGATTCCAACATAAGGATATCCATAAGGCCACTTGGCTGTCCCCTGATCAAAACACACGAAACCAAATTGATCACGTTGTGATCGACGGAAGGCACGCTTCCAATGTACTAGACGTACGCACAATACGTGGTGCAAACATCGACTCAGACCACTACTTGGTTGCAGCCAAGGTCTGCACACGTATATGTGTAGCAAATCGCGTACGGATTGGTACAAAGAGAAAGCTGGATGTCGAAAAGCTGCAATCACAACAGACAGCCAAAGTCTTTGCCAACCAACTTGCACTTCTCCTTTCGCAAAACACCCCTCAACTTGATGATATATGCGCACAGTGGACGCACATTTCCCGCTCTATGCGTACGGCTGCCGAAGAGGTGCTAGGCTACCACCGTCGACGGAGAAATATGTGGTACGACCAAGAGTGTCGCGATGCTACTGAAGCAAAAAACACAGTCTACAGAGCCACCCTGCAGTCAGTTGCAACGCGAGCTGCTAAGGAGCGATACAGAAAGTTGAGAAGGGAGGAGAAACGTCTTTTCAGGCGCAAGAAAAGAGATGATGAAAGACGTGAGTTCAATGATATCGAAATGTTGCGGGACAGGAACGAGGTCCGAAAATTCTTTGAAAGAATAAGACGCCTGACTCTTGGTTTGAAGACCGGGGCCTCTTCCTGCAAGGATGAAGACGGAAATCTGGTGACAGATATCCAGGGCATAATGAGATTATGGAGGGAGCACTTTTCGCAGCTGCTTAATGGCGAAGACGGCAATAATCCCGCCACTGCGGAACCCACTCCGGAAACCCCAATCACTGACGGCGTTGAAGTACCGCCGCCTGACTATGAGGAGGTCTTAACAGCCATTGCTCGGCTGAAAAACAATAAGGCTGCAGGTGCAGATGGCCTGCCTGCTGAGTTGTTTAAGACCGGAGGCGAAGAGCTCAAAAAACGCATGCTTCTATGCAGAATATGGTCAGATGAAAGCATGCCAAGTGATTGGAATCTCAGCGTACTCTGCCCAATCCATAAGAAGGGTGATTCCACGATCTGCGCCAACTACCGTGGGATCAGCCTTCTTAATATTGCATATAAGGTTCTATCGAGCGTACTGTGCGAAAGACTGAAGCCCATCGTCAACAAACTGATTGGACCTTATCAGTGTGGCTTCAGGCCTGGTAAATCCACCATCGACCAGATATTCACACTACGCCAAATCCTGGAAAAGACCCGAGAAAAACAGATCGACACCCATCATCTATTTGTCGATTATAAAGCCGCAGTGAAACGCAGCGCAGTGAAAATTGGGACAGACCTCTCCGCACCATTTGATACCAAAAGAGGTTTCAGACAAGGTGACTCCCTATCGTGCGACTTCTTTAACCTTATGCTGGAGAAAATAATTCGAGCTGCGAACATCGACATCTCTGGCACTATCTTCTACAAGAGTGTCATGCTGCTAGCATACGCTGATGATATTGACATCATTGGCAAAAACGCTCGAGCAGTCAGTGCAGCATTCTCCAACCTGGAAAGGGAGTCTCGTCGTGTGGGTCTAGTGGTGAACGAGGACAAAACGAAATATCTTGTGTCAACAAACAAAGAGTCACGGTCTTGGACAAAATGTCACTGTTGACAACTACACTTTTGAAGTCGTCAAGGATTTCGTTTATCTAGGATCCAGCATAAACACCAACAATAATGTCAGCCTTGAGATCAAGCGGAGACTAACTCTTGCCAACAGGTGTTACTACGGGCTCAGTAGGCAATTGAGAAGTAGAGCCCTCTCTCGACCGACGAAAATAACGCTCTATAAGTCCCTCATCCTTCCCGTCCTAATGTATGGCGCAGAGACGTGGACATTGACCATCAATGATGAGAGACTGTTAGGAGCGTTCGAGAGGAAGATACTCCGTAAGATCTATGGTCCAGTATGCGTGGACGACGTGTATCGAATAAGATGGAACGATGAGCTGTATGAGCTGTACGCCGACACTGACATAGTCAAGCGTATAAAACTCCAGCGGCTTCGCTGGCTGGGTCATGTTGAGCGAATGGAAGAAAGCGCTCCGGCTAGAAGGGTGTTTTATTCGAACCACGGTGGAGGATCACGCAGAAGGGGACGTCCTAATCTCCGTTGGAAAGACCAGGTGCAGGGCAACCTCACTGCACTTGGCCTTATCAACTGGCGCCAGCGCGCGCATAGCAGAAGTGACTGGCGAAGCTTTGTGGAGGCGGCCAAGACCGATCATCGGTTGTAGCGCCAGCTAAGTAAGTAAGTAAGTAAGTAAAGTTTTTATTTCATATGTTTCAGGAAAACTTCTACAAATCTCAAAATGATAAATTTTCATTAAAATCAATTTCCATATAATTGACAATGCGAGATGTGTTCAAATTCTTTTCCGAATAAAAAAATGTATAAAGCTGGATTACTATGTGTTTACGTTAGATGGATGGCCTGGCAAACAGTGAAAAAGACAAATTTTTTAAAATCGTCGAGCTTATCAAATTTGCCAAATATATGTAATGTTGTTCAAGAGTTGTCTTTTGCTAATGTAAAAAATGTAAAAGGAAAAATCTCAAAAGTTCTTGTGCACAAGGGCTACTCCATAAGGACTGATCTAGACAATACTTTATTTTAAATATTTTTAAAATTTTCTGAAATCAATTAATATCAGGGGACTTATGTGAGAACAAAAAACTGCATTTCGGTCGGGGGTCATCATTAGGTATTATTATTATTACTCCGCTTCTCAGACTGACAGAACTAACAAATTTAATTATAACATTCTTTATTCAACAGCTGTTGGGCGTTACAGTGATGAATATGCTACAAGTCGTGATTATGTTACATGATTATAAATATATATGCTTGAGCCAACTACTGGGACTGTGTAGTTATTACAAATCTTAGTTTTAATACAATATTATTTACACTTTATGGGATATATATTGTTAGAATATAAGTACGTACCTATGTAATTAATTTATTATTATTATAAATAACTTATAAATAACTAAAAGAGTGACTGCAATTAAAATGCACATAAAGTAATGAACAATATTTATCGAACTGAAAGTTCTAACATAAAATAAGAAGTTAACTAATATTAGTGGATACCGTATGTAGGCGAAAAATATAGTATATACTCGAATACATAAATATAGTGAAAGTAACATATGGACTAATTTATACGTATACCAGTGCTTTCGAAACTTACATTTAAAAATTATCTAAAAATAAAATGGCTCCATTGTATGTATAAAGAAATTATATAAATTCACAGTCTGTGAATAAAAATACAAATGAAAAGTGAAATTATTTTTTGTATTAGTTCGTAATTTAATGACAATTAGATACATTATTACATTTACTTAGTTCATTCTTCTTCACAAAATTTTCCGGTAAATAGTAAATAAATAGTAAACTAATTTTAAATTATAATGTAATATATTCTTAAATCCATATACATATAGCTAAGTTAGGATGGGTTAAATTGCTTAATTTTATTTTTAATTTTTTGAGTAATTTTACCTATATTGACTATGAAAGTAAGCAAGTCCAAGTTTAACTCTGCAGACTTTCAACTTTATACCTGAAAGAACTACATATGTACTACTAAATAATAGTAACTGTTTTATGGCAAAATTAATATTTTTTCTTTTTTAAATTTCACTCTCCTTGTAATAGGAGGATGTATCTTGAACCATAATCCCATAATTTAATTGACCTAAACTTGTATCCTCTGTCAGTTGTCAAGGTACTGCTAAGCAGGCTAAATGGTCGAGTACTATACTATACACTGAAAGGAGCACTTCTAACATGTAGTGTCAGCAACACATTCACAGCAAATTTCTCGCAATGAGCTGTTCTAGAATTTTATAGGCTCCATTTAATATTCGTGTGTTTAAAGCATTCATATCGAAGCAAATACCAACGCCCACAGAATCGCAGCCCCATTACTGCAATTGTTCATTTACTGAACACCAAGATGTTTATTTGTATCTGCAACTGGACGCCCGTCGCATCTGCTAACAGCTTATCATCCCAGAGAACACCTGATTTGGTAGACTGATATTTTTTAATTTTACTCGTAATTTTACGAGTAAAATTACAGCGTTGAAGATGCTGCTAGTAGGTAGGTATGGCCAATATATTGTTTGATAATATCGAAAAAGATATTTTCGATATTGATAATATCAGCACCGATAAAATTGGCTCGAACATTTTTATGTAAAAAAAATAAGTAAAATATGGCAGCTTGGTATGTAATGGAGAACACAGTTTCTGCTGTTTATGTATTTCAGAATTTGAAAGAAAAAAACAAGGGCTGATTATAGAGCTTATTGTTTTTATACTCTACACACTCTGTGTAAAGGGTATATCGAATTTGATCGAGTAAAAGTTCCTTGTAACGCCCACTGTAGGGCGTTGTAGGTATGAGCATCTACATATATAAATGAATATCCGAGTCGAATTAGCCATGTCCGAGTTTTCGTCCGTCCGATACGATTACTCGAGTAAAACTGAAGAAATCTCAATCAAACTTTGCACAGACATTTGTTATTAGCAGGAATAGGTTAAATTCGGTATTAGGAAAATCTGTGAAATGTCATACAAGTGAAATTTTCAAAGAGTGATATTGAAGGAAATTCTAAAGGGAATTGAATAAAACTCGATACATATTGAAATAGTCTCTTAAATAACTGTTCTGAAATTGAGCAAAAGCCACTCCTACTTCCAATAAAAGTGAAATATCAAGGGAAATAGTTAAGCAAATAGAACCAATTTTCGTATACACGTTAAAATATCTTCAAAAATAAATATTAAGAAATTATCATCATCGGGCAATAACCATGTCTAGTTCTGATACAACACTTTACATAAGTTTTTATTACAAAAATATCTCCTTTTTTCTTATATGTTTTTCTCCAAAAGTTTGGACAACTATAGTCTCAGAAAAATGTATCGAGACCGCTGAAGTTATAATTTTTGGGACAAGTTTACTGTTTTATCTATTGTAGATAAATTTCCTATTTCAAATGCAAAATAGTTAAGTTTACAATGAGTGGATTTTCAAAATCACCTTCTCAAAGAGTATGTCTGTTTACCTGGTCTTTTAGTCAGGCGAAGATTTATAATTTTTGATTACGGAAATTCTTTTCAAAATTATTTATAAAAGTATTTTTGACGAGTTTTCAAATTTCCCATACGAAAATTGTACAGATGTTCAAAAAGGGATAAATAAAATGTATTCGATAAATGCAATGACAATTTCCATGGTGAAATTTTAGGTATAATACATTTTTCGAATGACTTTCGACAAATGCACTATTTTTTATATAGATAAAAATGTTCAAAATGTTTTGATACATAATATATGTGACGGCACATGCCTAGTACAGCTCAATAATTTACCACTCTATGTACAAATTTCTATTATATTCCAAATATAACAACTTGCTGAACTGAACAGTTGTCTCTATTTATTCTGTTTTCCTTTTGAGTTACTTTTACGTAACGTTTGTGCTTATGGTTTGTTCCGTTTCTCACCGTGTTCCATCGCTGCTGGAAGCGAGGCAAAGGCACGAGTTTTGCCGAGTGTAACCCTGGGTTACGTACATAAGAACGATGGCATTGATGGTAAGAAAGGAGAAAAGGAAAAGGTGAACATGCGACACATAGGCAAAAATGTGTATACGAGAGAAGAAAAGAACTGCGCGCTTGGGCAGTTGAAAAAATGAGACGAAGTGAATAGGTTGTACGTGCGCTCAGGGATACGCTGCGCTTTCGATAATTGTGAAATTTACCTTTGACGAATAAAAACTTATAAAGTCATATCTCCCGAGAATAATTTGGGTACATCCCCGTCATCAGAAGTCTGATCTCCTCCGCCCCAAGAAAATGCATGTGAAATTGGGCGTGCAATTCTGGAGCCGCAAAATCATAACTTTCTAGAACTGGTTAAAGCAGTGCAAGCTTCTAAGCAGCATTCCCAAGAGGTAAAAGTGATTTCGTTGCCGAAGTTTAATCCTGACTGTGCGGGCGCGAGTGCTATATCCTGGTGTCCGACTGTTGATATGATTTTGTGTGAAAATCCTCTGGAGGGCAGTGCACTCATTATGGCCCTCAGCAAATCTTTGGAAGAAAATGCTTCGCAGTGGCTCTCGCTAATTTGCTTTGCCGATATTACATGGCCACAATTCAAAGAATTATTTGTGCAGCGTTTTGAAGGTGTTGAGACTTCGGCAGCTACACTGATCAACATTTTAAATGGCCGTCCAAAGGATGGAGAGTGTCTTTCCGTGTATGGGAGTCGCTTAGTTTCATCGTTTATGTCCAGATGGAAATCAATGAATGCTGAAGAGATTGCCGTATCAGTGCGCATACGGCCCAATTCGATAGCACATTGCAGCGATTGTTATTTACAACAAACATTAAAACGAGAAATGAATTGCAGCAAGAAAAGAGGCCCAGAAAATTCTACTTCAGCGGGAAGGGATCGTTCGTCGCTCACCTGCTGCAAATGTGGAGAAGTCGGCCATATTGCATCAGCGTGCCCAAAAACCAGCGATTTGTCTTCTAACAGCAACAATGGCAATATGTACGAAAAGCGAGTTGATGTTTGTGCTGTAGCCGAGCCGAAAGGTGTGATGTATCAGTCTGGTGAGTCGATTCCATTTTGTTTTGACTCGAGTGCCGAATGTTCACTTATAAAGGAGGATGTGGCAGGAAAACTTTCCGGAAAAAGATTAAATAACATTGTTGTTTTGAAAGGCATTGGAAAATCTTCTGTATGTAGCACTCTACAAATTTTATCGAATGTAAAAATAAGTGAATATTCTTTGGAAGTTTTGTTTCATGTGGTCTTGGATAATTATTTAAAACACGATGTAATGATTGGCCGTGCAATTCTTAGTCAGGGCTGCGGTGTTGTAATAACATGTGACAAGTTTGATATTTTTAAAGAGAAAATCGTAAATGCTTGCTCGGTACCTGAAAATAATGTTGATTTAATTTCTATTGATACTGAACTAATTGGGCATGACAAAACTCGTTTGAAAAAATTTTGGAACCGTTTTTTGATTGGTTTATAAAAGGAATTACGCGAACACGAGTTACCACTGGTCAGTTGAAAATACGTTTGGCTGATCCAAATAAAACTGCAAAGACGACCGTATAGGCTTGGTTCAGAAAAAAAAGCGGTTGTTAGAGATAAAATAAGGGAGTTGATGGAATCAAACATTATTCGCTCCAGTTGCTCATCATTCGCCAGCCCCATGTTGCTCGTTAAAAAGAAAAATGGCTTCGATCGTTTGTGTGTAGATTATCGTGAATTAAACGCGAATACTGTATCGGATAAATATCCCTTACAGCTTATACGGGACCAGATTGCCAGACTAAGTGGATCAAAGTATTTTTTCATGCTTGGATATGGCGAGTGGATTCCATCAAATCCCAATACACCCCAATTCTATCGAGCGCACGGCTTTTGTTACACCGGAAGGCCAGTATGTATACCTATGCCTTTCGGCCTAAAGAACGCCCCATATGTTTTTCAACGCCCTGTAATGACGGCCTTGTGCGAGTTGGCTCATACGTTATAGTCTATATGGATGATATAATGATTGGTGCCACAAAAAAGGAGGAAGCGTTTGATAGACTAACAACTGTTTTGAATGTTCTCACTAAATCCGGATTCTCCGTTAATATCACAAAATGTTCTTTTCTTAAAACGAGTGTTGAGTATCTCGGGTATGAGATTAAAGCGGGGGAAATTCGACCTAACCCACGGAAAATACAAGCTTTAACTGCTCTACCGCCACCCCAATCAGTCACGCAATTGAGACAATTTATTGGACTAGCTTCTTTTTTCCGACAATTTGTGTATAAGTTTCCACAATTAATGAAGCCTCTCTATTTTCTTACCTCCGACAAGAGTAAATTGTTATGGAAACCCTAATATGAACAAATACGTCAAAAAATAATTTCCGTATTAACAAACAAGCCGCTATTGGTAATTTTTGACCCCCAATAGAGCTGCACACGGATGCAAGCTCTGATGAGTATGGTGCAATTGTGTTGAATGAAATTGACAACAAACCTCACGTAGTTGAATATTACAACAAGAAGACTTCTCCTGCAGAGTGCAGGTACCATTCCTACGAATTGGAGACACTGGCTGTTTTTAATTCAATAAAATATTTTCGTCATTATTTGCATGGTCGTAAATTTAAATTTACAGACTGTAATTCCCTGAAAGCTTCTCACACAAAAATCGATTTAACACCGAGAGTTCACCGTTGGTGGTCGTATTTGCAATCATTTGATTTTGATGTCGAATACAGGGATGGAAAGCGCATGGCACATGCTGATTTCTTTTCTCGTAACCCGCTTCCAATAAAGTCCCAACCTGTGGCTAAAGTTTCTGAAATGCGTGTAAATTAAAGCAGAAATTTCAGATAACCGGCTTCTCGCTGAACAACAGCGAGACCAAGAAATAACCAGCATTGTGACATAATTGTGCAACAATAAGCTTTCAGAAGACGTGGCAAGAACATATGAATTGCGGGCGGGAACTCTTTATCGAAAAATACAAAGAAATGGGAAAACAAAATGTTTGCCTGTCATTTCGAGGTCTTTCAAGTGGTCTGTAATAAATCATGTTCACGAGTCAATTATGCACCTAGGCGAAAACTCGATAAAGTTCTCTAAGCCAGCCTCGGGTAAAGTTCAAGCTGAGCTCCACCCCATCCCCAAGGTGAATATACCATGGCATACTGTCCATATCGACTTAACTGGAAAACTAAGCGGTAAGAACGATCTTAAGGAATACGTAATAGTTCAAATCGATGCTTTTACGAAATTTGTTTATCTATATCACACCGTAAATATTTATGCGGAAAATTGCATTAAAGCTTTGAAATCCTCAATATCGTTATTTGGTGTTCCATCGCGTGTAATAGCTGGCCAGGATAGGTGTTTCGCCAGTAAAAGCTTTCAGGATTTCTGTTCTTCACAAAAAGCGGATTTGCACTTAATTGCAACAGGCGCAAGTCGTGCTAATGGGCAATGAGTACTTTAAAAAATTTAATGACTGCCGTTGAAACAAGTCAACGTTATTGGTTACTGACGCTCGAGATACAACTGGCTTTGAATTCCACGGTCAATCGAGTAACTGAGGCCAGCCCGTTAGAATTATTGATAGGAAAAAAGGCACGGTCATTTGACTTAATACCGATAAATGAAGGGGAAAACAATCAGTCAGTAATGTAAGAGCTCGAACCGTAGAGAATATTGAGAGCAATGATTGTTATGATAAGTCGAGATTTGATAGAAATAAAGCTAAAATTGTTAAACATAATGTTGGTGATTATGTTTTGCTTAAGAACGAGGAAAGACATCGAACAAAATTAGACCCTAAGTTCAGGGGTCCATTTTTGATAACGGAGGTTTTAGAAGGCGACAGGTACATTTTGAAGTCGCTGTCGAGTAAAATTACTTACAAATATGCGCATGAACATTTGAGAAAGTTACCAGAAGGACAGGTCCCCTCAAACATGGTAGATGAAGAAGATAGCACAAGTGTAGGTGCTGAGATTGAAGACGGTGATAGAGACGTCAATGAAAGTGAAGGCGTTAAAAGAGACGTCAAGGAGAGTGAAGACGTTGAAAGAGACGTGTAGGAGAGTGAAGATGTTGAAGGAGACGTCGGTAATGAAGATATGTGAAGTCAAACGCGAAGGCTAGAGGTCGCACCATAAGCACCAACCTGCAAGCACAAGTGCAAAACAAATGTTTGATCACGGCATGTGGGTCAGTTGGTATTATGGCGGGGGCCTGGGTCAAGGAAGACCGTTACCACATAGTGTCTGGATGGCAGCTATGGTGAGTGTTATCATTGATGTGTGCAGCAAGAGCCTTGAGAGAGCGTGTTGACGGTTATTCGGATTTGAATGGTTGATGCTGATGTATAACCAGTGGGAATTCTGTCCAAGTGTAATCGAATTTGTTTGAGAAAGAAAATATAGTAATATTTAAAAAAAAAGAAAAAACCTTCGTTGCAGGAATGGATTTCTGAAATAAAATTAATTTCTTTTTTTTTATCTTACTTACTTTACTTTTAATGGCGCAACAGCCTATGGTGGGCCTAGACCGAGCTTTTCGCATCCACTCATGTTGTACGTGTTATATTTGTACATGAAAGGAAGGGACCTACAGTTTAATTCCGAATCCGAACGGCGAAGTGAAAATATTTTCATAGCAATTTTTACTCTTGTAGGTTTGCCATTGCCTGCCAAGAGGTGGTGCCGAGTAGAAAAATTATTTATTCTACTTTTTGATTTTGCCTGTGCCGAGATTCAAACCCCGGACACTCAGCGTAGCAGTCCAACGCACTACCATTGCACCACAGCGACCACTCTTTTTTTATCATTATTTATTAATTAGTTTTATACTTGGCTTAAGCGAGGCATAACGTCGAATATTTCCTTTTCCTGTAGATACACCCGGGGACCTACTAGTAGGTAGGTATGGAAGAGAAATTATGTTTGCCCCTGTACCCAAAATGTAACGTTACAAATTTAGACAATGGAACTAACAGAGGTAGAGAAAAATGTACAACTTGAGATCATTACCATGAAAGGTTTCAGAGATATCAATTTTGGGATAAAATGTTCAGATTTTGAGCACTATTAAATAATAGCTGCGTTTTTTTCGCCACCCGCTCGTAGTTATGTTTAAATGTTTTGTAATTTTATTTTTTTTTGACGCTTACCAGAAAAAAATTATTTATAAGATTATGATAATGAATTGAAAATTCGATGCGATGACGATTCCTAGAGTTATGAGCATAAGCAATCAGAGCTTTTCATTTGTATGTCAAAACCTTTCAGGGCCTTTATTGCAAAGTTTTCGCTTTTATTTCGCTTTATTAAAAAGCTAGAATAGAACAAATCGTTATTAGTAATTTCTTTGAATTAATTAATGGGATGAATTTAGGGTCTTTATGGATTGTCCTAACCCAGCTCAACAATTGACACCCAACATTGAAATATCACGCTTTGCAATGTTCTAACGTCAAAGTGGCCATTCTAGTTTGGCTAATATCCATCCTCACAATGTATGAATATCGCACCAATACAGGATTTTTAACTAGCCTTTATAGATATAAATAAAGTCATAAAATTTAATTTTCTAAAAACTTATTACAAATGACAAAGAATCAAATTAATTGTATCCTTGAATTATCAGTCAGATTTTTAAATATTCCCTATTTATTGTTTAAAACAAACAAATCAGTAACACTAATATTGTTTCTGTCTCAGTCTTTTAAATACACCAGGCTGTTGTAAAATAATTTTTCTATTGTTCGTTTCTTGTTACTTTCACCGTGCGTTACAATTGTTGCAGTGTTGAGTTTACGAATATGAAAATAGCAAATGAATTAAGAAGCTCATATTAAACTTATATTAGGCTGATGTTTGCTTGAATTATCAGTCAGATTTTTAAGTAATCCCTATTCATTGTTTAAAACAAACAAATCAGTAACACTAATATTGTTTCCGGTTCTTTCTGTCTCAGTCTTTTAAATACACCAGGCTGTTGTAAAATAATTTTTCTATTGTTCGTTTCTTGTTACTTTCACCGTGCGTTACAATTGTTGCAGTGTTGAGTTTAGGAATATGAAAATAACAAATGAATTAAGACGCTCATATTAAACTTATATTAGGCTGATGTTTGCAAAACTTATGTAGAACGCCTATAATCTAAATCTCGACATATACATATACATATAATAGCTCTAGGTAAGACATCGGCTGGTGCCATTTTTATCTACTGACTGGTTTCTTACCCTCTTTATTAACGAGGAAGTTGCATACCATGTCCAACAACTTTATACGACAGATGCTGAGTTCAGCTCCATGTGGGTTAAGCTCAACGTCCAGTCACATTTGCTGCACTTCTGTTTTCTTTATTGAAACCCGAATTCTGGTAAGGATATTATTTTTATTAAGTTAGATTCCCTTTCGGATTCGATTGCTTCTATTTTGAAAACATATCCGTGCAGCGAAATAATTTTTTTTGCCGTCTTCAAAGTTCACAATTCGGATTGGTTATGCCACTCGAGCCACACAACATCCGAAGGCTTTTGTGTATGTCGAACTATTTGCCTAGTCGAACAGTCTGAGACTCAAATAGTAACTGAACCGACGCATTATCTGTGCGACGCAAAGCAGGCGCAAAACACCCTTGACCTGTTTTTCATTTTGCACTGCAAAGTGAGAAAGCACTAAACTTTACCATTAGCTCCAAAACGAGCAATGTGGCTTTACGAAAATGCTAATCGGAATGGTCTAAATACTTTTTTTTTGTTCAATTCAATTGGATATTGTGCTTTCTCGATAATAGTCAGTGCTAAAATGGTAGAAGAAATAATTTTGTTAGGAAAATTAACATTTTGTCCCAATAAAATGGTAAGCATTAAACCAGAAGACAATTCATGGCTTAGTACGACTTGCAAATCAGAGCTCAAGTCTAAAGAGGCTTTTAATAGCTGGTATTCTAACAAGTATGCCAGTACTGAACAGCTGCGTAAACAGGCAAGAAATCGCTTTAATGTCACTCTAAGTCAGGAAAAGCTTCTTCACGAACACTACCACAGTGCAAAGGAGTAGTAACAACTTTTGGTCATTTGTAAAAAGAGTAAAGAACTAAACGCCTTCGTCAATCCCAAAATATTTGCATATAAATAGGTCGGTTGATAAAGCGAACTTCTTAGCTTCAATTTGCGGAGAGAATTCTTCCCAAATAGCCAGCACCTATTAGCCGTTATACAATCCGTATCTTGTGCTATGCCAGAGATACACTTTCGAGCAGTAGTTGAATGACTACTTGCAAATCTAGGTTTAAATAAGGCTTCGCGACATGGTGGTATTCCAACCCACGTATTGCTAACTTGTTCGTCAACAATGGCGCACCCGTTATGCAATCTTTTCAAAATTTCATATACCATAGATATTCAGAGTGAGCCATTTATAATTTAGATTTTGATTTTGGTGCAAATAAGAAATAAATAATATCTTTTCAGTGTGGTTTTTATTATTCGAAAGTACATCCTTCCGGTTAATTGTGGAACACTTTTTCATCTAAATGACTTCCTCGACTGTTTGTTTTATAGCTCACATTTATAAATTTATGCGGTAGAAATTTTTGTTACAGTTGTGTACAAATATTTGAATTTTTCTGGCTGTACTTGCAACTTCTGCTCGTCTTTTATTGAATCATTCCCCTAAAAACATACATCGAAACCGGGTCATATACATACAAATATTTTTGTTTCATTTATTAAAAACAATGGTAAATTTGAAAAAACTGTATCCCTTACGGTACATCAATGTTCAATAAGCATTCTATATATTTTTTTTAACAATAGAAATTAAACAATAGACCTGGTCTCACTAGATCAATCCTTGCTAATCTCGATTTTTCGTTAGCTTTTTTTTTATTTTTGCAAAACGCTATTCTTAAAATATCAGAAGGACACCACAAAATTTTTTTTTGTCATCTCATGTAGATTTTGTGGCTTTCAAAGTAGACGGAATTATTTTTCCAAAATTTTCTATGGTCGTTATAGTCGTTATAAATCGAAAATATACAATACAGATAGACGTTAAATATAGACATTTTGAAAAATAATTTTCATGTGATTTTTTAGAGAAACCATACCCGAAGCCAAAAAAGTTTACAGAATATTGTGAAAAGTGAAGGTTGAACCTATCAGTTTGGTATGGGTCGCCACATATTTAAATACTTTTCAGTTTTTACTTTTTTAGTATGATTTAAACAAATGAGTCTTACAAAGGCAATTACTACTACTAATATTTAGGTACATAGCTTTAAGATCAGAAAAAACCAGACAATAGTAGTTTTAGTGAAGCGCTTTGGAAAATATTTATTAAAACCTTTATTAATTTCACTCACAAACATAAAAGTCTTAATAATAAACTGCTGTAAAAAGTTAAAAGGCAATAAGTTGCTATTGAATATTACTAAATATTTAAATGAATTGCTTTACGAGTCTATCTGATAAGTTTTATTAACAATGACAGAAAATTATTTTCTGCCTTTCATAGTTTCATACGTACGTACATGAAGTACATTCGAAATTTTTAATGATAAAATCGTTTATTTTTAAATTTATGTTTTATATATGTGAGAAGTGTATAGCCGATCTTACACGGTCAATAATAATGACATTATTTACAAATATTGAAATTTTTTAATGATCGTTACTTATAATGATGAGTGATGGGAACTATTGACGCAATTCAGAATTTTCTGATTTCTTCTGTCAGTACGTGGAACAATGATATTTTTAATTATCTTGTAAGTCTGGCATCAATATAATGATGGAAATATAGATAAAAATACTAATATTGTCCTTATTAATGACCGAGTAAGGGTCGCTTATGAAGCATTAACTATCAAATCGTCCAAAAAGTAGGTATTTACGTACTATGTAGGTACCATATTAGTTTCCGACCGATTATTCGACTTCGGTTATTCAGCCTAAAACAGCATATTCAACTTCGGTTTCGCCTTCGGTAAAATGTGTGAAGAATTGGCCGAAGCCAAATCCGAAGATTATGAGAAATTTTGGCTGGAGATTGGCAATATTAACCTTTTATTTAGAATTACTTATATTTACTTGTCAATAAATTCAAATTCAAAGTTAAAATTTTTTGGGAAAAAGTTGCACCAACTTCTTATAACATAAAGTGAAACATTAATGTTATATTGTATTATTTAAATTATTTATGTTTTTGTTTATGCCCAGCAAACACATTATCAAATATTTGAGAAATTTGGATTTCTCAATTTGATATGAAATGAAATCTTTAAATCATTCTAGAATCAATACAAAAGTTGAATTCCTTATTTGATTTCAATTTAATATTAAATCATTCTTACCAGGTGTAGACGTATTAAACCGGTATTTTTTTTTAAGAATACACACATTTATTTAAGAAACATGGTTAAACATTCAATCTTCAAAGTAATGGCCATTGCTAGCTACACAGTTTTCCCATCTCTCTGGCAATTTGTGAATGCCTCGCCAAAAAAAACTGTTCGTTGTTTGTGACTCAAAAAACTCAAAGTCAAATCAGTTTTTTCACATTTTCGTTAGAATCGAAGCGCTGCTCAGCAAGTGCGTGCCCCATTGATGAAAAAAGTGGTAGTCAGATGGAGCCAAGTCTGGTGAATAAGCCGAATGGGGGAGGGCTTCCCAGCTGCACGAATCTACCAATTTCCGAGTCTGTGATGCTGCATTGTCATCAAGAAAAATCAATTTGTGTTGCCTAGCTTGATATTCTAGACGTTTTTGGCACAAAGCACTGTTCAAATCGGCCAATTGTTGATGGTAGCGTTGACCAGTAACTGTTTCACCTGGTTTCAGAAGGTCAAACCAGATACAACCCCGCTGATCCCAGAAAACACAGAGCATTGTATTCTTTCCGAAGAGATTTGGCTTTGCTGTCGATTTGGCCGGTGTACCGGGCTTAACATATTGTCGTTTACGTTTGGCATTCTCGAAATAGATCCATCGCCAACAATTCGATGAAGATATGACTTTCTTTTGTACCTGGTGAGCAACATTTCACAGGTGGTTTTTCAATTTCCTTGCTGTCTTTCAGTCAATTCATGCGGCACCCATCTTCCCACCTTCAAAATCAATCCCATGGCATTTAAACGTTGAGAAATGCATTGTTGGGTCACATTTAATTATTCTGCAAGTTGTTCTTGCGTATGACCATCATCCTGATCGAGTAAAGCTTGCAATTCGGTATCTTCAAACTTTTTCGGTGGTCTTCCACGTTATTCGTTGAACCACTCGTTGCACTGTGTTTTGCCTATAGCGTGCTGGCCGTAAGCTTCCAAAAGCATTCGATGAGATTCCAAAGCAGGTTTCTTTAATTGGAAACAAAATCAATGATGTCGGCATATCGTAGTTTGTAGGCACAAAATTCGACATTTTTACGGGCGAAAAAAAATATGTTGTTGTATGAAACTTGATTGTTTATGAACTGAATATTGTTGACAGAACTACATGCGAAGAAATGGCGCCAATGATTTGGTGTAACAAAGCGTATAGTTTTACCTAGCGACACAGAGATGTCATTACTTACTTCATACTTGTACCCCTGGTAAATCGAAAAAAAAAACTTTTTTTGTAAACAATTATTGCTCTTTAGTGTGTCAACTAACGCCAATAATTAATTTTTATGTACATGAGTACATAAATTGTTATCATTTTGGACAGCAGCTTGGAATCATAATACATTAAAGGAGGCTACTCAACGCATGTGTTGGTAAGGAACAACCGAGAAAACCTTAACGGTGAAAAAGTGTGAGTTTCTTAATATTTTCAGGATGATATTCCCCTCAGTTTCCACATGCACCTTCCAAAACCTTCAGCTTCGGTATCGACCGAATATTGAAAAACGAAGTTTGGCTTCGGTTTGGGCCAAAAAACTCAGATTCAGTCAGGCACTAGTAGGTATATATTTTATGGCATTACTAAGAAGAAGCAACATATTATTTTTATTGAAAAAAATTGTATACTTGTTTTTTCGAAATCAGGAACTTCAATATTTTACGGTTGCTTTAAAGAGCAATACTTATTTTTGCAACTCTATGCCATGTATTAAAACCAATGGTAATGCGTTGAAACATCGTAAGTGCTTTTCGATGTGTTTTGATCGCGTCTTCCAAAAGTGGAGGGAAAGTGCTTATGAGCTGCCAACGTAAGACCATCGATATAATATTTAAATGCCTTTACACATACATATGTATATACTGTGTTAAAATTAACAGTTCTTTTTTATGTTATTTACTGTATTGAATTGTTTGTTATTAAATTTTTTTGTTCTTGAATTTAAATATAAGTTTGTTTTTCGCTGAAACTAGTGTTTTATTTAATTTTTCAAACGTTCATTATACCTATATGTAATAACAAACTCGATTTGCGTTACTGCAAATATGAAGCGGACATTTTTGTTGTTGCAAATTTTGCTTTGAAGAAGTCATTTGATGATGATCTATACAAGCTATGGAATTGTACATCACTTTTCTGTTTGGATAGCCAAGAAACTTGAAAAAATGAGTAAGCCAATGTGATTAGCGTCGCATCTAAGGTCAAAGTTAAAAAAATGCAAGGAAAATCGACAAATACACCACACCTAATCAGGAGTCGCTCTTAGAGGGTCAATATGTAAGACTGATCACCAATTATTTTCATTTACTTACCCTCTCTCTCCAACGCTGAAGGGGACCCATACAAATTTTTGTTTTTCATGAAATAGGCCCAATGTACTATAACAATATTTATGGAAATCGACCTGTCACTCGATAGCTGTTCAGGAGTCTCTGATAGGAGTTTAAAATGTAAGACCGACCTCAATTATTTTCCAACAACATTTCCCCCGAATATACCTATGTATGTACTTACTGCTCATCAACAAATCTTACAAAAAAATAGCGTTTTTGTGAAATGGGCTCCCTTCCTCTTATATCGAGTTACTTTTAATGGTACAACAGCCCATGGAGGGCCTAGGCCGAGCTTTTTCTCATTCACTCATGTTGTTCGTGTTATATTTGTACATGAATGGAAGGGACCTACAGTTTAATGCCGAATCCGAACGGCGAAGTGAAAAGCTTTTCATAGCAATTTTTACTCTTGCAGGTTTGCCATTGCCTGCCAAGAGGTGGTGGCGTGTAGAAAAATTATTTTTTTTCTACTTATATTTTTTTTTTTTTTGTTTTTTAATTTGCCTGTGCCGAGATTTGAACCCCGGACACTCTGCGTAGCAGTCCAACGCATTACCACTACGCCACAGCGACCACTTATATCGAATGCTCATTGTTATTTCTCTTTCAAAGTTTTCCCCCATTCTCATAATATGGTTACCTTTTTTTTGGATTAGTACTATTTTTTAAGTCGCACATTAAAGAACAATCGCACCGACCGTCTAGAGCGCGGACAAAAAAACCTTTTATTTGGAATAAGTGGTTCACATGTGGCTTTAGCGGGGTAAGACCGATCCCCATTGATTTTACTCTTTCAACATTTTCCCCGAACGTACTTACTCCCATCTCCAACCCTTAAGGAAGCTTCCATACAAAAAAAAAATAAAAACCTGAAAACTATTGCACAAAAAAGATAATTTTTGAAGAGTTGGAGATAAGGAGTGTACATTCTAAGAAAATGTTGGAGAGTGAAAAGGAAACAGGTTGGTCTTACATTTTAATCTCTCTAAAAATTTCCACTTTGTATGGATTCGATCAAGAGTAGTTGTCGGTTGTGCGTGTGAGCTAGGTCCCTGAAAAACATACACTACAGAGGAATCTAGGTGGCGAACGGACCGGGCCACGTTGTAGCGCTAACCCAGCAAAACGTCCAGATGCTCACTCTCCCGAAGAGAATACAACATTAAATACGCGAACAGCAACGCCAGTGGCAATGCAGCAACAACGGCAACAAGAGCAGCAGAAACAGGCGTCAACAACAACAAGTCCAACAAAATGCAGCAACAACATCGGCAGATGGAAACGCATTAAAACAACATCAGTAACAACAACGAAAACAGCAGAGCAATTCTAACTAAAATTATCGAACAGGGTTAGATAGGTATGTACAAACAATAAAAAGAAAGCGTAGTCCATAAACGGGTGAATCTACAAACAATGCAAAAATATCTAAAACACATATTGAGATCATTAACACCACTAATAGATTTGCGTTATTGAGTGAAAATAATGTGCACAATTTAAAAACTCCAAATTATAAACAACCTTACTTACCATAAGATAGCGAATTAACGAATTAATAAAAACTTTAACAGTGTTGATTGGAACGAATAATTTTCCTGTTGCATCCTTAATAAAGGGTAATATGAACGAAACAAAACTAAAAATTTATAGTGAAAATAACTATCGTAAAGTCATAAACTACTTCGATGACAATAAAAAGTCGTATTACACATACCAGCTTAAGGTTGAGGAACCGCATAAAATAAATTGTCCAGTACAATGTGTAAACTGTCAAGAATATGACCATACAAAAACATATTGCACATTGCGGTCGGTATGCGTTATTTGTGATGATTTCCACAGTACATCCTCCTGATTACCCAATAAAACAGACCCAAATGTAATAAATGTAGTACAGTTCCTGCTCACGCTATTAGAAAGTTAAGGTAATACATATAAAACCGTTTCAATATTCAATTAGGTTAAGCAATTCGAGGTTATTTTTTTACGATATCGAAAATTCTATATTTTTTTTACCATTTGGTGTATTTTGAATTAAAATAAATCAACAAATTATTCAATACATATTCAATAGGTAGGTACTTTAAATATTTCAGTTATTCTAATCAAATAAAATGTTGGAATTTAATAATATTTCACTTTTTTTAATATACCATATGTATACATATCATCTCATTTTTTCTTATTAAAAAAACTCATCTCCAACTCCAAAACTCATCATCAACAAAATCAGCAGTAGTATGGATATGTATGTTCAAACACAAAGGAATGAGGAATGGGGGAAATGTGGGATGAGGAATGTGGAATGAGGAATGCGAGACTGTGGAATGTGGGGAAATGTGGAATGTTTTATTCGTCAAGGTGGGATGTGATATGAGGAGTTTGGAATTGGTGGATAATATAAGATGGAAATAGCAGAAGTCGATGTTAAGTTTTATATGGATGATTTGAATAGCAACCAGGAGCACAGAAATAACAAATAAGCATATATGAAAAACATTTTTAAAATTTTTCATTTTCTGATAGAATTAACTTATTTGTTTTTCTGAGTCAACAGTATAGTTCATAAAACTAGTTATTGCTAAGCATAATCACAAGGTAGTGTTAAATAGGATAAAGCACAAAGGAAATTATTTATGTTTTTCATCATCTCTTGCTATCGCATATCATTTTTGATATTTCACACGTCTACATTAACATGATGCAAGTTATTTGATTTTCTGATAGAATTAACATATTTGGGTTTCTCTCTGATCATGCTTACAGTTCGTATAATGTTGAAATTCACGTTACAATTTTATTTACATAAATTAAATTGTCCGTCATCAAATTTTTTTGTTGTAGCATCATGTTCTTTTAGTGGTTCACCTAAATTCAGAATACTTTAAATTTTAAATCAAAATTATCATCATTAGTTAAGTTGAATCCATAACAACGTTGACCAATTGGTCCTCGCTTCTTATAGTTATTCTTATTACAAAAACGTCCAAACTTATCTACACTCATCGCGAAAGTGACACATATTTTTAAAATATAGATTAATTTATGTTATAATTCCTTCTTATTTCAGTTCTTCGGTAATAGAATTTAATAGAAAATGTGTGTATGTTTGACATAAATAGAAACTATCAATATTTTTGTGTCGACCCATGCAAAATCATCAAATCCCATAATGGAATTACGTTTAGCATTTTCTGGTGTAAGAACATCACTATTTTCAGAAAAAGTGTCAGATCCTATACCTTTAATTGAAAATAGCAAACGTTAAAAATATTCATATTTCGGTTGATATAAGAATTTTGAATATACATATATGTTTTCAAATTTAAAACCATTAGGACTTAACATTTGTCATCCCACAATTTGATGGTCCTACAATTAGTGATCTTATACTATTTGGTAGTAATGCACTATGTTTTACCAATCAGGAATTTTTTTCTGTAGCGTGATGTAGATTACTCATAGTAATTGTCTGATTTTGTTTAATTAAAGGCATGCTTGACTTTTATCTATTTTTATTAATATATACTTAACTTAAAAGAGCTTATCTTCATTTATTGAGCGTACTTTAAAGAATAAACAAATCAATATGAAGCGTTTTTATAAATATCCTAACAGTCGAAACACATTACATTTCTTCTTCTTAGCTGGCACTACAACCGATGATCGGTCTTGGCCGCCTCCACAAAGCTCCGCCAGTCACTTCTGCTATGCGCGCGCTGGCGCCAGTTGATAAGGCCAAGTGCAGTCAGGTTGCCCTGCACCTGGTCTTTCCAACGGAGATTAGGATGTCCCCTTCTGCGTGTTCCTCCACCGTGGTTCGAATAAAACACCCTTCTAGCCGGAGCGCTTTCTTCCATTCGCTCAACATGATCCAGCCAGCGAAGCCGCTGGAGTTTTATACGCTTGACTATGTCAGTGTCGGCGTACAGCTCATACAGCTCATCGTTCCATCTTATTCGATACACGTCGTCCACGCATACTGGACCGTAGATCTTACGGAGTATCTTCCTCTCGAACGCTCCTAACAGCCTCTCATCATTGATGGTCAATGTCCACGTCTCTGTGCCATACATTAGGACGGGAAGGATGAGGGACTTATAGAGCGTTATTTTCGTCGGTCGAGAGAGGGCTCTACTTCTCAATTGACTACTGAGCCCGTAGTAACACCTGTTGGCAAGAGTTAGTCTCCGCTTGATGTCAAGGCTGACATTATTGTTGGTGTTTATGCTGGATCCTAGATAAACGAAATCCTTGACGACTTCAAAAGTGTAGTTGTCAACAGTGACATTTTGTCCAAGACGCCGTGACTCTTTGTTTGTTGACACAAGATATTTCGTTTTGTCCTCGTTCACCACTAGACCCACACGACGAGACTCCCTTTCCAGGTTGGAGAATGGTGCACTGACTGCTCGAGCGTTTTTGCCAATGATGTCAATATGATCAGCGTATGCTAGCAGAATGACACTCTTGTAGAAGATAGTGCCAGAGATGTCGATGTTCGCAGCTCGAATTATTTTCTCCAGCATAAGGTTAAAGAAGTCGCACGATAGGGAGTCACCTTGTCTGAAACCTCTTTTGGTATCAAATTGTGCGGAGAGGTCTGTCCCAATTTTCACTGCGCTGGTGGTGTTGGTCAGTGTCATTTTGCAAAGACGAATGAGCTTTGCAGGGATACCAAAATCAGACATTGCGGCGTACAAGTGATCCCTAATCGTGCTGTCGAAGGCGGCTTTATAATCGACAAATAGATGATGGGTGTCGATCTGTTTTTCTCGGGTCTTTTCCAGAATTTGGCGTAGTATGAATATCTGGTCGATGGTGGATTTACCAGGCCTGAAGCCACACTGATAAGGTCCTATGAGTTTGTTGACGATGGACTTCAGTCTTTCGCACAGTACGCGCGATAGAACCTTACATGCAATATTAAGAAGGCTTATCCCACGGTAGTTGGCGCAGATCGTGGAATCACCTTTCTTATGGATTGGGCAGAGTACGCTGAGATTCCAATCACTTGGCATGCTTTCATCTGACCATATTCTGCATAGAAGCTCACGCATGCGATTTTTGAGCTCTTCGCCTCCGGTCTTAAACAACTCAGCAGGCAGGCCATCTGCACCTGCAGCCTTATTGTTTTTCAGCCGAGCAATGGCTGTTAAGACCTCCTCATAGTCAGGCGGCGGTACTTTAACGCCGTCAGTGATTGGGGATTCCGGAGTGGGTTCCGCAGTGGCGGGATTATTGCCGTCTTCGCCATTAAGCAGCTGCGAAAAGTGCTCCCTCCATAATCTCATTATGCCCTGGATATCTGTCACCAGATTTCCGTCTTCATCCTTGCAGGAAGAGGCCCCGGTCTTCAAACCAAGAGTCAGGCGTCTTATTCTTTCAAAGAATTTTCGAACCTCGTTCCTGTCCCACAACATTTCGATAACAGTGAACTCGCGTCTTTCTTCATCTCTTTTCTTGCGCCTGAAAAGACGTTTCTCCTCCCTCCTCAACTTTCTGTATCGCTCCTTAGCAGCTCGCGTTGCAACTGACTGCAGGGTGGCTCTGTAGACTGCGTTTTTTGCTTCAGTAGCATCGCGACACTCTTGGTCGTACCACATATTTCTCTGTCGACGGTGGTAGCCTAGCACCTTTTCGGCAGCCGTACGCATAGAGCGGGAAATGTGCGTCCACTGCGCGCATATATCATCAAGTTGAGGGGTGTTTTGCGAAAGGAGAAGTGCAAGTTGGTTGGCAAAGACTTTGGCTGTCTGTTGTGATTGCAGCTTTTCGACATACAGCTTTCTCTTTGTACCTATCCGTACGCGATTTGCTACACATATACGTGTGCAGACCTTGGCTGCAACCAAGTAGTGGTCTGAGTCGATGTTTGCACCACGTATTGTGCGTACGTCTAGCACATTGGAAGCGTGCCTTCCGTCGATCACAACGTGATCAATCTGGTTTCGTGTGTTTTGATCAGGGGACAGCCAAGTGGCCTTATGGATATCTTTATGTTGGAATCTGGTGCTACTAACTGTCATGTTTCGTGCCGCGGCGAAGTCGATCAGTCTCATACCGTTATCGGTGGCTTCGTCGTGGAGACTGAATTTTCCGATCGTCGGACCAAAGAGACTCTTCTTGCCCACCTTGGCATTAAAGTCGCCTAACACGATTTTAACATCGTGGCGGGGGCAATGCTCATAAGTTTTGTCGAGGAGCTCGTAGAAGTCATCTTTGGTCGTTTCATCCTTCTCATCCGTCGGGGCATGGACACAAATTAGGCTGATGTTGAAGAATTTTGCCTTGCTGCGGATATTGGCTAGGCGCTCGTTCACGGCCGTGAACCGCGAGACTAGATGACGCAATCTCTTCCCAACCACAAATCCAACACCAAATTCGTGTCTCGACGCATGACAGCTGTAGTAGATATCACAGGATGCTCTTTTGGAGCAACCCTGTCCCGTTCATTGCATTTCCTGTATAGTGGTGATGTCAGCTCTATATTGTTGAAGGACATCCACCAGCTGGATAGAGGCACCTTCCCTGTAAAGGGTTCGGACATTCCAGGTGCATATCCGTAAATCGTTGTCCTTTGGGCGTTTGCGGGAGTCGTCAACATTAGAGGGGTTCGTTATCCGAGGCTTATTTGGGGGATTAATTGGTGGGTATTTTAACGTGGTGGGTTCCAAGCCCGACGCACAACCATTCATTCAAGGCCATGGAGAAGCCCGCCGCACACATTAGTTAACTCACTGACCGTTGTCAGATCGCTATCCAGGGGACGCCACGAGGAGGCTGTGTGTCGACTTGAAACGTAGAAGCGCAAGGTTCGACCATGGACGCACCTGCGACTGTCACGAACTTTACCTTGTGTCCTACAAGCGTAGAATAAAGTAACTTGAAGTTGCAATGATTATAAAAAGTATATAAGATCTGATGGACGTACACATGGGGGCATTATAAACTAGATGTGTAAGCCTAACTTTATTTTAATGTTTTGTTTGTATTAAGTGCAATCTTATATTATTTTGATTGTCAGCTTTTGGAAGTTTATATATTTGTAAAATAAAACGAAAAATATTTCACTTTATTTAGTACAAAATTAATTACGTTTTACTTTATTGTATATATTTATTTGATATTTATGAATATTTTGTGAATCATTAAATATGAAAAGCTCAGCCTGGGCTATTATGTCATTAAAAGAAAAAGAGGTAAGGTAATAAAATGTTAAATAATTGTAAATATCTTTTTTTTTATTTGTGATGATGATGAGTGGAGTAAGTATTACAATTTCCGATTGATCAATTAATTCTTGAAATTATTTTTTATTGCGATTACAAAATTTTTTGGATTTCATTTGTTAACGGAGTAATTCAATGAGACGATCATGAAGTAATAAGAAATATGCTGACGTATTTAGTGAAATGCTGCTCGACTTTTTAAATTAGATTCTAATATCAATTGGTCCAGATTTAATTTATTCCTTCTGATATATTACATCTATTACTATTAGCGGTGCATTAGATTTACATTTTTCCGAAGTTACAAATGGTTGAGGATCTCTCATATAGTAAGATTGTTGAAATTTTAAGTGAAGGGTGTTTTTTTAGAAGTGTGGTTTTCAATCTGGCAATACTTTTTTTGGATTTGGTCTATTTGACAGCTATCACTTGATTTATGGTCAGTTTGGCTTGCCATATCAAGAATTTAAGCCGAACGACCATCAAGGTCCTCGCACGTTCGGTGAATGGGCCCAAAACGAGATGGCCACCGATCCCGATTTTCACAAAAAAATTTTGTTCAGCGATGAAGCTCACTTTTATTTGAATGGGTACGTTAATAAGCAAAATTGTCGCATTGGGAGTGTCATAATCCACAAGCCATTGTTGAGACGCCGTTACATCCTCAAAAACTCACTGTTTGGTGTGCTCTATGGGCAGAGGGAGTCATTGGTCCATATTTCTTCAAAGATGAAGCCGGTCATAATGTTACAGTCAATGGGGAACGCTATAGAGCCATGATTAATGAATTTTTCGTGCCTGAATTGGAGGATTTGATGTGGACGACCTTTGGTTCCAACAAGACGGCGCTACACGCCATACAGCCAACGAAAAATCAATTTAAATCTGAGCGCATTATCTCGCATCGTGGGCTTGTGGCGTGGACTCCAAGATCGTGAGATTTACCACCGCTGGACTATTTTTTGTGGGGTTATGTGAAGTTGCTTGTCTACGCATATAAGCCCGAGACGATTGACGCCTTGGAAGAGAATATTCGGCGCGTTATTACTGACATACGTCCCCAATTACTGCAAAAAGTGGTCGAAAATTGGGCCTCTCGGCTGGAATTTATTCGTACCAGCCGCGGCGACCACTTGCCCCAAATCGTTTTTAAAACATAATGGCAAATCCTTATCTTTATAATAAAGCAAAATTCTTGGCCATAACATTAAATTATATGCGTTTTAATTCTTCTTGAAAACCACACTTCTAAAAAAAACACCCTGCACATTTCATATATCTATGTAATGTAGCATAACGATCGTGTTTGAATTCAACAATTAGATCCTCATAAGGATACGTTTATGAATTTAAATATACTTTTAAATCAGTGAGATCACAATGATCAAATGTAGTAGATTGGATTCCAATTAATATTTGACGAGGTATTTCATTTTGAAGAGTAACTTTAACATTTCATATGTGATTTATATTTGTAACAAGTGTTGGGTTTATATGACGATCCCAACTGTAAATAAACTCATTTACAACTACGGTAACCGTGACGTCATGAAGGAATAACTTAGGTAGTTGATGATTGACTGACTGTATCTAAATACCAATCAGGATTTTTATTGAATTTTTCTTAATGCTAAATTTACATGTTGTTGAATATTGCTTATTACTAATTATTCTATTTTGCTTACAGGAAATGCATTGTTGACAAATACTTGCATTGACCTTGATCTGGTTTTATCGGTGCATTGCTCTGATCCCAACTGTTTAAATAAACTCATTTACAACTACGGTAACCGTGACGTCATGAAGGAATAACTTAGGTAGTTGATGATTGACTGACTGTATCTAAATACCAATCAGGATTTTTATTGAATTTTTCTTAATGCTAAATTTACATGTTGTTGAATATTGCTTATTACTAATTATTCCATTTTGCTTACAGGAAATGCATTGTTGACAAATACTTGCATTGACCTTGATCTGGTTTTATCGGTGCATTGCTCTGACTCATATTTCAATTTGTCAACAGTACATATTCTGTTGTTATGTTATGTTATGTTATGTTATGTTATGTTATGTTATGTTATGTTATGTTATGTTATGTTATGTTATGTTATGTTATGTTATGTTATGTTAATGTTATGTTAAGTTATATTATGTTATGTTATGTTATGTTATGTTATGTTATGTTATGTTATGTTATGTTATGTTATGTTATGTTAGTTTATGTTAAGTTATGTTATGTTATGCTTGCGACACAAATTGGAATTAAACTTAGTGCATTGACTTTATGTTTGTGCAATGTGATATATTTTGTTGCTTAATGACATTCTCCTCCGCGTTGAGCTTAGCTCAACCAAAGTCTTATACGTATAATTGCGGGGAAGAACTAAGGCAACGAAATTCCAACTGAGTCACAGCATTTAGCAGAGTTGTTAAACGTAATGGAAACGATCTTGTTACGAATGTTATAATTGTTCTTGTGGCAAATGATGTCTTGGTTTGGGCTAGTTGGGATAGTTGAATGATCCTCTGACGGCCTTGAGTGTGTCTCCAGATCATCCATGCAACAACGCAGATGCGCATGATAACGCAGGTGTAGATAGCCGTGTAGTGATTGTAGACGCTTTTGTAGTGCTATGAGTTCCTGCAACCGTTATACTGATCTTCTATGTTAGTTGGGGATAGCGGCTGTGGTGGATTGGGTACTTTTAGTTCCGAGAGATGTCCGAAACTAGTTTATTAAGCACTTGGGTCTGATGACAATTCATTTTCCATTAACGTTAAGTGGTTTTATTTAATCACACACTCTGCAGCTAACTGCAAAAATCCGGAAACTTCCAGTGGTATTTTTGATACGTGCTCGTTACATACTGCTGTCATCTGTATTGGAGAGGACAGTACAAAGACCCATTTGTTATTCTGGTTGGTTTGGATCTATACATGATCGTCAACTTGCTCAAATTTACAACGCGTACTAGTTTCATTATTGAATAGTTTGACTTCGCATGCGCACATTGCTGCTCCCTTGTTGTATATTGGTTGACTGTTGGGAGACAAGCATGCTTCTTCTTCCAATTTGGTGCAGGATTGTAAAACCTCCATATTGACTGGAAAGTACTTATCACGATGCAAAGTAATGGCAAGTAATGGTGTTGTTGGTCTCATGGCCACCATGGTGTTATTCACCGGTATAATTCAAACTGATCTGGTCCAGTTAATGGTAATGTTACTTTAAAAATTACATGTTTTTTCGTCATGCTTCCCTTCCGTGAGAGTTCCGTGATAACCGTTAATTTGCCTTGTTGCCGGCTGTGATTTTTGCCAGTTCATTGTTAAGTTGCTGTGGTGATAATAACTTGGGACTGATTTGTCATTGGTGAACATTGATCAAAACATTGATAATGGATGATTGTACCCTTTGTATGTTTGCCGCCGTAGTGGTCAATTGAATAGCCAATGTTATGACCACCTGGAACGGCCTTTCATTATGTGAATCTAGTTCTTCAGCATGAATCCGGTTTATAATTTCAGTGAGTCCTTTGTCGACCTTTGTAAAAGTCTTTTGGGCAGCTATCTGATCACGCTTGATGATGTTGATTGTTGTATCCATTCTTTGTGGATACTTCAGTGTCGTCCCTGGCTCGTAATTGTGAGCTTTCTTGCTGTTTGAGTTGATGTTTGGTTTTTTTGGACAAGGATTCGTTAGACTTTACCCCTTCACATGACTTCTCTACTGATTCTTGGTGTTCTTTTGTATTGATGGGCAATGGAGCAAGACGGTGAATTGCTCGTTTGAACACTCCTGTTGTGGCTTTTACGTGGGCAACTCCTATTAAATTGTCGTCGCCCATGTAAACATTGACAATTCTTCCCAGAGGCCATTTCATTACCGGCAGATTATCTTTCTTCACAATGACCATGTCTCCTATTTGGATGTTTGCAGAGGGTGTTTTCCATTTATGCCGCTGTTGCAGCTCACTCAGATACTCATGACACCACCTCTGCCAGAATTCTTTTTTTATTTGAGCGATTGCCTTCCATCATGCTGAGAGTGTTGAATTTGTAGCTACAGCTCTGCTGTCGACTTGTGCTGTTAGCGGCTCACCAATCAAAAAATGTCTAGGAGTTAGAGCTGATAAGTCATTTGGATCACCTGACATCGGAGTAATTGGCCTCGAGTTCAGAATAACTTCGATTTCAGTGATTACCGTACCCAATTCTTCTTGTGTAAGCGATGACGTTGACACACTGCGGATTAATATGTGCTTTGCAGCAGAGGCGTAGCCAGGTCGGGTGACACCCGGGGCGGCGGGTGTCACCCTCAAAAGCTAAATTTTTTTGCAGATACTTAAATGCATTTTTATTTTGTATATTAGATATGAAATCATCGTTGCTTGGAACTGTCAACATTGATATTGCTTGCGCCTGATTCTTTTCCAATTAAATTGGTATATTAAGTTATGCTGAGAATTGTGGAGGGTATAAATCCTGTTTTCCGTGGAAGAACATTGGTCCTAGGAACCATAGCATGCATGAAGCAAGTGTTTTTGCAGTCAACCCTCTTGACAGTACATCTGCTGGATTGCCCTTTGATCCAACATGCCTCCATTGCTCCGGCTATTCTGTTAGACACAAACGTTTGAAATGATGATGATTGTGCATTTATCCAAAATAGTACAATTTCGGAATCGGTCCACAGGAAATTCGGTTGATCTCTTATTTGCAAGTCATCTCTTACACGTGTTGACAGTTGTGCAGCTAATAATGCTGCGCACAATTCTAGCCGAGGCAATGTTTGCTTTTTGAGTGGAATATTTGCAGACACTAACCGGACTAAATTGCCTATTTTACACTAGGAAGCCGATAGGCTACTTTTTAGACTTGCTTGGCTATATGCTACTGCCCGAAAGGCCTTTTCGGACGCATCAGCGAAGACGTGAAGTTATGTTGTAAAAGGGACTTCTCCTTTGAAGATTTGTCTTGGGACTTGGAAATTATTGAGGTTGGCCAATTGCGTCCGGGATATTGTCCATATATTGGTCAGTTCTTCCGATAGTGCTTCTTCCCACATTACCTTCAGTAGCCATAAGTACTGAACACATCTTTGCCTTGACGATTACCGGAGCCAAAATTCCGAGTAGGTCGAATAACCTTACCAGGTTAGACGTGACGGTTCTCTTTGTTACCACATTGACTGGATTCAATTTTACTGTGACACACAACTAATCAGTTTTTGGTAACCACATTAGTCCGAGTGTTTGTATTGAGTCGATGCTGTCGTGCTGAAGTCCAGATTCACTTCCTTGTCGCCGTGAGGTATGTTGTGGAGAAGCTGAGGATGATTTGCAGACCACTTGCGCAGAATAAAGCCATTTTTCTTCAAGATATGAATGAGCTATCGCTGAGTTTTAATGGCCGTTGCCAAACTATCTCAGCCACCCAGCCCATCATCGACGTAAAAATTGGGCTCCTAATTAATTAATTAATGACGTTTTCGTCTGAAACACGCTGCAGACATTTGGTTGCGAGATAGAGTGCTGCACGTGTACCATAAGTTACAGTGGTGAGTTGATAGTATTTCACCGGTGCCGTTGTTCTTTCCTCCAGGTAATGATCTCATATTGTTGATATTGAGAAAAGCTCGCTCTGTACTGTTGGGCCTTTGTACATTAAATCATTTAATGATTGCCCTTACAAAGTTTTTGCCAACGTATCAAAGACTACACGCAGTTTTGTTGTTGTGCTGTCTGGTTTTAGCACGCAATGCGTGCAATGAAATAATTAGGGGACATTACGGAATCGATATCTACTTCCTTCATGTGTATCACTCTTTCGTATTCTTCTACTACTTCTTCCAGTGATTCATTCGTGTCATTGGGTTCTGCTCCGATTGCACATGTCAATGCATCTGATGAATCTTGATTTTGAGTGGCTCCAATCTTCCCACTTATGATCCAGCCAAGTGTTGTATTTTGTAACACTGGAAGATAATTTGAAGGTGCAATTTTCCCGATCGTCATTTTAGCTTAAAATAAAACTCGGCTTCAATCAGGACGTCGATTTTGCCTTATTGATGTTGGCCGGAATGGGCCAGGTAACAAAATAAAAGTGCTGATTTGGTTGGGCAGGAATGATGCTTGGCAGTACAAATGTTTCAAAGTTTGTTGAGAAATTGCTGCTCAGGGGTTCCAGATTTTAACAAGACGTTCGAAGACGATATTGATTTGCGATCCGGAGTCCAATATTGCTCTGAATTCATCCGACCTTCCGTTAGCCGCTGTAATTCTGATATTCGCTGTGGCTAATAATACATGGTGCGACGACACGGTGTTTGTTGCAGCTGATGTGACTGCAGCGTTGGAGCCAGTTGCCTTGGCTTCAGCAAATGGTGAGTTAGCTGGGCGTATGGACTGAATTGGCCTTGAAGTCTGGTCTGAAGATTTTGATGGTTGGCTTGGCCTTGAAGACTGGCGAAAGTGTGACGCTTGATTTAATCTTGAGTGAGTTGTTCCCCAAGTGTAGCAAAGAATTATATTTTTGTCACACTTACTACAGTTCCTTTAAGTGCCAAGCATCATTCCTGCCATGTGGTCATTCTTGAAGCAGTTAACGCAGAGCCGTTGGTTTAGAATCGAAATCAAACGCTCCGATGCTGACCATTGTAGAAACTGCCCGCAAAAGTACAATGGGTGCTTGCCGCTGTTACATATAATGCAAGCACTGCTGTCAAATGATGTAATTGATGAGACAACTCTGGTTGTTGACTGTGTAGCTGAAGGCCCTTCCCTTTGACCTATTGCTTCCATTGACTGAAACTGCATCTCCAGGAAGGACAGGAATTTGCTAATTTTTGGAGTTCTTTTGGATTTTCAAGTCACTGCTCAAAACGTATGTGGGTGCCACGGTCCAATTTTTAAACAATATTTGAAGTAAAAGCGGGTTCCATGTGTCAGCTTTAACTCCCAGGTTGTGCAAAGCTAAAAGACACTCTTTCGTTGTGTCATGTAAGCACTTGACAGCAGCAGCTGATGAAATGCCACAGGGCTGGTCCAATAATTTTTGAACTAACGTTGCGACCAGAATTCGTGTGTTGTTGTACCGGTCCTGTAATAGAGTCCAGACAGCGTTGTAATTTTCGTCGGTAAGGGTGAAATTACTGATTAATCTTGCTGCTTCTCCAAAAACATTGGCCTTACTTTACTTTACTTACTTACTTAACGGGCACTACAACTGATGATCGGTCTTGGCCGCCTCTACAAAGCGTCGCCAGTCGCCTCTACTATGCGCGCGCTGGCGCCAGTTGTTAAGGCCAAGTGCAGTCAGGTTGCCCTGTAACTGGCAGTGAAGCCGCTGGATTTTTGTGTCGGCGCACAGCTCATACAGCTCATCGTTCCATCTTATTCGATACACGTCGTCCACGCATATTGGACCGTAGATCTTACGGAGTATCTTCCTCTCGAACGCTCCTAATAGCCTTTCACCTTGTCTGAAACCTCTTTTGGTATCAAAAAACTAAGAGGTCTGTCCCAATTTTCGGTCAGTGTCATTTTGCAAAGTCGACATTGCGGCGCACAAGTGATCCCTAATCGTGCTGTTGAAGGCGGCTTTATAATCGACGAATAGATGATGGGTGTTGATCTGTTTTTCTCGGGTCTTTTCCAGTGAAAGTTTTGCGTAGTGTGAAAGTTGTTCGCCGGGCTTGGAACCCACCACGTTAAAATACCCACCAATGAACCCTCAAAATAAGCCTCGGACATTGGCCTTTAGTTACCACATTTTTTGTACCGCAGGCAATGCTTGTTTGTCCAGGCAATGCTTGCCGCAATTTAAGGTAATCACCGTTGAGTTGTGGAATTGTTACCTTTGGCAGCGGCAACGTACTCAGCACAGCAGGATTTTTTAACTAGGCCGGTACTGATGTGTTACTCTTTTTAAGCTGATCTGCCTTCGGAGATATTAACCAGTTATTGTCTGACCATATCTTCTACTTTGTCCAATTCTGTTTGGTCGAAACCTAACTCTGCTGGATTCTCCAACTTTACCCACGCTTCATCCTGTAGCTCCTTTAACTATTTCCATAACTGTTGAATGGTGTTGATATTGATATTGTAAAATTGAGCCGGTTCTTCTCCATGCCCGGTCGATAGTGTGTTGATCAAGCGCCGTAATGCTATCATGAGCGCTACGATTTTTCGTACCAACCCTTGAAGAACGTTGTCCAGCCCTCTTTTCAACATCTAGGGATGCAGCAGATTTCTCTCTTGTGCCTGTTTTAGTTACTGCTCCTGTGGATGGTTGTGCGTGTTGTTCTACAGCTTCTAGTCGTTTTATCTCCTTGCTGCAGAGTTCTTGGAAGAATTGAGCCACTTCACGAATACTGTCATACTGAGTGGTGAGATATTCGTGAGACATTGGCTTTCAGTTGAGTATCCCTTGCTTCATATTCATCCCATGCTGAGTTTAAACGCTGCAGCCTCTCTTTGTAGTATGCAGCATGGTTTTTCGTTCAGCCGCATCTTTTAGTTATTACTGGTAATTTGCTGAAGACCAGTCAGTTTTTTGCTGCAATCTTAACAAATCGTTAAATGTCGACATGTAGATGCCTGATGGTCAATGTTGGTGGCTCACTCTAATTTTGTGCTATTGCCGATGCCGTTGATGTGTCTAAAACACCTTGCCTAGACAACTACTCAGAAGCCAACTTTCCAAGTGGCTCACACTGGTGTGCTATCGATAACGTCTTGCTAAAGCTGATGACGTTGGTAACTAGATGCTACCGCTGATGTCTGGCTAAAGATGACGTTGGTAACTGAAGATGCACAACAGCGGTAATATACCGTGATGTGCTTAAAGCTGATATCTTCATGAAAATGTACAACACCAGTACCGGTAATATACCGTGATGTACTCGCAGAACTACGGAAGCTACCGCTGATATCTGGCTGATGCACAACACCGGTAATATACCATGATGTTTAAACCTTACTTACTTACTTTTAATGGCACAACAGCCCATGGAGGGCCTAGGCCGAGCTTTTCGCATCCACTCATGTTGCGCGTGTTACATTTGTACATGAATGTCGTTTTCGACCGGCAAAGTGAAAACCTTTTCATAGACAATTTTTACTCTTGTAGGTTTGCCATTGCCTGCCAAGAGGTGGTGCCGTGTAGAAAAATTATTTTTTCTACGTTTTGATTTTGCCTGTTCCGAGATTCGAACCCCGGACACTCTGCGTAGCAGTCCAACGCACTACCACTACGCCACAGCGACCACTGTTACTACACTGTTTAAACCAACATGTTTAAATAAACTCATTTACAACTACGGTAATATAGAATGACGCATACTGATGAGAAAGTACGAGTTGGTCCAGCCATACTCCTAAAAAGAATAATCAAACACTATGCTAAAGAAGAATATGCAAAAGAACATGTTCACGCAACATCAATTTGTATCGAAAATTTCCAAAATTTTAGCTGTGTACTGTCCACCAAGGTTCAACATTTTAAAAGACCCATTCAAACATTTTCTTAATACTCTAAGTAACAGATTTATTGTCGCAGGAGATTACAACAGTCACTGGGAGTTTCTGGCAAGAGGCAGAAACTTATTTTGGACTATTTCTTCACATTATCTAGACATCATATCTATAGGCCAGCCAAGTTATTGGCCATCAGATATCAATAAGATACCAGATGTAATAGATTTTGGGGTGATTAAAAATATTAGAAAGGCCCAAATAAAAGCTGAATGTTCGTTTGACCTATCTTCGGATCATTCCCCATCAATTATAACGTTGAATACGACTGCAGATATGGTAGAAAGATCACAATACTTACAAATAAAAACACCAATTGGCTAAAGTACAAAAAATACATAAGCTCTCACATTGAAATAAATTCTGCTCTAAAAACTGAATGTGATTTAGATAAAGCTATAAATAATCTCACTATTGTGATAACCCAAGCTGCTAAAGTAACTAAGGCGCCAAACACTAACAGCAAGCAGTATGAAATAACCACATTGCTTACAATAGAAAATCTCATTAAACTTAAAAGAAGACTAAGAAGAAATTGGCAAGCCAGTAGATCACCTATTGCTAAGAAACAACTAAACGCCTCTACAAAAAAGTTAAACATATTTCTAATAACTAAGAAAGAAAAACACTTGGGAAATATACCTTCGAAATCTCTCAGCTACAAAGCAAAATGACTATTCATTCATTCAAGACCAATAAGTAGAGAATGGAGGATGGGCCCGAAATTGAAAAAGGCGACGCATTTGTTCAACATTTAAAACACGTATTCAAACCGAATCCACCTACAATGCACACAAACACTTAACAAAAAAATCAACCAACAACAATCAACATTGTCAGATAAACATACTATTCGCTTCACAATAAAATAAATAACAAAAACAATTAAGGAGCTAAATTTTTAGAATTGGTTGCTTAACTACCCCAGATAGCAGTCAAACACCTTCAGCACATCATGAATGTATATTAAGATTCAATTATTTTCCACCTGTTTGGAAAATCTCTGAAATAATGATGATCCTTAAACCTGGCAAAGATCCTACAATTGTAAATTCATACAGACCAAAAAGTTTTCTATCGGTTCTCTCGAAATTTTTGAAAAACTGCTTATTGGAAGAACTCAATCAGTCCTCGATAGCAGTAAAGTACTACCCTTGCACCAGTTTGGCTTCAGAGCAAATCATGGAACCATAGAGCAAGTCCATATAATCGTGGGACAAATAAAGCTTTTGAAAAAAAAAAATATTGCACTGCAGTTTTCTTAGATGTAGCCCAGGCATTTGATAAAGTATGGCACGATAGTTTATTGTACAAAATACAAACACTGCTTCCGCTAAATACTCACGCAATACTTAAAAGCTATCTTAGGTTGTGGTTATGTTCAGATTTTGCTCAGTGAACACCATGAAATTGTTGTTGCACCGAGCACGAAGAGAGAGCTTTTACTCACTCTCACAACTAACACGATATGCTGGGTGAAATGTACATCGAGCACGCCGAGCATTCCGGGTAACAATGAGTTATTCTACAAAAAATACATTATTTGCGTAATGGTATATTATGTTATTAATTTTACTCAACATATTGATAAAATGGTTTAAGGTTTTTTGGTATACCATTTTAGTGTTGCCGTTGCGCACAAAATAGTATTAAAAAAACATGAATTTCGACCAAAAGCAACTTTGTAATGAACTCAAATATAATCACCACACCGAGCACGAGAGAAAAATATGATGTATTCGCCGAACAGCGAACACCAGCATAAACACGACCTTACAAACAAAAAGTTTGTTGTCAAGCACAAGTCATTTACACATGGGAGTGTGCTCTTTATCTCGTTTTCACCGCAGATCTGCCTATAAGCAGGGAACTATTAACATCAACTTTCGCTGACGACACTGCAATACTGAGCATACTATACACACAATTCCAAGTAAAGCAACAGAAAATCTTCAAGCGCACATAATAAATATCTAGCAATGGCTGCAAACTGGAGGAATTAAGAGAAATGAACAGAAGTGTACGCAAATGACATTCACTCGTAGAGAAGGAAACTATTGTCCCATTAAAATTAACAACAAAAATATCCCGCAGAAACCTGAAGTCAATTACTTAGAGGTACATCTTGACAAGCGGTTGACATGGCAAAAAAATATCCAATATAGATAAGATTTGAAAGCTTCAATGTAAAATACTAAGAACCATTTGTCTTGGTACTTAAAAAATAACAACATTAATAAGGATCTTTAGTTCCTACAATAAAAGAAGATAGTGTGAAATTCTGCCAAAACTATGTATGCTATAAGACTAAAGATGCACCCAAATACCTTAGCTAAAAACCTCTTTTTTTACAGCAAATACACTAAACTTTTGAAAAAAATATTGCTAAAATTTACAAATTAAAATATATTTTCTAACACCAACTTAAACTAACCAAAACATTCTTCTTCTTCTAATGGCACAACAACCCATGGAGGGCCTAGGCCGAGCTTTTCGCATTCACTCATGTTGTGCGTGTTAAATTTGTACATGAATGGAAGGGACCTACAGTTTAATGCCGAATCCGAACGGCGAAGTGAAAAGCTTTTCATAGCAATTTTTACTCTTGTAGGTTTGCCATTGCCTGCCAAGAGGTGGTGCCGTGTAGAAAAATTATTTTTTCTACTATTTTTGATTTTGCCTGTGCCGAGATTCGAACCCCGGACACTCTGCTTAGAAGTCCAACGCACTACCACTACACCACAGCGACCACAAAACATTGAAATAATGAAATAAACATAAATTTAGAAATATTTTATACAGCGGCAAAAAATATATGTTTTAATAATATTAGATATAAGGATTTGTAAACTTATTGTTATTTTCCGAAAAGGAAAGATTCAATAATAAACATAAACTTAAAAAAAAAGCTTTGTATGGCAACTCCCTTTAAAGTTGGAATAAGTATGTAAATATGTATATTGGAGAAAAATGTTAGAGAGTTTAAATTAATGGCGGCCGGTCTTAAATGCCCCTTTAGGATAACCTCGAACCATGCGAAGCCTATTTAAAAAAAAAATAAATTTTATTTTAGAAAAAATTATTCTAAGAAATATAGCCCAGAAAAAAAAGGAAAATAAATTAAAAGTTTTGGCCAAAATTCATATGAAAAATCACAAAAAATTTTTGGGTGATTTAACAATTTTATGGGGCCAAATTTCATATAAATATTATTTTTTAGAGTATTTTTCATAACGTATGTATTTATATGAAAAATCACCAAATATATTGGGTGATTTTTTGTTTGTGAAATATAAGGCAAATTTTCTAAACTGTATTTCTCAGTAATGATCTGTGTTGAAATAAAGCAATAAAAAATCGACGAAATAGTTCAATTACTCTCACCGGAAATGTGTTTGTGATGATATGATGATATTACATATTACATTTTCTTTTCCGAGAACCTCAGCGATGAAGTAGAAAGTATGTATCTTATGGAAGGAACCTTTCAAATAGTGCCACAGCGATGCTTTTAGCAGCTTCTAATTATTTATATAAACTATTTCGATTAAAAGGTAAATCAAAAAAGGCCCGAGTCCGCCGCCCGTTCCGCCGCCCGTTCCGCACTTGTCCTGATGCCACTCCAATGATTATAATTTATATATTTCTTTTTTCCAAATATTTCCTTTCATATACATATATATACATACGTAATAATGGACAAAAGAGCAATGAACGGCTATGATAATTTATTTAATTATAGGTACAAAACATAAATATATTTGAGATTCGGAAAGTTTCATGACAGATTTTGATATAGTTCTTTAAAAACTATAGCCGTATTCTCGAATTGGTCAAATGGTCTTGTGCAAATGCACTTGCAAATTTGTATTGCATAATTTAGCAAAAAAAATCTACTGTAGTGTATACACAATACCACTATCGCCACCCTACACATAACAGACAAGTGACTATTGCCGAAGTGCAAAGGTGCTTTGAGCATAACCTACATTAACATGTGCATAAGCGCATCGCATTACATTGCATTGCGCTATGACATTTGTGTAATGCGGAAATACTCAAAGACACCAAAAGTCACTCAATATTTGGAAATATGTAAGTAACCAATAAGGGATCGATAATAGGTTGATCCCATTCACACACACACAAATATTATAGTATTTTAGCACAATAGCATTTTATACAAAATATGTAAATTAGTATATAAGCACTGTATTTTCTTTAATACTTACTTACTTTTAATGGCACAACAGCCCATAGAGGGCCTAGGCCGAGCTTTTTCGCATCCACTCATGTTGTGCGTTTTATATTTGTACATGAATGGAAGGGACCTACAGTTTAATGCCGAATCCGAACGGCGAAGTGAAAAGCTTTTCATGGCAATTTTTACTCTTGTAGGTTTGCCATTGCCTGCCAAGAGGTGGTGCCGTGTAGAAAAATAATTTTTTTCTACTTTTTGATTTTGCCTGTGCCGAGATTCGAACCCCGGACATTCTGCGTAGCAGCCCAACACACTACCACTACGCCACAGCGACCACTTTTTCTTTAATTAAGTTAGATATTATTTGGCTGGGAAACTGGCCAACAACAAATGATATCATCTCTTTCAATCTTATCACCATGTTCTTGTCGCTTTGAACGTAAAAACGGTCGTCATAGCTAGGTAGGGTTCTTCAATTTAATTTGTCTATATGACAAATATAACATCACCCATTACACCACGTATTTGCACTTCCTACACTTTTGCAAATATACAACAGTGAAAACCTATAGAGATAACAGTGTCGTAGTAGTTCAAAAAGTAGAAAAAATATTGTATCTACACGGCACCGCCTGTTTTCAGGCGGTAAAAATTTCGTAAGAAAAGCTTTTTACTTGGCCGTTTGGATTCGGTTTAAAACTGTGGGCATATTAAAAAAAAACTGAAAATAACGTAAGCGGGAAAGATTAATATCGATCATGCTATCAAGCCTATGTTTGTTGCGCCGCGCTGATGAATGAATATTCACATAGTCTCTTCCGCCTTATGACACGGAACTATTTCACGAGATTATTTGTCTTGTCCCATATTTAGGGATCTGTTCACGGCCATTTATATTAACAACGGACGTTTGTCCCCAGTTGAGAAACTATTCCACCTGCACCAAAAGGTGCGCGGTGAGGCTCATTAAAATGTTGGAAAATCACCATTGACCAATGATGGGTTTATAGTGGCTTGGAAAAACCTGACTGACCGTAATGAAAATAAACGGATCCTAATCAACAGTTACCTCAAGGTTCTTTTCAATCTTTCTCCGGTTACTATAGAATCAGCTAGCGCATTAAAAAAACTTCAAAGCGATATTAACAATTTTATTTCGGCTCTGAAATTGAATAACATCGATGTTAGTAATTGGGATGCTATTTTTACTTTTCTATGCTCTACGAGGTTACTGAAAGCGAAGACCGAGATACCGAAATGGGTCGATCTCGATGACTTTTTGATTACTCGTTTCCTAACGTTAGAAACCGTGATGGTCGCAAGCTTTTACTTCAGATAGTACTAGTTCAAGGCGAAAAATTAGTAGTCATCATGCCGTCATGAATACCAATTTTTGTAAGCTATGCCCATCTCAGCATCATAGTTTCAAAATTGCCCGAAGTTTGGAAACATGGATGTTAGCGAACGTTTTTCTGTGGTGAAGAAATTTAATGTTTGTCTGAATTTTTTAGCGTCGTCTCATTTAGTAAAAGACTGTAGAAGTCCCTTTAATTTTTCCAAATGCAAAGGCAGGCACAATTCCATGTTGCATCGTGAGCAACAGGCCAACTTTTAATGGCACTATCCCTCTCGCAGGTACCTAACGACATTACTCGAGCACTTACTACTGCCATTTCAGCTGGTAATTTATCCAATTCCGATAAGAGAGGAAACAGCGGTGGTGACCGTATACCACTTGGATACTGATTATACAGCTCGGGCGCTTATCGACTCTGCTTCGGAAGGTACCTTTATCTCTGAACGCTTACAGAATCGTTTATACGGTTTCAGCCAAAAGCCAAAAGATGTGTTCTATTATCATAGGTTCCACGTATACGGTTCCAGCCAAAAGTCAAAAGATGTGTTCTATCATCATAGGTGCCACGATTGACACTAGCTGGAGAATTGATGCCAATGCTCTTGTTCTCCCCCAACTTACCGGAAACCTTTCGATTCAGCGCTACTTGAGGCACTCCTAGAAATTTATTTGGCTGATTCCAAAAAAAGTAGTCAGGTAGATATTTTAATAGGTGGAGATGTCTACCCACAAATAATATTGAACGGCATCAAGTGAAATTTTCTAGGGTTTTTGCTAGCTCAAGAAACAGTGTTCGGCTGGATTCTTACACGGCAATCTCCTTCGCCGACTTCAGCGCCCTCAACCTCATGATTTTTGAGAGAAGATAACTTACCACTTAATGAGTGGAAATTAGGGCTAGTGACGAAAATTAATGCAGGGTACAAGCAAAGTGCATCCCGAGCAAGCAAGGTCTTACCAAGTTCTAAATGCCGCTTGTGTAAGGGTGTGCACCCCATTTGAAAATGCTTCCAATTTCGAGCGATGCAACATTTCGAACTGTTAGGGGCTGTGCTGGTGCATAAATACTGTTCGAACTGCCTTTCCCCACGTCATATCGTGGCACCAGTGAACAAAGGTGTCGTATTTGCCATCGGCTCCACCACACGATGCCCCATGGACCGGACACTTCGCGATCTAGATCTACATCGCGAAGTTTCACAGAGTCGGAGTATCATACACGACTCGTGCCTCGGCCGTACGACCGTAGACGATACGATGACGTGTCCTCCGGTGGTGGTAGCTCGGATGAAGAAAGAGCGTCAAGAAGAATAAGCTCGTCTCCCGTACGCTGATGCGACATGCCAGCGGGCGATCGAGTTGAGTCGGAGCCTGGTTCACTTCAGTCGGGACCTATTCCGACTGAATCGCACCCGTGCCTCTCTCAACCTAATCGTCAGGTGTCACTGGTCCATACAAATGCGCCTCTTTTCCGACTGCCACTCCGGTCTGCAATGAGACCACGCCCTTCTCACCAGACCTATCGAAGCTGGCATCCACCGCTCAGGCAGCTGGAAAGGCCTCTAGATGCTCGACTGGCAATACGGGGTTGCAATGTACCAGCGGCCTATCAGCAAGTGATGATGCTACTCCTAACAACCGTAATGAAGGTAATCGGGGTGTGGACTTGATCCGCGCTACGCTAGGAGAAGCTCAGTCGATTATTGCGGAGTCGCTTGCTCGACGGTTATGAGCTCAAGCCTCCAGTTTGGGATCCCAACGCATATGCATTCTAAAATTACGCGGCCGGTTTGACTCAAATGTTGAGTTAGTCGTAAACGCCAGAATAGTGCGTGGGTTTACTCGAGTGACCCCTAAGGCTGACATAGATCCTCGTTGCCTCGATCAATATCGGCACATAATGCTCGCCGACAAAGACTGCTACAAAACGGCTCCTGTTTGCTTTATGTTGGGTGCCGATGTATATCGAGTAGTGCAACAAGGCACAATGCCCATGCCGGCCACGCAATTGACGACCCAGAGCACCATCTTTGGATGGGTAGTATCTGGGGTTTGCTCGCTCTGAGCCCTTTTTGCTGACATTTATTTATTTTATATTTATTTATTTTTTTTTTTTTTTTTCGAAAACCGGCACAACAAAGTTTAAAACCTTATTAGCAGTACCGGCAGCATGTAGCATAAACAAGATTAAATACAACTTATAATATATATTGCATGACATACAAATTTAAACTTTACTTTAAAATTAAACATTAAACATCTATTCATCTATTCGTAAAAAATTTTAATAACATGATATATTTCATTATTTCCTATTACAGCGAAGAAAGAAATAAAGCTAGTTTATTTTTGAATTGCACAGCATTATTACCAGATCTTAAACTATTAGGAAGTGCATTCCAAAGACGAACAGAGTGTACAAAAAACTGCCTTTCAGACGTTAAACAAGAAACACGTAAACAGTTAATCATATTAGTTCGATTGGATATAGAAAAGTTTAATCTCGAAAACAAATAACTGGGTTCAGCATTACATATAATTTTATGCAACAATAAAAGCGTTCGATAGTTCAGTAAGTTATCAAAGGTTAAGCCATGGATTCTTTTAGCATACTGGGAAACATGATCTCTTCGTTTTAGTCCAAACACATAACGAACAATGTTATTGAAAAGAATATTTAATTTATTTTTACTTAGGCTATCACAATTTGCAAATATTTCGCAGCCATATAGCATTGTTGGTATGAGATATGCTTTAGCAAGTAGCATTAGAATATGAAGAGGAGTAAAGTACTGCGTCGTCCAAAGAACACGAAGCATGCTGTATACTTTCCCAACCGTGTTACTTATGTGGTTATTCCAAGTTAGAGTTCTGTTGAAGGTTACCCCTAGATTTTTTGCAGAGTCTACGTATTCAATATTGCTTCCGTTTAATGAAAGGTTAGGGGCAGTGGAAATGTCAATGATTTTCTTCGCTATTACCAAGCATTTTGACTTTGCTGGATTAAGGCTTAAGCCGTTTTTTATTGCCCAATTACCAATGTTTTCAAGAACACTATTCAGATTGTTGATGCAGTCATAGAGGTTCTCACGCTTACAGTTGACGTACAACTGGACGTCATCTGCGTACATATGGATCTTACAGTTTTTCAAAACACTAGGTAGGTCATTTATGTACATAGAAAAAAAAGGGGACCCAAGACAGAACCTTGAGGAACACCTCTTATAATGGGTAGAAAGACTGATGAACAGTTATTGGCGAAGACAGCTTGTGACCTATTGGAAAGATATGACGCAATAAGATTCGTCGCAGATGGCGAGAAGTTAAATAATTTAATTAGTTTTGTCTCCAAAATATTATGGTCGACTGTATCGAAAGCCTTGGAGTGATCCAACAGAACTAAGAACCCAACTTTATTGTCATCTATGCTAGAACGTAAGTCTTCAATTACATCAACTAGAGCAGTAATACAACTATGTTTTTCCCTAAAGCCTGATTGCCTTTCAGTAATATAACTATTTTTACTCAAATGTGTGTTAATTTGTTAACTAAGTAACGATTCTATAAATGGGAGTATAGCTATTGGGCGGTACTCATTATGAGATTTTGGTACTGGTATTATTTTAGCTTTCTTCCATTCTATCGGGTAAATTGACTTTGTGAGCACAGTATTAAAAATGTGAGTTAGATATGGGAGAATCTTCGGAAGCAAAATTTTCAGAAAAATAGGACTAGTGTCATCATACCCTAGAGCGTTCGATTTTATTGATAATACACTTTGCAGTACATCAGCCTGAGAAACACAATTGAAGCTGAAGCTAGAGTTGGCATTAAAAGAACTTTCAATAGTCTGGTAAACGTTTTGATTGACAAAAGGCATAGGTATATCAACAAATTTTTTGTTTAAATCCTCAACGTCTACGTTATCACAAGAGTCGAGTGATTTTCTACAAAGCCCTATATTGCGTATCTCACGCCATTTCTGCTTACTATTCACTACTGAACTATACTTGTCCCTATAATAATTACTTTTTGCAATTTTCACCTCTTTTACCACTGTCGAACGCAATATTTTAAATTCTTCATATAATTCTGGAGTTTTGAAGCGTTTCCAGCGATTATATGCATTATTGCGCATCAAAATCAGATGTTCAATAGTTCTGTTGAACCACGGACGTTGCTTATGAGTAGTTCTTTTTTGCTTAATAGGGACGAACTCGTTAAACAGATGATTGACATTGCCTTGAATAAATGCTACTTGATCATTAACTGAGTTAATATAAAAAACTTGTTCCCAGTTTATATCAGATACAGCAGTTTCAAGTCGAGCATAGTCTATGTTTTTAAAGTCACGATAACTGAAGCAGTTTGCAGTATCACTGAGTGTAAAGTCGTAAGCAAGGAAAATAAGATCATGTTTTGAAAAATTAGATACAGATAATTGATCATACAGAAGAATTCTAGTCTTGGCACTTACAAAGAATAAATCCAGGACAGTATTAGTTGTTCTTGTATAGTGAGTTGGCATACTGGTATTAACAGAAGAAAGACCTAAGCTATCCATATCGGGTACTAGACTATTTTCTACAAGGAGGTTACTATTAAAATCCCCCGCTATAATTATGTCAGTGAACGAGAGTGCAATGTTTTCTAATGTGCTTAGAAAAGGTGAAAAATCAACAGAACGGTTTGGACGATAAACGCAACCAAGAAGCAATTTTTGATTTACATTTGAAACTACAACAAAGATATATTCAATAAGACTATCAGGTGGGGACTTACTGAGTATTTTACACGTAAACGTTTCTTTTACATAGATTGCAACACCGCCTGCATGGCTAACCCTATCCGCACGAAATATTTTGTAACCATTTAAGCTGAACAAAGCATCAGACATACCACTATTAAACCATGTTTCACTAACACAAATTACATCCATACCAGAACCCTCAAACACATATCGCATTTCGTCAATCTTATTAATCAAACTTTGCGCATTTAAGTGGCAAACTTTTAACCCAGTCTTTTGTTTTGAGAGTATTCTTATCATATTGAAAGTATTATCTTTGGAACGAGCATTTTCATTACTAAGAGAACTTGTCATTTTTAAACATTAAATTCCTTAGTAAAAAAGTCTTAAAGTATAACGCGTGCTTGATAAAAAAGTACGTTTTCTTCGCTGCTGTGATATATGAAGATGTCAAAAAAATATAATTTAAATTAATATTATAGAAAATTAAAATTAAGATAAAAAAATTAGGAAAAAAGATATTAGGAGCTAGAGTCACGAAAACAATGAGGATTACGTGCACCAGGCTCGCCAGGACCATGTTCGGAATTAAAAGAATCTATGAATTTGCCCAATTTTGACAATGAGTCGACAGACATAGCATTATCTTCACCCTTCAGTTTTATGTGCACGATACCACGGCGAGTAAACGCGGCTGAAAAAATGTTATCTTTTTTATACCGGAGAGCATGCTGCAGGATAACTGAGTTTGCTCTTGTTAAGCCCTCATTAACAAATATTGGTCTGTTGAATTGGAAACCAGCATGCTGGAGACACAATAAGCCCTTACTTTCACGTCGGAATTTAGCAAGAGAGCTAAGAACGTAGTTTCTTTCAAACGATGTTTCAAATTTGGCGATGATAGTAGTATCTTTGTTCTTATTTTCTGGGGTTTGACTAAGCCGAAACAAGTTTTTCACTCTAGGAAGCTGTATTTTGACGGTGGTGCAGATTTGACCTAGTATGGCATGCAAGTTTTCACCTTGAGTGAATGGAATTCCACTTACACGTAGGTCACATGCAACGGCCGCATTGTCTTGCCTAGCCAGCTGTGATTTTAACTCCTCAACCTCCCGTTTGAGATCAACAGTATCTTCCAGACGAGTAGGTATAGCTTGCACAGCCGCAATGGCACACTCGTTCTGTGAAAGCCGCGCCTTCAACTGATCCATCTCGGTTTTGAAGTTGTTCACACACATCTTAACCGAGTCGACATCAGCAGCAAGTTTTTCAAAGTGCGCAACTCTCGTTTCAACCGCTTGTAAGCCGCTGCGCATTTCTGCCACATTTTGTCGAAGCTCAGCTAGAACTCTCTGCTCGCTTTCTTGAATAGCCGTTCTAAGCCCTTCTTTAATTTGTGAGGTGATCAACTCACATTGCTGAGAAAGACGTAATTCTAGCCTCTCACTTTGCTTATCGAATTTCTGATCTATAAGCTTATGAAAAGTCGTATATTTATGTTGTTAAGTTAATGGATTGGAAAAACAAGCAATAATAAATAAACGTTATATACATAATATAAGTACAGTGAAATCACCGAATAAATATAAAACTGCAATATTTATTTTTACAGTTTTGTTTGATATAGCATAAATTTAATTTGCCAATATGGCAAGGAGTATTTAGGGCTGTAGCCCTGTCTTTAGACAATTTACCGAAGTTTTAAAAGAACATTATTATTACTAATCGAGAAGCCAGGCGGTGAAGACGTCCTACCGCAGCAATCAACTTTAGAAGATCCGTTCCAGACGCCGCTATTCTATTCAAGAAGCAAAATTGAGTTGGAACAAGGTACACCCCAATCATTTTTATAACTTTAATAAATATTGTAAGAACATACACTGCTGCTGTTTTTACTTTGCTTCACGACTATTTCAACTTCCCTCGAGTACCCCCCTCGTCCGGAAACGCAAAGCCCTCACCCCTTTTCATATATGTAGACTTGATTGTTTTGGCAGTTAAATTTCCACTCTTTTCACTCATTCGAGTACTCTGACATTTCATAAGTTATAAACGCAAACGAATCAATCATCTACTCAACCAAATTTTTAGTTATTTTTATTTATTTTTGTAATTACTTGCAAAATCTACTGATATATAAAAAAAATGGTAATTGTAGTTAGAAGTTTGTTGCAGTTATTTCCATAACATGTTAGAAGGGAAGAAGATTTACTTTACACATCGGTTAAAAATTCCTTCGGCCACGCCTGTAATGTCTGCGATAGATTCTGGGTTTTAAAAATTTACTAAACCTAACCTGAAAATCCAAAATGAAAACGTTTTGAAGAAGGAAACTTTTGTACGGCGTCCCACTGACGAACACATTTTTTGTTTTTGAATTTGATTTTGGTGTAAAATGGTTTTTAATATTCGAAGGTACAATTCTTCTCGTTAATAGTGGAACACTATTTCATTCAAATGATTTTTTCGTCTGGCCTTTTAGTAGTACCCCAAACGATCAACTCAATTTTTTAGTACATTTTCGAATGTATGGAGCTGTATTTGACTGTTGGCTGCACTAATTTTGTCATTAAGAGCCTAAATCGTTGCTGGATGGTTAGCCTAACATTTATCTTCCTCAGCTCTCCACAAATAACGCGATTTTCAAACTTCCCATGCAAAACATGGATTGTTGAATTGTTTGCATGACACAACGCGCCATACTGTTGGAACCAAATGTTGTCCAAATCTACTAAAATAAGCCACAAATAATCACTTATCATTATGCGGTAGCGCACACCATTCACTATAACGCATCTTCCTTCCTTATTTAAAAAAAGAAATTGACCCACACCAAACAGTTTTTCATTGAGGGTGTATTGGCTTGTCAACAATCGGGCGTTTCATTTTCTAAGCATCAGATGCCACAACTTAGCTTGTTGACGTAACCACCGAGCTCAAAGTAAGCTTCGTCAGAAAAGATGATTATTCGGTAAAACGGCTCATCTTCTTCAAAGCGTTCCACGTCGCAGATGGTCATGTGGCTTTAGCTGTTGTTGTGTTCAAGTCAATCCTGAGAACGAAGGCGAGTTGATGTGGTTGGTTCTTCTTTCACATTTTGAGCAACAGTACTAATTTGTTGTTGTTGTGCGCACTGTTCGTGTTTTTTTATCCAGTAAAGATCTAATTTCACGCACTCGTTTCACAAATTGATACACAAGTTGTGTGGAAGGCGCTTCCCTTCTAACTAATTTTGAACGTAATTTTCTTAAACTTTCGGTAAAAGACTCACCATTTTCAAGTCAATTTTCAGTATTTCCTAAATTTGTTCAAGTGTATATCGCATTCGTTAATCGCAAATATAAATGTACTTTTCAAAGGGTGTTTTTTTTAGAAGTGTGGTTTTCAATCTGGCAATACTTTTTTCGGTCTTTTTGACAGCTATTACTTGATTTATGCTCAGTTTGGTTTGCCATTTCATAATGAATAGGCTTACTCCTGAACAACGTTTACAAATCGTGCAAATCTATTACCAAAACGAGATGGCCACCGATCCCGATTTTCACAAGAAAATTTTGTTCAGCGATGAAGCTCACTTTTGGTTGAATGGGTACGTTAATAAGCAAAATTGTCGCATTTGGAGTGGTCATAATCCACAAGCCATTGTTGAGACGCCGTTTGGTGTGCTCTTCAAAGATGAAGCCGGTCATAATCTTACAGTCAATGAGGAACGCTATAGAGCCATAATTAATGAGGATGTTGATATGTACGACCTTTGGTTCCAACAAGACGGCGCTACATGCCATACAGCCAACGAAACAATCAATTTATTGAAGGAAACTTTTGGTGAGTGCATTATCTCGCGACGTGGCCTCCAAGATCGTGCGATTTACCACCGCTGAACTATTTTTTGTGGGTTTCTGTGAAGTCGCTTGTCTTCGCAGATAAGCCCGAGACGATTGACGCCTTGGAAAATAATATTAGGCGCGTTATTACCGACGTACGTCCCCAATTGCTGCAAAAAGTGGTCGAAAATTGGGCCTCTCGGCTGGAATTTATTCGAACCAGCCGAGGCGGCCACTAGCCCGAAATCGTTTTTAAAACATAATGGCAAATCCTTATCTTTATTATAAAGCTAAATTCTTGGCCATAACATTAAATTATATGCGTTTTATTTCTTCTTGAAAACCACACTTCTGAAAAAAAACACCCGTACCAATGACATTAGTAGTTCAAATTCCAAATGTTAAGTGGACAAACCTATATTTATATAAATAACCTTATTCTTAAATTTTCTATAACTATCTTAATTTTAAAATCATTGTAATCTATCAGTACATTGAATTATCGTGAACTGTTACTTTCAGTAACTTTCAGCGAAGTGACTCACTTAAAATTAAGGTTTGAGTTACCATATCGCTTTCATGCATTTTTTTCATCTATCAAAGCAATCAAATATTTTCCCATTTTAATTAAACGTATCATAATTGTCATTTATTTTAATCATCTACTTATATCTTTTATTTTAAATTTAAATTACTATTAATAAATCTTTACACTTCTGCAATTGGCAAAATCGATCAAGTGGGCGTGGCTAGAGCCATCAATGAGTGATTGATATTGAAGAAAATTTGTAAGAGAATTAAAATAAATTCGGTTCACTAGAATAAAATATCTTCAGGAACATGTGTTGAAAAATTACTCCCATACAAGTGAAATATTTAAAGAACAATATCGAAGGAAATAGTGAAACGAATTCATCCATATTCTGTTCACACATTTGGAATAGCCTCAGGCATAACTATAGCCATAGCCACGTCTACTTCCTATAAAAGTGAATTATTCAACGGTCAATATCAAAGGAAATAGGGTATAGCAAGTAGGCTTAGTTATTTCCTAATGACGACAATTTTCTTAAAAATTATTTTTAAAGCTATTTTAACTGTGTGTACCGAATTTGTTTTAATTTACTTCACTATTTCCGTTAAAGTAGTTAAAGTATATTTCAATTACGTATATGGGAGATGGCGTGGCTTTTACCCGATGTTGACAATTTTTGCAGCAAGTTAACAAACGCTTGACTGACTAAAGTATGTTTATGTACGCTACTAGTATAACTAGTTTCGTCTAAAACAAGCTAGGTGTTGTCCTATTATGTATTTATTTTATATTTAATTTTTTTTTCTATTTACAAATTTATGGTAAGCAGGGTCGAAAATACACCCTTAAGTTTGTACGGGTTAAATTATGTTGGAATGGCAGTCCCACTATATTCTTCATAACCTTCCATTTTTACACTATAACTTTACAATCAAAGAAAATTTAAGGGACAAAATTAATTTTAACGCGAAAATAATAATTAACTCGAAAATAACAGATTTTCTTCTTAAAATTTTTATAAATAGGTCGCTATATATCTGACGAATTTCATAATGTTATGGAATATTTTTTAGTTGTATTTATCCAAACATAACCTAATTTTGAATTATTTATGGTAAATTACAAATCCTAATTGTGAACAAGCTATTGTGAATAACGCTGAATGCATGATTAAAGAGAAACGTCAAAATCATGCATCATGGCCAACGTGGCGTTCGACAAATCTACAACTCCAACAATAATGTCAGCCTTGAGATCAAGCGGAGACTAACTCTAACAGTAGTTAGTAGTAACATGTGTTACTACGGGCTCAGTAGGCAATTGAGAAGTAGAGCTCTCTCGACCGACGAAAATAACGCTATATAAGTCCCTCATCCATCCCGTCGTAATGTATGGCGCAGAGATGTGGACATTGACCATCAATGATGAGAGGCTGTTAGGAGTGTTCGAGAGGAAGATACTCCATAAGATCTACGATCCAGTATGCGTGGACGACGTGTATCGAATAAGATGGAACGATGAGCTGTATGAGCTGTACACCGACACTGACATAGTCAAGCGTATAAAAGTCTAGCGGCTTCGCTGGCTGGGTCATGTTGAGCGAATGGAAGAAAGCGCTCCGGCTAGAAGGGTGTTTTGTTCGAACCACGGTGGAGGAACACGCAGAAGGGGACGTCCTAATCTCCGTTGGAAAGACCAGGTGCAAGGAAACCTGACTGCACTTGGCCTTATCAACTGGCGCCAGCGTGCGCATAGCAGAGGCGACTGGCGAAGCTTTGTGGAGGCGGCCAAGACCGATCATAGGTTGTAGTGCCAGTTAAGTAAGTAAGAAAGAAATATTAAATCAAGTAAGAGTTATCAGGATGTCTTGTGCTCTTCTTGATTGAGTTGCTTAGAAAATAATTTTGAGATTTCCAACCGAACAGCCTCAATTTATGATAAAAATACTTCAGCAGAAAATAATAATCAATTATATTATTAAGATTAATATGAATACATATTACGTTTCCGACTTTAGCATTGAACATGATTTTGATTTAAATGATATTGAAATATATGGTGAAACTATCATATTGAACCCTCTTTAAGTTTAGAATTGAATGAATGAGTTATGATGTGCATTATGCATAATTATGTTAATATGATAAGAATTTAATTAAGATTTCACCTTATGAAATTAAATTAAGTGACCATTCCATAGTCATCCACGAAGATGATCATATAATGAGAAGATACAAATTAAAATACATAATTTATTGGATGAGGGCTTTATTAAACTAAGTAATTCTCCTTATTCATGTTCAATCGTACCAATTCTGAAGAAGAATGGTGATATTAGAATGTGTGTTGGCTATAGAGCCTTCAATCGATTGACTATTGGTAACAACTTTCCGTTCCCTCTTATTGATGATTGTATTGAATATTTGAATAAAAAAAAAAATGTTTACGATATTAGATTTAAAAAGCGGGTTTCGTCAGTTCAGAATAGCAAGTTCATCAACGAAGTACTCTTCCTTTGTAACTCCTGAAGGCCAGTATGAGCACTTAAGCCTTTTGTAAATAAACCTTTTATAAATCGTATTCTCAAGCAATTTATTGATAAAGGATAACTGGTTGTATACTTATATGATTGATATATTAGTTGCGAATGAAAGTATGGATGAACATTTAGAATCATAAAACGAGTTTTGAATTGTATTGCTGTGAATGGATTGGAATTACAATTGAATAAGTGTCAGTTTGCGTATAAATGTATTGAATATTTGGAATGTAAAATGTCTTCAGAGGGAATACAATCAGGTTCCAACAAACTTAAGGCCACACATCAATTTCCGGCTTCAGCAAAGAATGTGCATTCATTTTTGGGCTTAAGTTTATTTTGCAAACGTTTTTTTATTTATTTTATTTATAAGGATGCAAAATTTAAATTCAGTAATAAATGCATGGAAGCATTCGAGAAATTAAAGCAGTTGCTTACTTCATCAGCTGTCTTAAGTATTTATGTTCCTTCAAGAGAAACGGAATTGCATACGGATGGAAGTAACTAGGATATGGAGGTGTCTTACTTCAGAAACAGACTGATGTTGTTTTCTAAGTCAGTTGGTAAACATGAGATTAATTATCATACTTATGAGTTAGAAACTTTAGCCCTTGTTTATGAACTAGCTAAATTTAAGGTGCATTTATCAGGAATACCATTTACAATTATTACAGATTGCAACTCATTAGTGCTATCATTTACTAAGAAAACCATGAATCTTAGAATAGCTAGATGGGTTTGGGAATTGGAAAGAATTAATTATAAAGTGAAACTTCGTAGCGGAAGTAATATGGGGCATGGATGCATTAAGTGAAATCCTATTATGGCTTTTGTTGACTCTTAAGATATTAATTCCAACTTCAGACAACACAAAACAGAAATGTGAAAATTTCAAGACTTAGGGATGTTTTAACAGAATCAAAGTCACCGCCTTATGAGATGTATAATGATATATTGTATAGAAGGCATAAAGAAGATCGCTTATTTTTTTATGTCCTTCAGAGATGGAACAATAATTAATTTAGTACATACATGAGAAAATTGGTAATTTCGGTAATACTAAATGTGTATGAATTATTGGATGCCAAAACTTAAGGAGAAGATTGATGCATTCACGAAAAATTGTATCAAGTATATTGTGAATTCAGCACCGCCCAAATCTTCCGAACATTCATTTTATATGTAGCATACCTAAGAAACCCATTCCGTTTGATACCCTTCATATTGATTTTTGCTGTCTTAGATTCATTTACTAAGTTTACAAAAGCGTATCCAGCAAATTCAACGAGTACTAAGGAAGTTTCTCTAACATTCGAAAAATATTTAGAGAGCCTTGCTGTATCATTAGTGATTGAGGTTCTTGTTTTACTTCAGCTGAGTTTTCAGAATCTTTAGTTAATACTGCTCCTAGTAGATTATTATTTGGTGCTGACCTCAAAGGTCAAAAAGTTGCTTATTCGTCATAATATTTGAATGTAGCTAATGTAGAATTAGTAAATACAGATGTAGAAACGTATCAAACAAAAGGCTTCGGAAAATATTAATAATTCCCAGAAGTTAGCCAAAAGTGTTTTGAAGAACATTGTACTCCGGCTAAGAATAATAAAATCCGAGATTTTGTGGTTATTCGTAATGTTGACACTTCATTGGGAAACAAGAAATTCATAATTAAGTTCCGTGGACCGTATTATATTCATAAAGTTCCGACTAATAGATATGTCATACGTGATATTGTAAATTGTCAGATTACTCAACTGAGTTAATGGCATTTTAATTGATTACTCACCCGACTTGGCTCCCTGCGACTACTTTCTGTTCCCCAACATGAAAACGTGGCTCGGGGGAAAAAATTCAGCTCAAACGAGGAGGTTATCGTTGAGACAGAAGCGTATTTTGAAGAGTTTGACACATCGTATTTTTTGGAGGGGTTAAAGAAATGGCAGAAATGTTAGGAAAAGTGTATTGTATTTACTAAAAGAAGATAAAGTTGAAAAAAACAAATTTGTGAAAAACTTACTCTTCATTCCTAACACGGGCACTTATTGATCTACCCTCGTATGTAATATAATTAATTTTAGTTTTGACCGAATGAGTCTTCGGCCTGAGTCAGGCTAGCTAAGTTGTTATGAAATATTTTTTAGTTATATTTATCCAAACATAACCAATTGAATTATATATTGTAAATTACACATCCTAATTGTGAACGAGCTATTGTGAGTAACGCTGAATGAATGATTAAGGGAAAACGTCAAAATCATGTATCATGACCGATGGCATTCAATACGTATAGAGCGTTCGAGAAATGTATGTACAACACCTCTGTATTAATAACACAACAAAGTTTTATCAAATCGCTTAGAATTTATAACCATCCGTCATTAAAAACATTTTTTTTCTGTAATAATAAAAAACTATTAAGCAATCAGTTTTGTTTACAATTGATTTACATCAAATCCCCAGTACAAGGTTTTTACCTAAAATGAATATTCAAAAAAATATTAATATCTCATGAAATTTTCTGATAAATGTATAAAAATAAAAATGCACAAACATGCAAAACAAGCACAAGCAAGAGAATGTACGATTGCTTTTTGCAAATAAAATTAAACTTGTCTTTTTCCCCGTCTCTCACATCAGTGCTTGCGGACTACAGCGAAATAATCGAATACGCACGATTACACGATACGGACACATACAAAATTAATTAGGCAAAGCAGAAGTTAGTTTTTGATAAATGAAATTTTTAGGTCCACTTTTCCTGTAGCAAATTATATGGTTCACTTTTGTTCTAAGCGTATCATTTGACCTCTACAAAGGAAGTTGGGTTTCAACTAATGCGATTTTCAACAACTTTCATTAAAATAAAAAAAAAATTCGAAAATTTTTTATTTAGCAATATTTTTACTTTAGAAAAAAAGATTACATACGTTTTCGTGTCTGAAAGAGTTAAGTAAAAATTTAAATTATTCAAAGTTCCCAATATTTGAAATAAAAATCGAAATCATTGAAATTAAATTCATTAACAGCGTTTAAAATAAAGAAAAAAAACTGTTGTCCAGCAGTGAAGCTTACTAGATCTGGTTACTTTACTTTATTTAGTTTTCCAGCCAAAAGCATAGATATTCCTTAAATATTTTCTAAATTATTTTCTAATCTCAATAAATTGTATACATAAAAGACTCCTAATTTTAATTTATCAACACGCCATATGAGTAATTCCAACGACCTTCTACTAAAGTTGGTTTAGACAATGATTTTTACACGGAAACGGATAATTTTAGGATTTAAGAATATGTGAACTTTTTTCACTATTTCTCTATTACAAAAAATCTTCCAGATTGGAGGATAACGTTTTCCTGTTTTTTACTCAAAGATCGCTGGAATCCAAAAGGTGTATTTTTGTTTTAAATGAGTTTATTTATTTTTCACTTTAACATATTTGTTATTCATTTTGAAATTATAAATTAATTCATAAAAACATATTTGAAAGATATTTCTTTTGTACTCGGATGAAAAAAGTCTTTCATGCGTAGTGCTCTTTTTGATTTCTCTAGGAAATAGTTAATTGGTTTTAGAAATGGTTGACTTCCTCCATTTCGATTATTATTGTTTACATTTAATTTCCTGTATCAATTTATAGTTGCTCACTTATTCGGTTTGCCTGAAATCTACAAAATGAGCCTTCACATTTCGTTTTGTAACTCATTTTATAAGAAAACAAGAGCGCATATTATCTTACATAAAGTACGACATATACTCATGTGGCATTACACCGCGCCTTGGATAAAATGTGTGTGATGTTGAAAAATTTAATAAATTGGTTATGTCGCTTGTATAAATATCAGCAAAGCGAAATAAACGTCGTGAGAAATAAGTTGGATTATGATAGGTTCGAAAAACACTGCCAAATTGCTCGTTGAAAACCCTCTTTGTATTGTTTCTGCAAAAAAAAATTTATTGTTTAAATTGGCTGTAAATTACAATCTGTCCCGTATTAAGAGGACAATCCACCGCCAGTCGATTCCTTGGGTCGAAGGAATCGACTGGCGGCGACTGTATATGTATATTAACATTTGTAATGACATAGCAATAAAAAGTTGTCTTATAAATATAAGCTTATAAAACTTAAACTTACAAAATATAATCTTCTTGTGATGGCGTGTTGAGGTGCCCCCAGCCCCAGAACTTAAATATCAAACGGAAAATAGCAACGAAAGCAAACAGGAAGGCCCTAACTAACATTTCAAATTTTTTATAGGAGAAGCAAAAAACATTAGAAACATTATATGTACCAACACAGGGTTTTTTTGAAAAGTTTAATACAATTGTCGTATACGATATCTAAAACTTAAAAAAAAAAACTATTTGGATTTTCTACATTTCAGTAACGATATGCTAGTATATACTTAATATTCAAGCTCATACTGCGGAATACATATATGAATGGTTGATTTTGTGGACTTAAAGCTTAGTGACATCGGGGGCACTTCTTAGAAAACCTCATCGTTTGCTATATATGTAAGTTTAAGCCCTTATGGCCCTTTCTTTTTCTATTCTTTTCTTTTTCCATTCGTTTCTTTTTTTATTCCTACCCTTTCTACATTCTTCTTGTTTTCATTCCTTTCGAATATACAACAGGTTGGTCGATCCCTTTTCCTAAATCTAATTTTCCATATTTCTGCAATATATTAACTTTGTAAATATTAAACCCGATTTCCTCGCGTTTTAATTACAATTTAAAATACCCCTTTTCCATATTTTATTTTAAATTCAATCCCACTAAGTTCCAACGACGAAAAAATAAATTAAATAAATCCAATGAGGTTAGTGTAGTGCCACTAAAATAAAATATAACATTAATACATAAAATTAACATTATTTTAAACAGACACGAACAAAAATTAATTTCTAACAAAAACCAAAAAGTGCAACAAGCTAAAATCAGCCACCAACAATTACAGTACAGCAAGTAAACCCCAGGGAAAAACTTCCCTCCCTTTCTCCAGTATTAAAGTAAGTTAGTTCAAGTTTCTATTTGTTCCCTAAATTTTAGTTGTGAACTTCATAAAAAGAGTAATTTTTTAAGAGCTTGGTTTTTGAAAATTCAAAAAAAACAAACATTTTACAAAAGTGATTTGAATATATCAACTATCCGATAAATCGATTCCTGCCATTAAATTTTTAAAGATAATTTCACCTAAGTGTCCATTGTGAAGGTTCAATTTGGCACACTTTTTCACACATTTCGGCCAGAATCTCACCAATGACGCGTTCAATGTTGGCTTCCAAAGCAGCAATCGTGTTTGGCTTGTCCCTATAGACAAGAGACTTAACATAGCCCCACAAAAAATAGTCCAACGGGGTCAAATCACACGACTTGGTGGCCAATTGACTGCACCAAAACGTGAAATTAACTGCTCATCAAAGACGCCTCTCAATTGTAACCACATGTAGGCCGAGTCCAATTCTTTCATTTTCTGCAAAAAAAAGTCTGTTATCATCGAACGGTATGTTTATCCATTGACCGTAACGTTGCAGCCTTCATCGTCTTTGAAGAAATACGGCCCAATGATACCGCCTGCCCATAAACCGCACTATTTTTCGGGATGCATTTGTAGCTGCTGAATTGCTTTTGACTAGTGTTCACTCCAAATACGGCAATTCTGCTTATTCTCGTATCCATTGATGAGCCACAATGAGTCTCGTCGCTGAAGACAATAAAATGGACGTAGCTTGCGAAACACATTTTTCACAGAGCACGAATTTTGATAATAAATTTCAATAATTTGCAAATGTTGTTCAGGCGTAAGTCTATTCATGATGAAATGGCAAACCAAACTGATAATTTTTTAGTTCGACACATGTCAAGAATCACGCGTGAACTATCAGAAATATAAACGTCAATAACAAAGTAGAACAAAAATTCAGCTTTATATATATATGTATATAATAACAAAAAAAAAAATATATATATTCGTTATCATTGAATATTTATAATTTTTTTTACCTACATAAAGATGCACTTAGCATTTTTGTGGATAATATAAAACAAAACAAAAATATCTTTATTTACAGGAAATATTTCTAGTTTCCAGAAAAATATATAGTTGCTCTTAAAATATAACTATTTCCCATACATTATTTTTTCCCCCTTTCCTTTTCTTGGATACTTATTTGCAATTTCATTTTTTCAAAATAATTCTAAATTTCTTAGGATAACTTAATGCCTGTTGGTAGAACAACACAAAAACAACGAAAGCAACAAAGTCACAAAAAAGGCGAAGTTAAAATATTTCCATGCGGAAGTTCATTGCCGAAAATGACAATCATGTGCAATATTGCACTAAATTCAGTAATTCTGAAGATTGTCATTCCATAAGATCACAACGAATTTCTTTGTTGTGACGCGAGTTAGTCTAGAGAGCGGTTGGCTCCGACTCCAAAGAGTCTATGATTTGGTGTTCGCGACAGACGGCAGTGGCTTGCACGAAAATTTCAAAGTGCAAGCTAGTGGTAAATACTGTAGCTGTCAAGAAACATACGAAAACATAATGCCTAGAATTGAAGATCAGTTGAAATTACTTCAACCTCAAGCGATTTCAAGAGAAGTCCCTAAAGAACAACTCAAAGAGCAGGCAAGTATGATCCCATGCTTAAAAGTTCCACCTTGCGATACAGAAATTTTTTCTGGTGGTTATGAAGAATGGCCGTCTTTCCGAGACATGTTCACCGCTGTTTACATTAACCATCCAAAACTCACTTCCACCCAAAAGTTATACCATCTCAGGTATAAAACGCAAGGTAAAGCTGGAGTTATCGTCAAACAGTATCCGTTAAGCGACGAAAATTTCGCTCTAGCATGGGAAGCCTTGAAAGCTCGTTATAATAATAAACGCATTCTAGTTGACAATCAAGTACAAACGTTACTGAACTTGCACACTATTCAATCCGAGAATAGTGAAGAGATACAAAAACTTCAAATGACAATTAATAACTGTCTGTGCGTCTTAGCTTCTCAAGGCGTAACCACAGAAAACTGGGATCCTATCCTAGTACCTATATATTTGTTCTACGAAACTACCACACGAAACATTATCGCTGTGGAAACAATCCCTAAAGTCCCGAAGAGACCTACCTCTTTGCTCACAGCTAGATGATTTCCTGACGAGTAGATACGAAGTACTAGAACGACTCAATAGAATTCATCCAAATAAGAAAAAGCTAAGTGTTTTTAGTCAAAACACTCCCCCAAAAAAAAGAAGGTTGTTAGCTAAATTCACACCTTTGTGGCTGAACCCAAAAGGACGTTACATGTCGTCTATGTAATGTCTCTCATGCCATGAAGAGTTGTTTTTTTCTTTCTTTTGATACACGAACGAATTAACTTCGTAAGAGATAATAATCTCTGTGAAAATTGTCTTGCTTTCACACACATGAGAAAGGATTGTTCCAGTAATTTTTCCTGTGTTCATTGTCAAAGAAAGCATCATTCCCTGCTTCACATAACAGCAAATACGCAAACTCCAAAATTGATTAGTAGATCTCAAACAACTACAACTCATGCTACAACTGCAACACCTCAGTTGCAAGAAAACATGTAACTTCCCTGTTCTACAAATACAGCGCAAGTTCAAGCGCTTTACTCCAACAATGAGAACACGGTCTTACTTCCCACAGCAATGGTTTCCATTGAATATTTAGAGGAATTATTCAAAGTCCGTGCATTGATTGACCAAGGGTCGCAAAGAACTTTTATTTCCTCAAAAGTTCAAAAACGTACGGAACAACCCTGTTCGAAATTTCAGGTATGGGAGGTAGAATTATTCAAAATTCTAATCGACTTTGTTCTTTTCCGTTAGTGGCACCCAAAACTAAAAATATGCTCGGGCTATAATTCTTTCGCAGTTAACTACGCTTCTTCCCAGCTTTCCAATCAGAAGGTTTAACTTGCAACAGTAAGCAACTTAAAATCTTGCTGATCCAAATTCCCATATTTCTGCTCAAATTGATGTAGTAATCGGAAATGATTTATTGCCCCAAATCCTTCTAGAAGGATTACGAAAGAACATCTGTGGTAATCTATTGGCACAGAATACTATATTTGGCTGGATCATCAGTAGTTCAGTTAGAGAATATGTAGCTGCACATTCCACGCAAGTAGAACCAATCTCCAATGAATTGCTTAGCTCCCAATTAAAGCAATTCTGGGAGCAAGAAGAAATCCCACAATCTCTTCCACTCTCGCCTGAAGATCAAGTTTGTGAGGATTTATACTGTTCTACTACAAAACGAAATTCAGATGGTCGTTACGTTGTCAGGTTGCCGTTTAAAAAAAGTTTTCCCAAAACTATAGCGTTGGGCCATTCAAGGGCCACTGCACTTCAACAATTTCTTGGAATGGAGCGCAGTTTGCAAAAAAAAAGGTTGACCTGAAAATCGTTTATGACGAAGTACTACAAGAATATCTCACTCTCGATCATACGGAAATAACTCATTCTCAAGAAGTTATTTCCGATGGAAAGTACTTCTCATTTTATTTACCCCACCATGCTGTGATTCAGCCACTAGCTCAGGAATTTCTCTTAACGATGATCTCTATACTGGTCCCATTCTTCAACCAGACCTAATGCTTCTCATTCTTCAATGGCGAATGTTCCGATTCGTTTTCAATGGAGATGTGCAGAAGATGTACAGACATATTTTGGTACATAAAGATGACCAAGATTTCCAGCGAATTCTCTTTTGCGACTCCATCAATGCTCCTATCCGAGATTTTAAGCTCAAAACGGTAACATTTGGAGTTAATTACGCACCGTATCTAGCCATTATAACTCTCCATCAGTTGGCACAAGATACGCAAGAACAATGCCCTCTCGCGGCTAAAATTCTAGTCGAAGATACATATGTCGATGACATCCTTTCTGGAGGCCTTGATGTAGACACAGCTATTGAATCACTGTCTCAAGTAATTCATTGTCTTGGCTCAGCTGGATTTACTCTGAGAAAAATCACAGCTAATCATCCTGCAATATTAGAAAATATCCCAGTAGAGGATCTGTTAGATTCCGATTTCCTACGGTTTCAAAGTACGAGCTCTACTAAGACTCTCGGGATTCGTTGGAATGCAATTTCTGACTCATTTTCTTATACCATTACACCAATTTCATCAGTGAATGAGGTCACCAAACGGCAAATTCTCTCTTCAGTCGCGAAACAGCAATTACCAAAATTGAAATTCCTTGTTGGATCGGATTTTCCCCGAACCAACAAATCCAGATTCATGGATTTTGCGACGCTTCAGAGAAAGCGTATTGTGCAACTCTCTATCCCCGTACTTCTTCTTCAGCACATCTCTTAGTTGCTAAAGGAAAGGTCGCAACCATTAGAACGGTAAGCCTACCACGGTTAGAGTTATGTGGAGCTGTTCTGCTGTCAAAGTTAGTAACTTTTGTCCAATCCCACCTTAGACTTAATGAAGCTAGTTTATTCTTATGGTGAAAAAGAAAAACCACCTCACACATGGAAGACTTACGTTGGAAATCGAACTTCCTTGATTCTCCAAAATGTTGGAAATACTCCATGCCGACATGTTCAGCATTCAGTCTCATTTGCTGCACTTCTGTGTAGAAGCCCGAATTCTGATAGGGATTTTACTCTTAATAAGTTAGATCCCCTTCCCAATTCGATTGTTTTGGAATCATATCCGTGCAGAGAAATCGTGGTTGCTGGTGACTTCAATGTTCACAATTCGGATTGGTTGTGTCACTCAAGCCACACAACACCCGAAGGTCTAATGTCTGGCTATTTGCCGAGTCGAACGACCGAACCGTGCATCGCAGTGGAAACCCATCCTTGACCTAATTCTTACTTCTCGTCAAGACAAATATGATGTAAGTGATCAGGCACCTGTTGGAAACTCGGACCACTGTATCACTGTATCCGATTTGTCGATTTTTGGCGATTGCTCCAAAGCGATTATAGTGGCTTGACGAAAAAGCAAATTGGTCTCAATAACTTTTTTGAAAATTTTGGTTGGAAATTGTGTTTTACCAATAAAAACATAGAAACCAGCTCTAAAATGGTAGAATAAATAATTTTATTAGGAATGGGGTCTTTCATTCCTAATAAAATTATTAGCGTTAAACCTAAAGACAATTCATGGTTTAGTAAGACTTGCAGATCAGCAGTCAGGTCCAAAGAGGTTGCTTTCAGGAACTGGCAATGTAATAAGAATGCCAATACTGAACAGTTGCGTAAGCAGGAAAGAAATCGCTGTATGCCACTCTAAAGCGAAAAGTTTCTACATGAACAGCGCCAGAGGTATACAATCTTACAAGTCCATACGCATTGGTACCATAGTATCCATGGCTTAGGTGAGAACAAGGCAGTTTGACAAAGTGTGGCATAAAGCACTGGTTGCGCATGGGGTCGGGAGTAACTTCATACGGTGGACCACGAACTTTCTAAGCTGCCGCTCTATCCGTGTTGTGATGGACGGCATTGTTTCGGAAGATCCATTAATGCTACCTTGTGTTTATTAATGACGTTCTGTCATTAAAGAAGAATCCTATTTACACGTTTCCAGGTGACAGCACCATTTCTCATTTTTATACCTGTTCAAAACGCCCTTACTCTTTGGAGGAAAAGGCATGTTATGAATGACTCACTCAATAAAATTTAGTTCAATGCGCGTAAGACCCAATGTTGTCTGCTATCTCACAAAGGAGTTTGCCAACCCCACGTTAACCCCCTAGATATGGGTGGAGTAAGTATTGCGGAGACAGACTCTGGGCATGTTCATCTAATGTGATGTTCGTTGGAATAAACACATTTTTGACGTGTCAAAAGAAGCAGCCAAGTTTCTCGGCTTTCTTAGGCGGTGTAAAAAACAGCTGACCGCATGATCTACCACCTATATACGTTCTAAATTGGGGTTTAATTCGCACCTATGGGCTGGAGATTCACGATCGTAACTGTATTTCCTGTCTCTGTTTCACCGTTACTTTCACGGTAGATATTCTGCTGAGATGCGCAAGCTGATACCGCCAGTTCGTGTGTTTACCAAAACTACACGTTCAGCAAGCGGAACTCACGCCTTCCCCGTAAACACGTTGTTGCACCGTATTACATACATATTACAGAGAAAGTTATTTTATTGGTTTTACCGCGCGTATTTGGAATAAGCTCCCTACAAATATTTTCCCCGATTATTATGGCCCTTGGACATCTACGGTTTTCAGACACCAGGTTTGAAAATTCGGCAAAAATACATTTATAAACACTTCCTAAAAGTAACTACAGTTTAAAAGTTCTTCTAGTTTTTAGAGGTTAGGTAAACAAAAGCTCGGCCTTGGCCCTACATGGGCTGTTGTGCCACTAAAAGAAGAAAATAAGGTAAAGAGACATGCTTGTTGGGAATATAGTTTTAAAAACCAACACAACCCGTCCCACCGGACTTCTTTTTATATTTGTTGGCCTGTCTTTTCGTCTGTTGTGTTACGGCCTTCTAAATTTTTTCTCGTCTTTCATATTCACGCTGAGAGTGCATATATAAATAGTGCCTTGAATAAAATAGTCAAACTTTATCAAAATAAATCAATTTAAACATGAAAACAAATAACGGAAAACAATAGCCAATCAAATAACAGCATCCACAGTCGTTCGGCAGAACCGACATCCTACTCTTTTCCTATTCCTTTCGTTGGCGTTATATGCGGTTATAGTCGATATTGATAAACTGAAGTTCATTGTGGTAAAGGCATAACACTTGCCACAATGGCTGTCTATTTCTTTATCGGTGTTTAAGCCACCCTAATCGCCTTCTCCTTTTCTATACTTTTCTATCCTTTTTCTTTTCTTTTCCTTCTTTTCCTACTCCTACCTTTTCTACTTTCTTTTTATCAACATTTTTTCGAATACTTTTAACCGTTCGGTCTATCCCAGCTCATTATCTATTGTAATTTTCCATTTCTTTGCTCTTTTCATTTTCAATAAAGTATATTGTAAAATTTCATTTTTTCCAATAAATTAATTTGCTCATTTCCTATACGCGATTTCCCGGTGTTTCATTTTACTCCACTCAAATTACGCCCCTCGAACTCTCCTTCCATCAAGCCACCAGAGCTTAAACATTGGTCCTTCGAGCCAATAAGTGCCAGTGAAAGGAAAAAAACCTATATAAACCCAATGAGTGCAGTGCCGCTAAAAACATAAACTTCTAACAATAAAAACAAAACAAAAAAGTGCAACAAGTGCAACATTCACCAACAAGTACAGCACAGAAAGTAAGGAAAAACTTCCCTCCCTTTGTCCAGTATTGAAGTAAGTACAAGTTTTTATTTGTTTCCTAAATTTTACTTGTGAACTTCATATATATATATAATATTTTCAATTTTCCTATATTTAAAATATTGTGTATAAATTGTATATATTTCCATATACATATATACAAAAAATCTTTTGTATGTACATAAAGTAAATAAGTTCGGTGTACAACAACAAATACACACTTAATGCTTTAGAGAAAATACTTGCACTTCTTTGGTGCTATATTCGTTTATCTCCAAACGATAAATCTGTACAAAATTATTACACCTTGTGCAATAAATTTAGGTACACTTTGACGAATTAAAGTACTTTTTTATATTATATTATATATATTTTTATTTTTTTTATTTCACATTAAAATAAAATATATATATATATATAAACAGGTTGATATTTTACAACAACAAAAATAAATTTCAATTTTCATTGAATATTTAAAATTTTTTTTGACCTACATAAAGTTGCACTTAGCATTTTTTGCGGTTAATAAAAAAATAAAATTACTTTATGTACAGGAAATATTTCTTGTTTCCAGAAAAATATATACTTGCTAATTTAAATACAACTATTTCCAATATATTTTTTTTTTCATTTTCTTGGATACTTATTTGCAATTTTATTTGTTCAAATAATTCTAAATTTCTTAGAATAATTTAATGCCTGTTGATAGAATTCCTCCCAGGCAAAGCGATTCTGTTGAGATAAATAAAACACATTTTAAAAATTTCAGACGAAGGGAATGCTCAAAAACAACGTGAGCAACAAAGAGAAAAAAAAGAACTCGCTAAGTCACAAAAAAGGCGAACTTATAGTATTTCCATGCAGCAGTTCATTGCCGAAAGTGACAATCTTGTGCAATATTGCGAGAAATTAAGTAATTCTTCTCTAGAAGATCACACCGAATCTCTTTTGGTTGTGAAGCGAAGTAGTCTAGAGAAGGGTTGGACTCGACTCCAAAGAGTCTATAATGTGGTGTTTGAGACAGACGACAGTGACTTGCCCGAAAATTTCAACGTACAGGCTAGTGGTAAATACTGTAGCTGTCAAGAAACATACGAAAACACAATGGCTAGAATTGAAGATCAGTTGAAATTACTTCAACCTCAAGCGATTTCAAGAGAAGTCCCTAAAGAACAACTTAAAGAGCAGGCAAGTATCTTCAACATGCCATGCTTACAAGTTCCACCTTGCGATATAGAAATTGTTGCTGGTGGTTATGAAAAATGGCCGTTTTTCCGAGACATGTTCACCGCCGTTTATATTAACCATCCAAAGCTTATACCGTCTCAGGTATAAAACGCAAGGTATAGCTGGAGCTATAGTCAAACAATATCCTTTAAGCGACGAAAATTTCTCTCTAGCATGGGAAGCCTTGAAAGCTCTTTATGAGAATAAACGCATTCTAGTTAATAATCAAATTTCCACACTATTCATTCTACTGAATTTCCACACTATTCATTCCGAGAATAGTGAAGAAATGCAAATTCTTCAAATGACAATTAATAACTGTCTGTGTGTCTTGGCTTCTCAAGACGTAACCACAGAAAACTGGGATCCTATCCTAGTATATATATGATCCATGAAACTACTACACGAAACTATATCACTATGGGAACAATCCCTAAAATCCCGAAGAGACATACTCTTTGGTCACAACTAGATGATTTCCTGACGAGTAGATACGAAGTAGCAGAACAGCTCAACAGAATTCATCCAAATAAGCAAAAGCTAAACATTTTTAGTCAAAACATTCCTCAGAAGAAGGCTGTTAGCCAAATTCACACCTTAGTGGCTGAACCCAAAAAGACATATAGATGTCGTGTATGAAATGTCGCTCATGCCATGAAGAGTTAACCTAAATGTAAAAACCTTTTGATACACGAACGAATTAACTTCGTAAGAGATAATAATCTCTGTGAAAATTGTCTCACATGAGAAAGGATTGTGCGAGTAATTTTTGCTGTGTCTATTGCCAAAGAAAGCACCATTCCCTGCTTCACATAACAACAAAGATGCAAACCCCAAAATCCATTAGTAGATCTCAAACGTCTACAACTCCTGCTACATTCAAATACAATTATTCAAAATTCTAATCGACTTTGTTCTTTCACGCTAGTTGCACCCAAAACTAACAAAAGAATATGTATATGCTGGGGCTTTAGTTCTTTCGCTTTCCAATCAGAAGGTTTAACTTGCAGCAGTTAGCAACTTTAAATCTTGCTGATCCAAATTGCCATATTCCTGCTCAAATTGATGTAGTAATCGGAAGTGATTTATTCCCTAAAAATCCTTCTAGAAGGATTACGAAAGAATATATGTGGTAATCTATTGGCACAGAAAACTATATTTGGCTGGATCATCAGTGGTTCCCCGCAAGTAGAACCAATCTCCAATGAATTGCTTAGCTCCAAATTAAAGCAATTCTGGGAGAAAGAAGAAATCCCACAAGCGTTTCCACTTTCGCATGAAAATCAAGCTTGTGAGGATTTATACTGTTCTACTACGAAACGAAATTCAGATGGTCGTTACGTTCTCATTTTGCCACTTAAAAAAGTTTTCCCAAAACTATAGCGTTAGGTTATTCAAGGACCATTGCACTTCAACAATTTCTTGGAATGGAACGCAGTTTGCAAAAATATGTTGACTAGAAAATCATTTATGACGAAGTACTAGAGGAATATCTCACTCTCGATCATATGAAAATAACTCATTCCCAAAAAGTTATCTCAAATGGAAAGTACTTCTCATTTTATTTACCACGCCATGCTCTGATTCGGCCTGGGAAAGTAACTACAAAACTGCGTGTAGTTTTCAATGCTTCATAGGCCACTAGCTGTTCCCACTCTTCAACCAGACCTAATACTTCTCATTCTCCAATGGCGAATGTTCCAATTCGTTTTCAATGGAAATGCGCAGAAGATGTACAGACAAAGTACATAAATATGACCAAGATTTTCAGCGAATTATCTTTCGAAGCCCCATGAATGCTCCTATTCGAGATTCGAGGTCAAAACGGTAACCATCAGAACTCTCCATCAGTTGGCAAAAGATGCTCAAGAGCAATTCCCTCTCGCGGCTAAAATTCTAGTCGGAAATACATATGTCGATGACATCCTTTCTTGAGGTCATGATGTAGACACAGCTATCGAATCACTGTCTCAAGTAATTCATTGTCTTGGCTCAGCTGAATTTATTCTAAGGAAAATCACAGCTAACCATCCTGCCATATTAGAAAATATCCCAATAGAAGATCTATTAGATTCCGATTTCCTGCGGTTTCAAAGTACAAATTCGACTAAAACTCTCAGGATTCGTTGGAATGCAATTTCTGACTCATTTTCTAATACAAATGCATCAGTGAATGGGGTCAGGAAACGGCAAATTCTCTCTTCAATCGCGAAACTTTTTGACCCGGCAGAATGGCTTTCATCAATTATGAATCAAGGCAAGATGTTATTGCAGGAGCTTTCAGATTATTTGCTTAAGTCCACTTCCAGAAATGCAACATTGCTAGAGCAACGCAAAGTAGAGTCCTATCACGTTCTCGATCAAGAAATCGATATTCTCGATGGATTTTCTTCTTTTCCCCGAGCTCTAAGGGTTTTGGGATATGTTTTTCGGTTCTTTCACAATGTGCATTCAAAGGTTCATAGAGTTAGTGTCCCCACTTCATGCTCTACCCTTCACGCCGAAATTCAGTTTGTCAAGACACGACACTCCTTGGCTCAATCTCGTTATTAGCTACTAGAAATCTACGAGAAAAGGCACTCGATGCAAAACAAATATAAAAGAAAAGCACTCTTCTCGCGTTAAATATTTTTCTAGACAAGAGTGGTCGCTGTAGCGTAGCGATACTGCGTTGGACTATTGCGAAGAGTGTCCGAGGTTCGAATCTCGGTACAGCAAAAATAAAAAAATTTTAAATATATATATGGTATTTAATAACAAAATAAAAAAAATGAAAAAACAACAACAAAATTTACTACACGGCACCATTTTGCCATTGCCGACACGTCAGGCAATGGCAAACCTACAAGAGTAAAAACTGCCTATGAAAAGCTTTTCACTACGCCGTTCGGATTCGACATAAAACTGTAGGTCCCTTTCTTTCATGTACAAATATATGACGCACAACAACATGCGAAAAGCTTGGCCTTTGGCGCTACATGCGGTCGACACTGCTAAAAACTGAAGTTCATTGTGGTAAAGGCACAATGGCTGTGTATCTCTTTATCGGTGTCCTGTGTGATTTTATTCCCTCTCTCATTCTTCCTCCTTCTTCCTCCCACCTATCACACTTCCTTCCATTCAACACAATACTCTGCATTCATAGGTGTGATGAATAAATAATAAAAAAAAAATGAGCGCTGTAGTTTATCATTTCCATTTGCTACCACATGTGTGGGCTTTGCTGGACCATTTCAAATAAAGGCGTCCCTCTTACGCCCTTCTACCTTTCTTAAAGGATACGTAGCCGTATTTGTATGCTTTTCCACGAAAGCCATTCATTTAGAGCTCTGCTCAAACTTAACGATGGATGCGTTCCGAGGGTGCTTCGCTAGATTCGTTGGACGCAGAGGGCTTCCAGAAAAAAATATGAGTGACAATGGTACAACATTTGTTGGCGCGGTATAAGTAAAGACTTCTTAAATTTCTTTAACGAAGTCTCCATTGCCATCTCAAAGAAATATGCCCCTCAAGGTATAACTTGGCACTTTATTTTTCCAAATGCTCTCCGCATGGGTGGATTATGGGAATCTGCAGTCAAGAGTTTCAAAACTCATCTCAAAAAGACTGCTGGAAACCATAAATTAACCTTTGAAGAGTTCACGACTCTACTGGCAAGAATAGAATCCGTTCTAAATTCACGGGCTCCTTCTGCTTCTCAAAATCCTGCTGATGTCACAGCGATCACTCCTGGGCATTTTATCAGAGGTGCTGCTCCTCTCCTGGCTCCGCCCAACCTAACGTTGGGAAAAAATTTATCACCAATTCAGCCGCCGCTGGAAAGAAGAGTACCTGAGGGATCTTCAAAAGCGGTATAAATGGAAACATCCGCAGAAAGACCCTGAAGAAGGAGAATTCGCAGTCGTAAAGGACGACCTGCTTCCCCCAAATGAATGACGACTGGGCCGTATCGTCAAGTTACACTATGGTGTTGTTACACTATCGAGTTGTGTTGTGATCGTCGAGGGGGGCGGATGCCCCCACCGTTTTTAGTGTATAAATTTGTATTTTGTACATTTACAATGCACTCGAGCAAATCAGTCTTTTTTTCTGATTTTTCGTTTAATGTCAACAACACGTCGCGCGTTTCTAATAAAAAAAAAACAATAACTAATAAATTAAATAATATAAATATAACATAACGGGAACAACAATAATCAATAATAACAACAGTAGGAAAACATATCTAGAACGTTTAACGCGCATAAATATCAGTTATCCAACCATCAAAATACGGATATCTCAGATAAGTTCGTTGAATAAATTGATAGATATTTGTTTATTACCTGATATTATAATTGTAATATGGTCGCTCGAGTCAGCAGAATTGCATTGCTGTTGATTTCTTTTTCCTTCTCCTTCATAACCCTTTTGTTGGCGCTACATGCGGTCATAGTCCGCATTGATAAACTTAAGTTCATTTTGGTAAAGGCATAACACTTGTCACAATGGCTGTCTATCTCTTTATCGGTGTCTTGTTATTATTGCATTCCCTGCCTGTCTTGCTTTAAATTTGTCTAGGCTTATAAATGTTGGGAAATTTTAGTATAGCTTTTTGTAATATTCGCGGACTCAGATCAAACTTCTTCTCTGTATATGCGTTTATAAACCTCCATAAACCCTATGTAATGGCACTACGTGAGACTCAGGTATGTGAGGGTGCAGATCCACTGGATTTTCACGTACCAGGGTATCGGCTGGTGTCATTATTCTCTCCCCACAGGGATCTTGCCCTTTTCATTAATGAGGATATCGCGTATTAGTGCCAGAAACAACTTTATATGACGGATGCTGAGTTCAGATCCATGTGGGTTAAGTTCAGCATTCAGTCTCATTTGTTGCACTTCTGTTTTCTTTACAGAAGCCCGAATTCTTATAGGGATTCTACTTTTAATAAGTTAGATTCCCTTTCCGATTAGATCGCTTCTATTTTGGAATCATATCCGTGCAGTGAAAACATTGGTTGCTGGTGACTTCAATGTTCACAATTCGGATTGGTTGTGCCACTCAAGTGACACAACACCCGAAGATTTGTATGTCGAGTCGAACGACCTGACTCAATTAGTGACCGAACCGACACACATTCCTTGTATCGAAGGGCAAGCCCAAAACAAACCTCTCATCATGACCAATATGATGTAAGTGTCCACGCATCTCTTGGAAACTCGGACCACTGTACAATTTTAGCACCCTTTCCGTATTCTGGAATCCACAACCCTTTGACGGTAGCTCCAAAGCGACTAACGTAAAGCCAACTTTACGAAAAGGCAAATGGTCTCAATAAGTTTTTTGAAAACATAACTGGAAATTGTGCTTTACCGGTAAAAACATAGAAGCCAGTGCTAAAATGGTAGAAGAAATAATTCTGTTAGGAACGCGGTCTTTCATTCTTAATAAAACGATTAGCGTTAAACCTAAAGACAATGCACGGTTAAATGCGACTTGCACACAAGCAGTCAGGTCCAAAGAGGCCGCTTTCAGTAACTGGCAATGCAAATACTAACAAGAATGCAAATACTGCACAGTTGCGTAAACAGGATAGAAATCGCTGTAATGCCATTCTAAAGCTCGAAAAGTTTCTACACGAACAGCGCCTGAGGCACAAAGTCTTACAATTTCATAGGGGTGGTAAGAATTTTTGGTCATTTTTAAAGAGAGTAAAGAACCAAACGACTTCGTCAATTCAAACTTTATTTACAGGTGATCGCCTCGTTACTAGCTTGGTTGATAAAGCGAACCTTTTAGCTAACATTTTCGCAGATAATTCTTCTCTGCCAGCTAGCGATCAACCAATGCCCGTTATCGAATCTGTATCTTGTGCTATGCCTGAGATACATTTTCGAACTGGAGTAGTTAAAAGAGTTCTTGCAAATCTTAACATAAACAAGGCTTCGGCACCCGATGGCATTCTAGGCCACGTATTGCGAGCTTCTGCGACAACGCTGGCACTACCGTTGCGCAATCTTTTCAACATTTCACACACAACTGGTGTAATTCCGTCTTGTTGGAAAGTTGCCAATGTCCAACCAGTTCCTAAAAAGGGCAAGACTACAGACCCTGCGAACTATCGCCCCATCGCAACCTGTTCTACGCTATCCAAAGTCATGGAAAGTGTAGTTAACTTCTACTTGGTGAAATATCTTGAGCAAAACGAATTGCATAATGGCCGCCAATATGTTTCCGTCGACATCGCTCTGCGGGCGATCTCATGGCGGTTCTCACTGAGCACTGGTACCATAGAATCGATGTCTTCGGTGAGAGCAAGGCGGATATTTCAAAGGCATTTGACAGAGTGTGGCATAAAGCACTAGTGTCAAAACTAATTGCGCATGGGGTCGGGAGTAACTTCACACGATGGATCACGAACTTTCTAAGCGGCCGCTCTTTCCGTGTTGTGATAGACGGTATTGTTTCGGAAGATTGTGCCATTAATGCTGTGCCGCAGGGTTCGGTCCTCTCCCCTACACTTTTCCTTATCTTCATTAATGACCTTCTGTCATTAACGAAGAATCCCATTTAATCGTTTGCCATTTCTTATCCATATGCCTGTTCAAAACGCCCTAACTCTTTGGAGATTGAGAGGAAAAGGCACGTTATGAATGACTCACTCAATAAAGATCTCCAGTCAAGTCAATCTCCGAGTGGGGTCTTACCAATAGAGTTGAGTTCGCGTAAGACCCAATGTTGTTTGTTATCTCACAAACGAGTTTCCCAACTAGGTATGAGAGGGGTAGGTATTGCGGAGACAGCGACTCTTGATGTTCCGGGCATGTCCATCCAATGTGATGTTCATTTTAATAAACACATTTTTTACGTGTCGAAAGAAACAGCTAAGTGTCTTGGCTGTCTTAGGCGGTGTAAAATATATTTTACTTCGACTGATCTTCGCATGATCTACACCACCTATATACGTCCTAAATTGGGGTTTAATTCGCATCTATGGGCTGGAGCTTCACAAACGCAACTGGAGCTCCTGGACCGTATCGAATATCGAGCGATAAAGCTAAGTAATAGGAGACAGTAGAGTTTCCAGCTCTATTGACTCCTTGGAACATCGTCGAAACGTGGCTGTTCTACTGTTCTACCGTTACTTTAACTGTAGATGTTCTTCTGAGATGCGCAAGCTGATGCCGCCAGTTCGTGTGTTCAACAGAACTACACGGTCAGCAAGCGGAACTCAAGCCTTCCACGTAGACACGGTGTTCCACTGCACTGCGCATTACAGAGAAAGTTCGTTCATTTGTCGTACCGCGCGTATTTGGAATAAGCTCCCTGCAAAAATTTTTCCCAATTATTACGATCCTTGCAAGTTTAAACCAAACGTTCATAACTGCTTCTCCCCCTGCCCATTCTGCCATTTATAGGAGTACCAACCAGCCTAGCTGATGCACACGATTTTCAGACCCAAAATGGTGTAATATCACGTCCTATCGTGAAATTGTGTATTTAAATTTCTTTTTTATGGGGAGATAATGGGAGAGGGAATGCAATCACGCAGGACACCGATAAAGAGATAGACAGCCATTGTGGCAAGTGGACCTACAGTTTTATGCCGAATCCGAACGGCGAACTGAAAACCTTTTCATAGGCAATTTTTACTCTTGTAGGTTAGCCATTGCCTGCAGCGCTCATGATGGAGAGCAGCCATAATCTGGGTCCGCGTTGTCTGCTTGTAGATAGGACAAGCCTTGCATTGGAAAATTCACTTTTTTATTATTAATTTTAGGTGAGGAATGAAATATTCCTGCCTCACCATGCGAAGCATGAGACTGATTTCGACATGGAGGAGCATATTATGGAGAAACTCCAAATACAAAATACAATAGCGAGAATTTTCTGGAATGATGATAGGATGTCGTTGTAGCTGAGAGCGGCGTGAGCGAGACGACCATTCATTCTGAGAATATTCACTTTTTTTAGTTTATTTATATTTTGCCAGTGCCGAGACTCGAACCCCGGACACTCTGCGCAATAGTGCAACGCACTACCGCTACGATACAGCGACCACAGTCTCTCGCGTAAAAGACAGATAAGATGGAAGTTTTCGTTCTATAACCATTGAGTATAACCCATACTCCACAGGTCCAATTAATAGCCGAAGGCCGTGAAAAACAGCACAACGATTCAACTCGCCGTGGCTTCTCCTGGTCAGGAAGGTAATGTTCGCCAATGAAAGTTGTGCTTCCGGTACCACGCATTGCGGTACTGCCGCGGTTTCCTCGGCATGACCCCCAACCAGCGACCGGAAGCGGCTGGGGCCCACGGATACTGCCTTAATTTGCTGGCTCAGACGCATACCTCTGCAACATGCGAGTCCGCCAACCGGTGTAAGAAGTGATTCCTGGATCACCACACGCTGATACATCTGGAACCCTGGTCCGTATCAAAAAAGAAGAAAGCCAACCACCGACCTCAAGCACCCCAACAACCAGCCAGTACAATCGTTCCGGCACGGCCTGCTACTGCCGCCACAGCTCCGGCGCCTCCTTATACTGTTGCCGTCCGGACAATCCACCGCCGTCTCGAGACTACCGGGGTAGAGTGTGAAGCCTCCTCGAGGAGGCAATTGATTTTGCACCCATGCAAGGGGACCGGGATGTTTAAGCCACCCTAATGGCCCTTTCATTTATTTTTCTATTCTTTTCTTTTTCTATTCCTACCCTTTCTACATTCTTCTTTTGTTTTTATTCCTTTCGAATATCTACAACCTTTCGGTCGATCCCTTTTCCTTTTGTACATTTTTCTATTGTAAATCAAATTTTCCATATTTCTGCAATAAATTAACTTTGTAAATACTAAACCTGATTTCCTCGCGTTTTAATTACAATTTGAAATCCGCCCTTTTCCATATTTTATTTCAACTAATTCAATCCCGAATTGAACAATGTTTATATAAATAATATTTTGTATTTGTTTTTGATCTAAAATAGCAACTTTATTATAGTATTATTAACTGGTATCCCCAAACCGTTGTACAAAAATTTAGTTTCACTCCACTCTAATTACCATATTTAATTTTAACCAAGTCGTTTTTACCGTATTGAATCCGCAACAGCTAATCTCATTTTATTTGTTTCTTTGTGTTAAAGCTGTTAAAAAAGCTGTTTCACCAAGCGGGAAAATGTAATCTATAGTTTACTCTCATCCAAAAGTACTGGACCAGACCTGTTATTTGCATAAAAATCCAGCGGCTTCAATGGCTGGGACATGTTGAGCAAATGGAAAGGGTGTTTTATTCGAGCAACGGTGAAGAAACGCGCAGAAAACGTCCTAATCTCCGTTGGCTAGACTAGATACGGGGCGACCTGACTGCACTTGGTCTTACTTATTGGCTCCAGCGCGTGCATAGCAGAGTGGCCTTTTTTTTGTTTTAAAGTTTATGTTTATTATTGAATCTTTCTTATCCAGAAAATAACAATAAGTTTACAAATCTTAATAAGATATAATATATCTAAGATATAATATATCTAATATTATTAAAATATTTCTTGCCATAGCACAAAATATTTCTTAATTTACACAATAATTAAATTTAAATTTATTTCATTATTTCAATATATTGGTTAGTTTAGATTGGTTGGTTACATAGGGTATTTTTAATTTTTTGTACTTTTTAATAATTATATGTATAATTCCAATATCAGTGGTGTCTTTCTTTTTCAATTGTTTAATGTATTTTCTTTTCAGGTTTTTAGCTAATTTATTTGTGTGCATATTTTGTCTTATAGCATAGTTTTGGCAGAATTTCACACTATCTTCTTTTATTGTAGGAACTAAAGATCCTTATTAATGTTGTTATTTTTTAAGTACCAAGACAAATGGTTCTTAGTATTTTACATTGAAGCTTTCAAATCTTATCTATGTTGGATATGTTTTTGCCATGTCAACCGCTTGTCAAGATGTACCTCTAAGTAATTGACTTCAGGTTTCTGCGGGATATTTTTGTTGTTAATTTTAATGGGACAATAGTTTCCTTCTCTACGAGTGAATGTCATTTGCGTACACTTCTGTTCATTTCTCTTAATTCCTCCAGTTTGCAGCCATTGCTAGATATTTATTATGTGCGCTTGAAGATTTTCTGTTGCTTTACTTGGAATTGTGTGTATAGTATGCTCAGTATTGCAGTGTCGTCAGCGAAAGTTGATGTTAATAGTTCCCTGCTTATAGGCAGATCTGCGGTGAAAACGAGATAAAGAGCACACTCCCATGTGTAAATGACTTGTGCTTGACAACAAACTTTTTGTTTGTAAGGTCGTGTTTATGCTGGTGTTCGCTGTTCGGCGAATACATCATATTTTTCTCTCGTGCTCGGTGTGGTGATTATATTTGAGTTCATTACAAAGTTGCTTTTGGTCGAAATTCATGTTTTTTTAATACTATTTTGTGCGCAACGGCAACACTAAAATGGTATACCAAAAAACCTTAAACCATTTTATCAATATGTTGAGTAAAATTAATAACATAATATACCATTACGCAAATAATGTATTTTTTGTAGAATAACTCATTGTTACCCGGAATGCTCGGCGTGCTCGATGTACATTTCACCCAGCATATCGTGTTAGTTGTGAGAGTGAGTAAAAGCTCTCTCTTCGTGCTCGGTGCAACAACAATTTCATGGTGTTCACTGAGCAAAATCTGAACATAACCACAACCTAAGATAGCTTTTAAGTATTGCGTGAGTATTTAGCGGAAGCAGTGTTTGTATTTTGTACAATAAACTATCGTGCCATACTTTATCAAATGCCTGGGCTACATCTAAGAAAACTGCAGTGCAATATTTTTTTTTTTCAAAAGCTTTATTTGTCCCACGATTATATGGACTTGCTCTATGGTTCCATGATTTGCTCTGAAGCCAAACTGGTGCAAGGGTAGTACTTTACTGCTATCGAGGACTGATTGAGTTCTTCCAATAAGCAGTTTTTCAAAAATTTCGAGAGAACCGATAGAAAACTTTTTGGTCTGTATGAATTTACAATTGTAGGATCTTTGCCAGGTTTAAGGATCATCATTATTTCAGAGATTTTCCAAACAGGTGGAAAATAATTGAATCTTAATATACATTCATGATGTGCTGAAGGTGTTTGACTGCTATCTGGGGTAGTTAAGCAACCAATTCTAAAAATTTAGCTCCTTAATTGTTTTTGTTATTTATTTTATTGTGAAGCGAATAGTATGTTTATCTGACAATGTTGATTGTTGTTGGTTGATTTTTTTGTTAAGTGTTTGTGTGCATTGTAGGTGGATTCGGTTTGAATACGTGTTTTAAATGTTGAACAAATGCGTCGCCTTTTTCAATTTCGGGCCCATCCTCCATTTGGTAAGCTGATCGGAACTTCTCTACTTATTGGTCTTGAATGAATGAATAGTCATTTTGCTTTGTAGCTGAGAGATTTCGAAGGTATATTTCCCAAGTGTTTTTCTTTCTTAGTTTTTAGAAATATGTTTAAATTTTTTGTAGAGGCGTTTAGTTGTTTCTTAGCAATAGGTGATCTACTGGCTTGCCAATTTCTTCTTAGTCTTCTTTTAAGTTTAATGAGATTTTCTATTGTAAGCAATGTGGTTATTTCATACTGCTTGCTGTTAGTGTTTGGCGCCTTAGTTACTTTAGCAGCTTGGGTTATCACACTAGTGAGATTATTTATAGCTTTATCTAAATCACATTCAGTTTTTAGAGCAGAATTTATTTCAATGTGTGAGCTTATGTATTTTTTGTACTTTAGCCAATTGGTGTTTTTATTTGTAAGTATTGTGATCTTTCTACCATATCTGCAGTCGTATTCAACGTTATAATTGATGGGGAATGATCCGAAAATAGGTCAAAGCTGGATGTTCGCTTTTATTTGGGCCCTTCTAATGTTTTTAATTACCCCAAAATCTATTAGATCTGGTTTCTTATTGATATCTGATGGCCAATAACTTGGTTGGCCTATAGATATGATGTCTAGATAATGTGAAGAAATAGTAGAAAATAAGTTTCTGCCTCTTGGTTTTATCAATCTCGATCCCCAGTGACTGTTGTAATCTCATGCGACAATAAATCTGTTACTTAGAGTATTGCAAAAATGTTTGAATGGGTATTTTGTAATGTTGAACCTTGGTGGACAGTACACAGCTGAAATTGTAACCTTTTGTAAATTTTACAAATTAATGTTGAGTGAACATGTTCTTTGGCATATTCTTCTATAGCATAGTGTTTGATTATTCTTTTTACGAGTACAGCTGTGCCAACTCGTACTTTCCCATCAGAATGCATCATGGACTTCGTACCCTTTTATTTTAAAGTTATTATATCTTGTCTGCTACCAACATAACATCAATTCGATTTATATTAAGAAAAGTTTCAAAAGTTTTAAAAGTTTAATTGGTCTTATCAGTATTCCGTGGGGTTCTCTGTAGAACTACTTTTGTTTTATATTTTATCTGAGTGTATAAGTATATCTGGCACACTCTGTAGTTAGCTGTATGTACACATTGTACTGGACCATTTCTTTTATGCGGTTCCTCAACCGTAATTTTCTTATGCAATAAATAGCGTAGCTCGTAAATAGAATGTGTTTCACCCTTTTTTAGTGTCCGGTTCTAATTCGACACTGAAGAGCGGTTGCGCTACTTTTTTAATATTGTATATGGATTTCACATTAAAACCATCTTTTGAAAGCGCATCTTTAATTTCACAAGAATTTACATCTAGTTCGATACCTTTAATGACTACCTGTAATCCTTTGCTACTTTTAAACTGATATGTGTAATACGACTTTTTATTATCATCAAAGTAGTTTATGACTTTAAGATAGTTATTTTCATTATAAATTTGTATAAATTTGTATTTCATGTATATTAGCCTTTATTATGGATGCAACATGAACATTTTTCGTTCCAATCAAGCCTGTTAAAGTTTTTATTAATTCGTTTGAGTTACGCTATCTTATGGTAAGTAAATTGGAGGTGGTTTATAATTTGGAGTTTTTAAATCATGCTCATTATTTTCACTCAATAACGCAAATCTATTAGTGGTGTTAATGATCTCAATATGTGTTTTAGATATTTTTGCATTGTTTGTAGATTCACCCGTTTGTGGACTACGCTTTCTTTTTATTATTTGTACATACCTATCTAACCCTGTTTGGTAATTTTTGTTAGAATTGTTTTGCTGTTTTCGTTGTTGTTCCTCATGTTCATTTAATTTGTTTGCATCTGCCGATGTTGTAGCCACATATTGTTGGAATTGTTGTTGTTGACGTCTGTTTCTGCTGCTCTTGTTGCTGCATTGCCACTGGCATTGCTGTTGGGTATTTATTGTTGTATTCTCTTCGGGAGAGTGAACATCTGGACGTTTTGCTCGGTTAGCGCTAGAACGTGGTGAGTGCACAATAGGCATTCCGTTAAAGTTTGTGAAACACTGTGTTCTGTTTGGTGAGTAACTGCAACCTGAATCGTAGCTTGTGCAACCACAGTGGCAAGTACTTGTATTTTTTTTGGTCTATTCGACACCTACATTCCACTGTACTGTATGTTTTTCAGGTACCTATCTTACACACACAAATCGAATCGATCTAGTGATCGCAAAGACAACTGGCGAAGTTTTATCGAGGCGGCCAAGACCGATCATCGGTTGTATTGTTAACTAAGTAAGTAAGTAAGAATAATGTGGCCAACATTTTGAAAAACAAAATTTTGATTTCCGAATTTTGAGCAGTCAGACTATCGACCACAGCTCGGTATTTAAGTGTTGACAGATGACGCAATGTCATTGCCGCGTCTATTGTGTTCGTACCTTTACTCGTATTTGGCAACGCAAAAAGTCTGGTAACGATTCTTTTTTATTTTTTTTTTATTGTTACATTCAACACACTAGGGGTACACCTTGTGCAGAGCAAAGTGTTAAATGGAAGGAAGATTGATAGGTGAGAGGAAGGAGGGAGAATAAGAGAGTGAACGTGATCACGCAGGACACCGATAAAGAGATAGGCAGCCATTGTGGCAAGTGTTATGGCTTTACCACAAAGAACTTCAGTTTATCACATGTAGCGCCAAAGGCCAAGCTTTTCGCATCCACTCATGTTGTGTGTGTTATATTTGTACATGAATGGAAGGGACCTACAGTTTTATGCCGAATCCGAACGGCGAAGTGAAAAGCTTTTATAGGCAATTTTTACTCTTGTAGGTTTGCCATAGCCTGCCAAGAGGTGGTGCCGTTAATTTTGTTGTTGTTGCATTTTTTTATTTATTTTATTTTATTTAACTTCTTTTTCATTTTTATTTTGTCTGTTCCGAGATTATAACCCCTGACACTCTGCGTAACACTCCAACGCACTACCGCTACGCTACAGCGACAATTGAATTGAATACAAAATATATTTAATTACAGTGGATGAAAACAAAATATTTTTGTCTTTTGTTTAATTTTTTTTTTTTTAATGTGGTGTAAAACGCTGTGGTGTAGTGGTAGTGCGTTGGACTGCTACGCAGAGTGTCAGGGGTTCGAATCTCGGCACAGGCAAAATCGAAAAGTAGAAAAGATAATTTTTCTACAGGCAATGGCAAACCCACAAGAGTAAAAATTGCTATGAAAATCTTTTCATTTCGCCGTTCGGATTCAGCATTAAACTGTAGGTCCCTTCCATTCATGTACAAATATAACACGCACAACATGAGTGGATGCGAAAAGCTCGGCCAAGGCCCTCCATGGGTTGTTGTGCCATTAAAAGTAAAGTAAGTAAAAACACTGTTTTAACTACATGCATAGTTTGACCGGGATATATTAGGTGTGGGTTAGGACACTGGGACAAAGGGCCTCAAATCAAGACATGTCCTGGTAAACCGGGACATGTGGCACCCTTATATTATTTTACATACTTTTCATTTTTACACAATCTTGCTTTAAGAAGGTTTAGGGAAGTTTTTATCAAAATATTGGGTCATATAAAAAGGATCCGCAGTTTTTGATGTTGGTACCCACAAATCTGGCAATACTAGTTTTGCTGTTTGAGAGGGTACATTTCAGGCTACATTTTGTCTGAAGACAGTTGTGCAATTCGTCGCTAGTGTAAAAAGTTGCATTGATTTGAAAATTAGTAAAATATCTAAAAAAAATACGCTATGTGATGCCTTATTACTATAAAAAAGGTAAACAAAAACATGCCGACAAATTTTTGCGGTTTACGGTGAGAATGCTGTGAGTGAACGCCGGACCCAGGAGTGGTTTGCTCGATATCATTCCGAAAATTTCGAAAAAAAATACACTGAAAGTCCCTGAAAAAGACGAGGAAATTTTGCAACTGGTGGATCGAGATAGACACGCAAGCTGTCAGAAGATAACGGCACTAGACATCAACCACATAACAGATTTGTGGGTATCATCAACCGCAGATACTTTTTATATTACCCAATATTATTGAAATACTACTTTGCATTCTTGAGAAGATAAGTAAAATTGCTTGTTTTATTTTTTTCGAAAACTTCCTTGTTGCTTCTAAAGATGGTTTCGTAAGCTTATAATAATTTTACTCGATTCGGTTCTTCAAAATCACCGTTGAGGCATTGTTTGAGTTACATAATTTGTTTTTTTTTTATAATTTCAACATTCTCTTCTTCTTCATGTTGGGCATGTCTCCCTTGTACACTAATGCAAGGGCCTTGTAGTTTTATGCCGAACTGTGAAGTGAAAAGCTTATCTTAAGCAATATATACTCCTGTAGGTTTTCCATTGCCTGCCAAGAGGTGGTGCCGTATAGAAAAAATATTTTTCGATTTTGCCTGTACCGGGATTCTAACTCCAGACACTCTGCGTAGCAGGCTAACGTCTTACCACCTACGTCACTGCATTATTGTAAACCGGTTTTCCTTTTTCACTTTTACTGTCTCTGTAAAGGGGTTTTCAATAGGGCCGTACAACTTCGTATTTAAATACAAACGCACCCTTACATTTTTTGTTTTGATCTGGTAATGGTAAAATGTCATTCAAGGTTTTAATTTTTATTATGGTGAAAATCACGAACGAGCAATGTTTGGGAATTATTATTAATTACTACCGAAACTCTGAGTCGATGGTTGCAACTTTAAGAGCGCTTACTCCAATTTTCGGTAGAAATAATTATCTCTGAAAAACTGTCGTCTTTAGTGTCTTTAGTAGCTGTTCGTGCTATAGAGGATAAATTCGAGTCAACATATTCACTCACACTAATTCTATTTTAGAGCAAAATAAGGCTTTGGAATCCTTTTTATTCGTTTGAAACAAAGCAGCTTTGAGTAAGACTTTCCTGAAGCTGCTTGTATTGGTGAGTAATTCTTATTCCCAGTAGCATCATATGATAAAAAAAAAATATGGTGTGTGATACGGAAAGGCTTCGACGCTGTTTTGGAAGGCTTCTAAAGCCACTTCAGAAGTATTCGACTTGCTTGCAGGATATTTGAAGAATTAGCACAATTTACAGATTTAACAGTTTTTTCGCAAATATTACAGTTTTACCTTTTTGCAATAGCATGTTAATAAACGACTCCCTAATTATAACTCATGCCAAGATGAATATGCAAGAACTTCGGCTAGATGGAGCTGACTAGTATGAATATATGAATATGAGACTGTTGATTCAGTTCGCGAAAAACCACCGTCAAAATTCCGGCTGTATCGCATCATCATATCATACTGTTCGCTTGCCACCAGTGATCTTTAAGTAATAATTATATGCTTTTCGAGACCGATCACATTTAATGATTTTTTATTTATTTAATTTTATTAAACATTCTTAGTTGTACATACCTTATTTGATCACGTTCTGCTAACCATTTGTCCAAATACTGTTTTGCAACTTCAGACTCATTATCCTGCGTATCCTCAATTATTTGTGTCAACATTTGAAGCCAGTTTGCATTCATTTTAAAGTTTTCGTTATTAAGCGTTTTTATTTCATGCTAATCATAATCATAGTTATTACCTGTTAAAATCAAGCATATCATATCATATTCTTACCGTTAATTCGTTTATAATTGCCCCTGTCCGCCAACCATGCTCAAGTGTAACATCAGCCAAATCACTGTATGGATGATCGCCAAAATATAAAACATTGTGGCCACGCCATCCGGTCAAATCTTGCAGCTGCTTTACTGTTCCCTAAAAATTATGTTTTAAATGTACATTTTAAAAAATTTCCAATTTGGAATACATATTAAAGACAGATAAAATTCCTACTATTAAATAACTGTGTTTAGATATGTAGCCATAATTTTAATTTTCATTAGTTATAAATTAATTTTTTTGTAATCCTAGCCTATTCGATTTCCCTATCGATAAGTTTGGATAATAGCGGGGGTATTTTGCCATCTTTGGACAATTTACCGAAATTTTCAAAAATATCATTGCTATTCAAGAAGTCCAGAAAAAAAGGCATCCTAAGTTTAGAAGATCAGCTACCAAAAGCCGATATTCCAGGAGAAGGATAATCGATTATAATTATAAATAAACTTGGATTTGAACATTAACTGTTGGTGCCTTTATTATTTATCGATTATTTAAATTTTCCCCGAAATACCCCTTTGTGCGGATATGCATTCATTCATGGTCCTTCGAGCCGCTCGAAAAATAAGATATCACGCCGGAAATAATAGGTCTTAAAAATCAACTCTTTGGGAGCAAACATTTCAAGCGAAGACCGAAGAACCGAAATGGGATGATCTGTATGATTTTTTACCGAACCTTCTTCAGACTCTTAATCTCGGCACACGCAAAATCAAAGAAGTAAAATAAAATAATTTTTTTACATGGTACCACCTTTTGGCAGGCAATTGTAGCGCCAAAGGCCGAGCTTATCGCATCCACTCACATTGTATGTGTTGTATTTGTACATGAAAGGAAGGGACCTACAGTTTTATTCCGAATCCGGCGAAGGGAAAAGCTTTTCATAGGCAATTTTTAATCTTGTAGGTCTGCCATTGCCTGCCAAGAGGTGGTGCCGTGTAGCAATTTTATTGATTTTTTTTATTATTTTTTTTTTTTTTTTTTTTTTGCCTGTGCCAAGATTTGAACCCCGAACACTCTGAGTAACAGTCAAACGCACTACCGCTACGGTACAGCGACCACAATCCTGAGCTTCTTTTTGATGTTTAAGTTCATAATAAGTAAATGGTGACAGTTCAGACTAGCAGCCGCCTTCGGACTTTTGTTGAGTGATTTGGTGATTCAACTATGTACATATTTCTTTCAATCTTTTCACAATACAAGGGTCATTAAGATTAAATTTAGGTACGATGGGAAATTGCTGATTACAAGATGAATAGAACATATTCGGATATTTGAATCCTGAATATTGATGCGTTTGGCTTGGTATAGAGTTATTATTACAATATATGTATATGAAGAGCGTTGTGTTAAATATTATTTCCAGTTGCACTGAAATCACTTGATGAGCAATAATTTTGCCCATTACCAGTTACATCTTTATTGTTAGTGTCAGGTTCCGATGATTGTTTATCTAAAGAAATAATTAAATCTTCTAGATAACTTCCAACTCAATACCAGTTTTACTTTTAAGTCTTCATAAGAGCGACATAACTGCCAATATTCATGTTTTCATTTGTGTGTCTGTTTTATTAGTGTTTGAATGCGTAACTATGGCCGTTAGAAGATTTGCAGTTGAACTTTCAGTTTGATGTGGTGCAAGCCTTAGATACTGGCGCAACCCATCCCCTTAAAGGATTACCCTCGTTTGGTTTGCCATTCACGATGGCAGCCACTACGGTTGCTTTTAATTATTTTTTAGAGATTTACAATACTCCAGAGGAGCTGCTGGCCGATGATAACCAATTTTCAATGTTTTCATCATCAGTCGAGGAATCCACTGAAATCACTTCTACCTACACATTAAAGATTTTCGTCGTTTCAGTTTCTACCCTATCTTTTTTTATGTGTTTCTTTATCATTCCCTATTTATCATTCTTCTTTCTGTATTAACTTCCAGGAAATCCTCTCGACGTTTGAAAAGTTTCCCGATTTCTGTGGTACATCTATATATTTTTTTATATTTTTTTTATTTCGATGTAAATTTAAATAATCGAGAAATAATAAGGGAAGCAGCAGTTAATGTTCGAATCCAAGTTTATTTATAATTATAATCGATTTTATTTCTCCTGGAATATCGGCTAGTGGTAGCGAATCTCCTTTTGGACTTCTTGAACAGCAAAGATGTTTTTGCAAAATTCGGTAAATTTTCTAAAGTCAAAAAAAGGCTCCAAAGATGGTGCTCTGGCTAGTCAATTGCGTGGCCGGTATATGCATTGTGCCATGTTACACTACCCGGTAGTATTCATAGGTACCCAAAAAAAAAGAAAAGGGAACCGATTTGTACCAGTATTTACCGGCGAGCATAATTACCGATATTGATCGACGTAACGAGGGTCTATGTCAGCCTGAGGGGTCACTCGTTATACTACACCTACTATTCTGGCATTTACGATCTACTGGCATATGCGTTGGGATCCCAAACTGGAGGCCAGAAGTCCCAACCGTCGAACAAGCGACTCCGCAATCATCGACTGAGCTTCCCCTGGACTCAGTAGCGCGCATCAAATAAACACGCTCTCGTAGCCCGATTACCTTCACTACGGCTGTTGGGAGTAGCGACATCACTTGCTGATAGGCCACTGACATGTCGCGACCCCGTATTGCCAGTGGAGCATCTGGAGGCTTCTCCTGCTGCATGCGCGTTGGACACCAGCTCCGATAGGTCTGGTGAGACGGGCGTTCGCCATCCGAGCTTCCAGCATCGGTGGACACGTCATCGTATTGTCTACGCTCGAACGGCTCGAGGTCGTGGACGATACTCGAACTCAGTGACTCTTCACGATTTAGATCTTGTGGATCTAGATCGCAAAGCGTCCGGTCCATGGAGCATCGTGTGGTGAAGCCGCTGGAAACTGCGGCTCACTGGTACATCTTGCAACATCGTGCGTGCGGAAAGGCAGTTCGAAAATTATTGGTGCACCCGCATAGCTTTTAGCCGCTCAACAAGAAGGTCCATGCCACCACAGATCACTCTTGATGAGTTGTTGTGGCATCACTCCTCGACTTCCCAAATCCGCTGGATTTACGCCAGATTCAACATGGCCCAAAATTTGACTGCCTACCTTTTCTACTATTCTCGCTACTCGATTGGCTACAAATGTAGTACATTATCACGGCGGCTTTTTCAAACAAGCAAGAACCATTTTGGAATCGGTCCAAAGAGGTACATTACGGTACATTGATGAATATTTTTATTTTTTTATTTTATTTTTTTTTTGATTCATTAAACAAACTGGGTGTACCTCTATAAATGCAGAGCATTGTGTTGATTGGAAGGAAGATTGATAGGTGGGAGGAGGAAGGAGGGAGAATGAAAGAATGCAATTACAGGACAAAGAGATATACAGCCATTGTGGCAAGTGTTATGGCTTTACCACAATGAACTTCAGTTTATCAATGTCGACTATGACCGCCAAAGGCCGAGCTTTTCGCATCCACTCACGTCAGAATAGCGCTAGTTTTGAAGAATATTCGATATCTCGGAGAATTCTGCTTTTACATCTTCAGCCAGCTGCAACAACATCTCTACTAAAATTTGGCGGTATATTTTCCCAATGTTTGCATTCGGAAAACCTATTTGAAAAATATCCACCACGATCAAATCAGTTTGAAGCACAGGTTCCGTATGCGTAATATCGTTCAAAGACATACCATTTGATGAGGAACAGGAAACATTGAAAACAACTCTAATTTTAGTAGTTGCACTTTCAGGTTTGACCACAGCATGGTGAGTTATATAATAATGAGCAGCGGTGGGTTGAAAAGCCGAATATGCAACCATATGCATATGTCTAATATCTTAATTCTCATTTATTATCTTATCATACTGATTCTTAAACTCTGGTCGCCTACAAAAAGATAGTTCATTACTCAGAAACGGCTTAGTGGCCATTCAGATTGACCTAACTTTATATCAGCGCAGGTGTTGGGTTTGAAATGCATCTTCACGATGTAACGACCTTTATTAACTGTTTCATAATTAAGTATTACCCTATTTCAAAAATGTGAGATTAAAGAAATTTTGATACCCAAAATATCTATCCTCCCATAGAAATTATTTGATTTTAATTTTTGTAAGCAATTCCTAAGCTAATTATTTTTTACACTCTGCCTTATTTTCAGTGACTGAGTATACTACATAATACTTATATATAATAATCAATCTCCTTCACAGCCGTTGTTGATAAGTACAAGGACTTTTCAAAGCAAGAGTCAATGGCATGAAGAAGTAGCTGAAGACAGCCTGAAATTGCCGCAGCAACAGTGCATAACATCAGGAAGCTTTATTACATTAAGAGAGAAATATTTGTTCGAAAAGCTCGAACAAAACTCGGATATATCAATTGATACGCACTACTTTCGGAGTGTAAACAATTCACCGCCAGCAAAAAACGAAGTTTTAACTGCCATTAAGGCACTCAAAAATAACAAATCTGTGAGAAATGACAACATACATCCTGAGTTCTTAAAATGTAATCCTGAAATAACAGAGAATATCTGGTTGCATATCCAACAGAAGATATGAAGAACTGCGGAATTTTTGTGTAATTGGAACTAAGATATTCTTGATAAGAAAGGTGATATCTCAACTCAAATATCTTAACCCTCACGAGGAAAAACTAAAACAGGTGATATCTCAACTCAAACATCGTAAACCTCACGGGAAAAACCAGAAACATAATCGTAAGCAGAGCCCCGCAATTTGCAATTTGCCGTGCAGGGTAATTCCTTAACCCTTGGAATCCAATGGATTGGGCAACCATGACATGCTATTTGATAAAATTGTATCTAATTTAGCGGAGTTAAAAATTTTTTAACATCACATTTTCACATAAATTTTAAATTTTTAAATATATATTTGTCTTTATAACCTACTTACTTCATAGTATATTTTTCCTTTTTCTAGTTTTGAGACACGATCCCAAACATGAGTGTTGGCATTTTCATCATATAGACGTATGGGACGTGAGTCATCCGTAAAGAACTTGGGTTTACGAGCTTGAACGATAATGACATCAAAATAATCACGCCATTTTTCACCTGCTAAAAGTGCCATTCCCCGATTTCTATATATTTAACCAAAATAAAAATTTAAGAATTCAATATTTTCACTTACAAATACTTACACGAATGAGAAAGGACTATTTGTAACCAAAAATAATTTTTTTCCTGCATTCAATAACTTATTTAAATATTCAGGTAATTTTGTATTCTTCTCAATATATGCTCCTGCATTTTTCATAACAATTTCATGCATTTCAGGATGACACGTTTGCACCGATGATTTGATATCATGAAATAAAATTTCAGGATTATAATCAATGAGATTCCTTTCGAAATACTCTGCCACATTGCATAAAAGACACATTTCAGGAACGGAAAATAGATCTGCTAGTTGTATCATTTTTGATTTTACATTTGGCTGCAATAAATAAAATTAATGAATGTTTTTTTTTTAAATTGAAATAAAAGATTGAAAAATGTTTTAAATATCCAAGAAATTGGTTTTAAATATTTAATAATTGCTGTGGTTGTTGGGCTTGTACGCAGAGTGTTCGGCAAAATCTAAAAGTAGAAAAGCCAATTTTTCTACAAGACACCACCTCTTGGCAGGCAATGGCTAACCTACAAGAGTAAGAATTGCCTATGAAAAGCTTTTCATTTCGCCGTTCGGATTCGGCATAAGACTGTAGGCCCCTTCCATTCATGTACAAATATAACACGCACGACTTGAGTGGATGCGAAAAGTCCGGCCTAGACCTTCCATGGGATGTTGTGCCATTAAGAGAAATAATGAAAGATAAATTGACTATACATATTTCAAAGAAAATTGGTTGACATTAATGTTTGAATCGATTTCTTGCATGTGGCCGCCGAACACTGGGGTACTTTATATGATTTTTGGCTCATAATTAAAAAAAAAATTTTAAGGAATCAAATTTTAAAAAATACCGGGTGGTACAACATAAAATTATGCATCACTTCCAAAAAAATTTAGTCTCTAAGTGCTTTAGTGTCAAAGTTGTGAATTGTCGTTTGTCAATTACACATTTTTTGCTTTAGTTCGCGCACAGAGATAAACCAAAATTTTTAATTATTTAAAAAAAAAATTTTATATATAAAAAATCAATTTAACAACAAATTGGTAATGGAGCTTTCAACTTCAGGTATTTCTTGTTTAATATTTTTAATATTTTTTTTTTAATGAGCTTAAAAATTTAGTATTTTTGATATATTACTTACTTTACTTTTAATGGCACAACAGCCCATGGAGGGCCTAGGCCGAGCTTTTCGCATCCACTGATGTTGTGCGTGTTATATTTGTACATGAATGGAAGGGACCTACAGTTTAATGCCGAATCCGAACGGCGAAGTGAAAAGCTTTTCATAGCAATTTATACTCTTGTAGGTTTGCCATTGCCTGCCAAGAGGTGGTGCCGTCTAGAAAAAATATTTTTTCTTTTTGATTTTGCCTGTGCCGAGATTCGAACCCCGGACACTCTGCGTAGCAGTCCAACGCACTACCACTACGCCACAGCGACCATGATATATACATGGAGTTAAAGTTGTTTGGTTCGTGTTTTGTTGTTATATAAATATAATTTTCTCGTAAGTTGGATTGTTATTGACAAGTGTTAAAAATTTAAACGTGCCGGTGTGTGCTTTTTCTGAAAAAAAGGAATTTATGTGAGCAAACTCCACTAGCAATCATGAAATCCAGCAAGCGCAGGTACTAAAACGATTTTTTGTTATTACCGTTTTGTTATTGTTTTTGAGTTTCTTTTCTCTTCTTTACCTTATTTGTTGTTATATTCTACAGTCTCCATATTGGACATTAAAATTTGTGTGTTAAAGGCACAAATGTATAGGTAATATACGTATTATATGTAAGTATACTAATAATAAATTTATTCTAATTCTACACTGATGCTGTCTTAAACATTTCCAAAACCATATTTCGCATAAAAATTTGTGGAGAAGTATCCCTGGTATTATATGCCACCAACAGTGCACAAGATTTTAATTCATTACCCGGAAGTCATAAAATATGCTTTACTGCCGATTGGTCAACTGTCAGAGGAGACTCAAGAAGCCCGAAACAAATATTTTAAAAATTTCAGGGAGCATTTTCGCGGAAAATAAGTAGAGAAAAAACAATAGAGGACGTTTTCAACCGCTTTTTACTTAACTTACATCCGACCCTATAATTGCGAACAAAAGGGAATTGCCAAAAAAGAAAATAGAAAAGAAATCGCAAATGGCTCTGCATTTAATGGTCCATTGGCTCTATCAAATGCAAATGATATGGATATGGTGGAAAAAACCGATGAGGAGACTGAGGAAAGTGATGACAACAGTGTTTTTGGATGGAAGCGACACCGATTCAATATATTTAAAAAATTTATACCGACTTTCAATTGAATAAAATATGATTTTATTAAAAAAAAAATTCTTACAAAGTATATCTAATTATTATTATATTATAACAAGGGATCCCTCCGTTAGCCAGGTGAATTGATCTCCATTTTCAGGGTCATATACCCCACTGTGCGCCGTTTGGTGCGCTTTATGGGCCATTTGAATCGTTAGTCAATATGTCTTCAAAAATTATGATAGTCAGAATGTTAAAGACATGATCACTAACTTTTTCGAAGGCATTAATGTTGCACACATATGGTTTTAGCAGGACCGCGCCAATTTAATTAATTTACTGAAAGAAACATTTGACGAACGATTAATTTCATGAAATGGACCTCGTTCGTGCAATTTGACTCCATTATATTATTTTCTTTGGAGATAAGTAATGTCGTAGCATGTCTACGCCGTTAAACCAGAAACAATTGAGCACCGGGAAGTCAACATTTGACACGTTATTGCAGAAATACAGCCTGCCGAATACTGCGAAGAGTATGTGAAAATTGGACCTCCAGATTGCGCAGCGGTAACATGCCCGAAATCATATTCAAACATTAACGTCAAAAAATTCTCTAAATCCAATTTCATGAATATTAAAAACGTTTTTCTGTTTTTTATTTCAATTTAAATTTCTTACTTAAACCTTAATTTAAATAAATGAATACAAATGTTAATTTACCTGATAATTTTTGGATTGACCTTCTACATATGCAATCGGTAGTATACGATTTTTATACAATTTCAATACTTCCGTATTAGAAATTTTTGTAAGTCCCCGATAAACTGAGCCTAGCTGTATTTGCAAAAACGAATCGAGTTTTAGAAGTAATCCTTTTTCAATGTCATAATGTAGCCCCCGCACTGCAAATCCGGGAATGTACTGCAATTTTGATATATCCGGCGGATACTGAAAAACTTTCCAAAATTAATCATTGACATTTGCACATTAACACATTTTTTTTCCCCATCGATTTTTTTTGGACCAATTTTTTAAATATACTTATTGATACATATTGAAAACAAAAAGCAATTACTTATTCGAAATGCCCGCCTTTGACCTTTACACACTTAAGTCGCACTGGCCATATATAAGTAAAGTTATACATATTATAAGTATAGTTATGTATAATTAGCAATGATAATTGAAGGTAAGCCATGGCAATACAACGAAGAAGAGATTTAAGAACTTGATGGTTTTATTCGTATATGTTAAACGAGAAGGCGAATAAAACTCAGCCATTGTAAAAGTATACATCGTGAATTTTGATTTGCATTTATATGATTATTCCTTGTTATAATTAAAATTACGTCTATAAACATTAATATGCATTGGTATACGGATCATTGTGAGTGCCACTGCGTAGCAGGCCACTCATAAATTTATCACTTACGGCTAAACCAAATATCATTCCCTATTCTAAGCGAACAGCTAGAGTTCCCAAATGCGGAACATTTTTGAAACTCAAATACAGCTAACACCGTGCAATAAAATTCCAACTTTTGCTTAGGACTAAGGGTAATTTGGAGCTGATCACGAATCTGAAGTTAATTTTCTTCCATCACGTCTAGTGTTCATACAATTAGAAAATTAGGGTCTTCAAATATTACTTAAAACAAAAAAATTATCTTAACAGATACGATTTTTACGTCTCAAGCAAAGTTGTTCAGCACAATGAGATAATACAATTTTGTGATGACACCTTCCCTTTATCCTTGAACCGTTCCCTCAAAAATGTGGTTTATACCGGTAAATAGCCGTATATAGGGGGATGGTGTCATTACAAAACATTAAATTCGTATCAGCTAAGATAATCTAATTTTTCGTTAGTCCTTGAACACCAAAATCTTCCGACTTCAGGACCAGATTGTGTGAGAGCTAGACCTGAAATAATTAGACTGATAACTAACTTTAGATGCTTGATGAGCGCCCCAAATTACCATAAAACCCTTGAAAAATTAGAGGTCAAAATTTTTTGTTGCACTGTATACTTGAAAGTGAGGTCGCTCACAAAAATTTCAATGTCTAAAAAGTGTCTTTAAATATTTCCACAACTGTCATAACTACTTACTTCGATTTTTGATCTAAATTTAGTATGAGTTTCTAACTGATTTTTACTGTATATTATTTCGTATTTTACTCTAAGTTTTGGTTGAAAATTTGTCCGCTTTTGGTTATTGTTCGGATTTATTTTTGATCTTTAATTGGTCTGACTAGCGATATAAATTTTGGCCCGATTTTAAGTTTGAGGTTAGTCTCATTTTCGATCGGCTTTTGTTTTGCTTTAAATTTCAATTTGCTATTCGTCTGTCCGATTTTGGATCTAAATTTTGATCTGAATTCGGTATGATTTTTGGTCAGACGGAGAGCTTGAATGTTTTAAGCACATTTTTTCAGATCTCACTGAAGTGGTGCCAATTCCCCTATCCTCACCTACTTACATAAAATTTGCTTTGTAATGGGAGCCTGTGGAGTTCAATTATGGGGATTATGGTTAAAAGATACGTTGATGGATGAAAAGATTCTACAATCATTTCTCAAAAATTGATTGATGATTTGGCGAAATATATCCAACTGCTATTAGATGGATGAATTGAATTTTGCGAAAGGAATATTTTCAAATTCACTTAAACGTATGAATGCTGTGTTTAGAGTGTCAGATATAATTATGATTATAGGATGAATGGAGATTTAAAAGTAAAAATTATTGATTCGAGATAGAGATTTAAAAACATAACATAGTTTCTGAAGGCCTAATAAGTAAGTTTTTACAATTTGCTCACTTCATAAGTAGGTACTTCTTCTTCTATTCACCACAGGGTGCCAACTGTTGGTTGATTAAATATATAAGTACCTATAACTTATGTCACTAATTTTCGCTATTCAATATGTACTTCAAGATGGATGGTTAAACACACTTTCATACATTTTATTTGAGCCTTAAGCCATAGTTGATGAAACTGTCACTAAAAATTAGAAATTAGATGAAAATTTCGTTTAAAAAAAAGTATTCTTCTGTTACTTATTATTTTTGTTATTATTTACTATAGTATAAAAAATTATTACCTTAAATTTTTTTATGAGCTTATCTCGCCCCAAATTATACAGCAAATCATGTAGACATGGCTTATAGCATGCCAAGGTGTAATCATAGTCAAAGCCATATACATTAACCTCTTCTAAATCAAGCTCATTACAGGCAAATACACCACAAGGGTTAACATCTTTAGGAAGTTTCTTTGCTAAAAAAATAATTTTATCATATGAAATGTAATATTTTGGAAAATTTAAATTTGTATCAAATATCAAATTCATGACATTAACAAAAATATAGTCTAATTTGCTATCGAATATATACTTATGCATCTGGTGTTTTTTTTAGGAGCGGAGAACTTTAAATTGAAATAAAACACTCAAAAAATGTTTTTAATATCCATAAAATTGGCTTTATTTTAAAGATAATTTTTTTGACATTAGTGTTTCAATATGACATTGTGCATGTGGCTGCCGCGGATTGTAAGTACATGGCGTAATCTGGAGGTCAAATTTTAATACAAGTTGAATCTTGAAGAATTAAATTACTGAAATTATGGTACCATTTGACGAACGATTAATTCCACGTTCATGCGATTTGACGCCATTAGATTATTTTCTTTGGGGATATGTAAAGTCGCATGTCCACGCCAATAATCCAGAAACAATTGAGCACTTAAAAGCCAACATTCGACGCATTATTGTCGAAATACAGTCTGATTTACTGCGAAGAATGTGTGACCACCAACATTTAGGTCAAAAAATTATTTTTAAAATAAAGCCAATGTCATGTATATTAAAAACATTTTTCCAAGAAAAAAAAACAAAAGTATACTCTAAAATTTGTAAAACTTATAAGTAAGTACTTCTCATTGATACATTTTCAACGAGCCCTTATTTAACAAAATGAATGCTCGAGATAATTTTACCCCAAATATCAAACATTTAACTTTCTTGCGGCTCCGTTTTTGAAAATCGAATTATGCAGTCCTTAATATTTTTTAATGATCCTTCATTTGAAGCCAACTAACAGCACACATAAAAAACACACACGAGGAGTGTTCACAATCTTTTACTAACTTAATTGCATAACAGCCCATGGAGGGCCTAGCCCGAGCTTTTCGCATCCACTCATGTTGTGCGTGTTATATTTGTACACGAATGGACCTACAGTTTAATGCCGAATCCGAACGGCGAAGTGAAAAGCTTTTCATAGGAACTTTTTTCTCTTGTAGGTTCTCATTTGAGTAAGAGCGGGACTAAAATCTCTTGGCAGTGAGTCCAATTTAAGCATGGTCTGACCTTGCCTTATAAAATTTTAAGTATTATTAAGCTATAAAACCACGGAGATTAGGTCATCCTCTTCTGCCTGTTCCTCCACCGTTGCTCTAAATAAAAAACCCTTATAACCGGAGCGCCTTCTTCCATTCACTCGACATGACCCAGCCAGCGATGCAGTTGGATTTTTACGCGTTGTCCACACATGTTTGGCCATAGATCTTACGAAGTATCTTCGTCTCAAACGCTTGTAACAGCACTAGAAGTCAATGTCCACGTCTCTGCGCCATATATTAGGACGGGAGGGATGAGGGACTATTAGACGTGATTTTTATTTTCGTCGGTTGAGAAAATGCTCTGCCGTAGTAACACCTGTTAGCAAGAGTTAATCTCCGCTTGATCTTAAGGCTGACATTATTGTTGGTGTTAATGCTGGAACCTAGGTAAACGAAATCATTGACAACTTCAGAAGTGGCATTTTGTCCAAGAAGCCGTGACTCTTTGTTTGTTGACATAAGATATTCCGTTTTGTCCTGGTTTACCACTAGATCCGAATTGGAGAATGCTGCACTGAATTATCGCGCGCTGGTGCCAATGATGGTGTTGGATTTTTAGTTGGGAAGCGGCTGTTTACCTTGTCTCGAGGTTCACGCCTGTAAACGAGCACCTAGGCACTATCCGCATAAAGGCAAAATTATTAAACATTAGCCTAATTTGTGGCCATGCCCTGACGAATGAGAAGGATGAAACGACCAAAGATGACTTCTACGAGCTCCTCGAGCATTATGAGCATTGCCCCCACCACGATATTAAAATCTTGTTAGGCGACTTTAATCCCAAGGTGGGCAAGGAGAGTCCCTTTGGTCCGACGATCGGAAAATTGAGTATCCATGACGAAGCCACCGACAACAGCATGAGACTGATCTACTTCTCCGCCGCACGGAACATGACAGTTAGTACCACGATCAATACACACGAAACCAGATAGGTCACGTTGTCGGTCACAAGGCACGCTTCCAGTGTACTCGTACTAGAAGTACCAATAATACGGGGTGCAAACATCCACTTAGACTACTACTTGTTCGCAGTCAAGGTCTGCACACATGTATGTGTGGCAAATCGCGTACGGATAGGTAGAAAGAGAAAGCTGGATGTCAAAAATCTGCAACCACAACAGACAGCCGAAGTCTTTGCCAAACGAATTGCACTCCTCCTATCGCAAAACATCCTTCATCTTAATGATATGCGCGCAGTGGACACATATTTCCCGCTCTATGCGCACGACTGCCGAAAAGGAGCTAGGCTACCACCGTTAACGAAAAAATATGTGGTACCACCCTGCAGTCAGTTGCAATGCGAGCTGCTAAGGAGCGATACAGAGAGTTGAGGAGGGAGGAGAAACGTCTCTTCAGGTGCAAGAAAAGAGAAGCAGAAAGACGTGAGTTCAATGACATCGAAATGTTACGGGACAGGAACGAGGTCCAAAAACTCTTCGAAAGACTGATGGTTTGAAGACGGAATTCTGGTGACAAAAGTCAAGGATATTGTTATATTAGGTAGGGAGCAATTCTTACTGCTGCTTAATGGCAATGACGGCACTAATCCCGCCACTACGGAATTTGCTACGGAAACCCCAATCGCTGACGGCGTTAAAGTACTGCCGTTCGACTATGAGGAGGTCTTAACAGCCATCACTGGGCTGAAAAACAATAAGGATGCAGTTGCAGATGGCCTGCCTGTTGAGTGGTTTCAGACTGGAGGTGAAGACCTCACAAAACGCATGCACGAGTTTCTATGCAGAAGCTTGTCTTGCGTTGTCTTGGAGATGTTTCAGGCGGTACTATATAAAATGTTGTATGACAAATAGGCATGGTTATTGCCTAATGATGAAAATTATCGCTATCTGAAGTCATTTTAACAATTTTGAGAAAGGTTGTTCAAGAGACTATTTCAGTAACGTGTATCGAGTTGTGTTCAATTCGCTTTAGAAAATTTCCCTTGTATGGAAGTTAACAAAAACACTTGACCGATTTCAGAACTCTTCCTGACAATTACAAATGTCTGTACCGGATTTGGCTGACATTGCTCAAGTTTTACTCGAGTTATCGTGTACTCGGACAGATAGACAGACTGTCATGGTTAAATGGCTTTCGCTATGCACGCTGGTCTATCTCTTTATCGGTGTCCTGTGATTACATTCCCTCTCTCCCAGCCTTCTTCCTCCCACCTATCAATCTTCCTTCCAATCAACACAATGCTCTGCATTCATAGGGGTACACCCTGTGTGTTGAATGTATACAAACAAAAATATATATATATATGTAAGTTAACACAACCGCCTAAGCTATTTACACATTCACCTGCCATAATCTGCTGAAAACGCAACATGACTACATGGCTTCTATCTTTGATTTCAAGCCTAGAATTCTAACTTATCCAACAAGGGACCACCAGGAGTTTGGCGCTGTAACTGGTAATTCTGAAATTACACACTATAATCAATGACCGCTCAAAAATTGACGGAGGAACTGGAGCTGGTATCGGAAGGCGTGCCGATAAGACCGCAGTATTGGCTTCCTTACACCTGTAAAGTCTTTCTACGTAATTGAGAAAGCAGCTCGGGTTTCGAATAAAACTAGATATTTATGTTGACAGTCAAGCAGCATTTAAACCGATTGGATCCAAAGTGGTAAGGTGGTCGTAGATTGTAATGAATGAAATATTGGGCTTCACTTGTGTATGATGAGCATCACAAAGCCTCTCTGTGTTGTGTTCCTAGAAAGTACTGAAGGAAATGAGATATCGGATGAGATGAACAGATGAGGCTCTGAAGAACAGAAACGAAGCGTATACCTCAATACAAACTCTGATATGCGAACTATTTAGAAGTACAAAAATACTCTATTGCGGTGGCAAACGACTTGTGGACTACTTAATCTGGATGACTCCGAAGTCTCACGTGCTTTATACTATAGCCTGGAAGAAAACGAAAGTTCTTTTAGGGCTTACCAAAAAAAAATTTTCTCATTAGTTAAAATTTAAATAAATTTATAATGTAAATACATAAAATAATTTTTTGGGTCAAATTTCAAAAGGGAAGTTTTTTTCTTTCGGAGACATGTTTTTGTTTTCTATACGTCTCATCTAGAAGCAGTTTAAACGATTTTTAAAAATATGCTATTAAACACGAAATAAAATTAAATAAAAGTTGGTAAAAACTGAAATTAAAAAGGCGAAAGATAAATCTAGCTTAACTGATTCACTCAACAACGTTTCCCTCTTATTAAAAGAGATACAACATGCAGTCTGTCCTGACTTTTTTGACATGCATTACACCTCTAGTTCCAAAATTTTTGATAGATCCAAAAAACAATCAAAAACTTAAAAATAATTAATTGGCACGGATTTATAAAGTCAGAATCCCTCAAAGCAATTGTGGTTGTTTAAGCCTGTTAGCAATTTTTTAATGATAAAACATTTTATATTAAATGTTCCTATTCTTAGCTAGTCATAGACTGTTTGATACACCGTTAGTATCACGGGAAGCATTTTATTTATTTGTTTTTATTTTTAACCAAAATTCTCAAACTCAATCTATATAATTAATTTTTCAGATTCTCGAAAATTGTTTACTTTGATTGCTTTCAGCAGCAGTAATACTATACGATATGATAAAGTGAACCTCCAGACTACTGTTCTGCTGATCCCTCTGAATAAATTTAAATTGAGTATTTCCAAATAAAACAGACTTTTGTTGGAAAAACAGTTTTTTTATAAGCTCTTTTTTTCAAAATCCATACAACTTTCTCTTTTAGCTCTAAAAAATATGGTCACGTCAGGTATAACAATTCTTTCTCGGATTTGACATCTAAAGCTTTCTAGAAAAAAAATTTAATTTTTCTCATAATTGTTGATTACAACTCTTTCTTATTATATTATAGTAGAAAACCCTAAAAGTAATGCTCCCATTCCCAAAAACAAAAAAAAAAAAAGAAATGGGAGTGGTTTTATAAAGTTCCTAAAAGAACTTCTTGTATGAGCTTTTTAGCTATTTATTTTTTGATTAATGATTAAAAACTTTATATTAAAAGTTCACATAATTAGCTATTCATAGATATTTTGTTCTTACCATTAGTATCACGGGAATTATTTTATTAACTTTTTTATTCTCAATTTAAATTATCAAATTCAATCTAAATAACACTATGCAACAAATTTCAAGCTTTCGTTCTATTTTTATATGGAATGGAAAGGGTACATACCCAGGATCAGTTCGTTAACTGAAATTTTTTAGATTTAGCGACTTTTTACCATTAAAATTCGCGTCTTTAATTTATTTAAAAAAAATTATTAATATCTTATGCGATTTACGGCATTAAAAGCTCTAGTAGAAGATAATTGAACAAAAAATATAAATTAATGTATATATTAATTGTTTTGCCACTAGAGTCAGTACCAAATAAATTATACCCACAAAACATAAAACACAGAAAAATATTTTTAATATCCATGAAATTAGCTTTATTTTAAAGATAATTTTTTGACGTTAACGTTTGAATATGATTTCGGGTATGTGGCCGCCGCAGCTGGCGCATACATAGCGTAATCCGAGGGTCTATGAAGGATATGTACCCATTCCATATGTAAAAACGCATGTTCGGAAAGTGCTATGGAGCATTGTGCAAACCGCACAAATTTTTCGGCATATTTTTGCATCGGTTTTACCTTTTCTATAGTAATAAAGCATCACATAGCATATTTCTTCAGATATTTTACTCATATTCAAATCAATGTAACTTTTACACTAGGGACGAATTGCATAACTGTCTTCAAACAAGCTCTTACCTTTTAAACATGTATTCATTTGACATAATCGGACAAGTGTTGCCATATTTATGGATACCAACATCAAAAATAAATATATCCAATTTAATATGGGCCAATATAATACCCATCATATCATATCATTTTCATAAGAGTTTTAGGAATTCCCTAAACGATATGATAAAGTAATAAAGTGGTAGCCGATGAGGACCGTTTACATGTTTGTTTAGTTGATGGTAATTCTAAAATTCAGCTAACATATATCACATATTATGTAAAATAAAACTCTTATGAGCAACATTTATCTAGAACATATTAAGCCTCTGTGGACCCTCGGAATGGGATAAAAGGAGGTGGATGATTTGCATTTGTTTACGTATAAAATACAATTGACTCAAAGAATATTGCCGACACACCGTCCACGTCGTTTGGAATACGACCAAACAAAAAATGTAAAAAATGGCCCAGATCTCCAGATTTAACCCCTCCGGACTTCTTTTGTGGGGTTATTTGCAAAGCAAAGTATACGCCAGCAAGCCCCAGACCATTAACGAGCTCAATGCAAACATTCGTGCAGAACCTCGCTATACCTGCTCGAAAAATGATGAAACGTGGCAAAAAGGGCACATTTTGCTCTGGTCGATAACGGTATTGATGTTGTACATATTCAAAAGCTAGTCCAAATAAATTGTAAAGGACCAAATTAAATAAAAACACCTCATTAATGGAAATCGGTTGTTTTTTTAAGTCAATATTCACATACCGACATAAAAGATATACGAGTATGTATATAAAAATTAAATGATGTTAGCTGGGAAGCGCATCAGTTAAGAATGGCTGCCTAATTTTTTTTTTAATTTTCGAAATAGTACGAATCAGGTTTTTATGGAAAGAAAAATTGAAAAAGTTGCCCGGAAAATTGGGGAAAACCTGCAAGTTTTGTTTTCATTGGGATTGTTGTATGAAATCACGACCATATGCGCATGGATTTGAGTAATTCTTTCTTTTGTTTTTTTTTATAGGGTTCTCAAAAAATTATTAGCACAAAAAAAAAAATCGGAAGAGTATAAATTTCATCTATTTTATCTATTTTAGTATATCTATTTCTTGGACCAGTTAGATGGCGTTGATATCGATGTACATATATTTCGATAAATAGTATTTATGGTACGATTTAGCTCATATTCAGATTACATTTCATACTTTTTAAATAATACCGTTCCTTTGAACACAATTGTACTTTTCCTATATAATCTGTGCTTTCGGCTATTCTGCTATTCCGCCTTCGTCTCCCCTTCTACACATAAAAAATAGGTTTTTGATTGATTGGAACTTCAGCGTGCTCTGCCCAATCCATAAGTAATGTGATTCCACGATCCGCGCCAACTACTGTGGGATAAGATCAGACAAGGTGACTCCCTATCGTACGACTTCTTTAACCTTATTCTGAAGAAAATAATTCGAGCTGCGAACATCGACATCTCTGGCACTATCTTCTACAAGAGTGTCATGCTGCTAGCATACGCTGATGATATTGACATCATTGGCAAAAACGCTCGAGCAGTCAGTGCAGCATTCTCCAACCTGGAAAGGGAGTCTCGTCGTGTGGGTCTAGTGGTGAACGAGGACAAAACGAATTACCTTGTGTCAACAAGCAAAGAGTCACGGCGCCTTGAACAAAACGTCACTGTTGACAATTATACTTTTGAAGTCGTCAAGGATTTCGTACATCTAGGATCCAGCATTAACACCAACAATAATGTCAGCCTTGAGATCAAGCGGAGACTAACTCTTGCCAACAGGTGTTACTACGGGCTCAGTAGGCAATTGAGAAGTAGAGCCCTCTCTCGACCGACGAAAATAACGCTCTATAAGTCCCTCAACCTTCCCGTCCTAATGTATGGCGCAGAGACGTGGACATTGACCATCAATGATGAGAGGCTGTTAGGAGCGTTCGAGAGGAAGATACTCCGTAAGATCTACGGTCCAGTATGCGTGGACGATGTGTATCGAATAAGATGGAACGATGAGCTGTATGAGCTGTACGCCGACACTGACATAGTCAAGCGTATAAAACTCCAACGGCTTTGCTGGCTGGGTCATGTTGAGCGAATGGAAGAAAGCGCTCCGGCTAGAAGGGTGTTTTATTCGAACCACGGTGGAGGAACACGCAGAAGGTGACGTCCTAATCTCCGTTGGAAAGACCAGGTGCAGGGCAACCTGACTGCACTTGGCCTTATCAACTGGCGCCAGCGCGCGCACAGCAGAAGTGACTGGCGGAGCTTTGTGGAGGCGGCCAAGACCGATCATCGGTTGTAGCGCCAGCTAAGTAAGTAATAGAATTGGGGAAAGTTCGCACTACGTGAAAACTGCAATACGCAAGAGCACTTCCGCATTCCAAAAGCATACTCTGTTTCTGTTCACTTCTTCCCACTTCTGAGAGGTAACAATTGGTTCTCACATGTTCTGATACTCTGCAGAGCTGACTACTTTCAAATCCAGGCAAACCATTTAAGCAAAAATTAGAAAAATTAGGTATTTGTAAATAATTGTTTTGACAAGCTTCGTGGAATATCAACCGATATTCTAATTTAAAAACTAGCAGTTAACTTGTCAAAATTTGGCGATTAACTAACCAATAAGTTGAAACTATGATATTGAAAATTAACTACTTGACTGAATTAACTCGCCAATATGAAATTGGGCCTAAGTATTGTTCTTACTTGAAAGTGTTCCGCATCGCAACATGAAAAATTTGATATCTGTCGTCTAAGTATTGATTTTATCAATATCCCATCGCATCATAATATATCTGCTAGCTCTTCTTTCACTAAATCCGAAAAGGTCGTCGGTTAAAAAGTTAGCCCGGGCAAAGACGGGTACTTTTGCAAGCAATGAATTAGAGAATAATCATATGCAAAAGAACGATTTTCTACTTTTCGTGACGCCATTCCGAATTTTGACCTCAGTTTAGAACCAAGTTTCAAAATACGCTTTTACTAGTAAAACCTAGATGATATCTACTATAACTTTGCTGTTATCACACTACTTTTAACTCTCAATATATTTTCGAAAGTTGAATCACGCAGTTTTGCATATGAAACACATTAATTTTATATACTTTTCTATTTACATTTAAATTTTTCCTTGGTTTTGTTATAAAGCAATTCGAAATCTTCCACGGTCCTTGGTTTATTGTCCAATAATGGTTGTGATTCATTCGGCTTCTGCTCAGCTGTATTCCCACCAGCTGTTACTGATGCAATCGCAGCTACACCAGCACTACTATTAAACGTTCTAATACATTTCCATTGTGGGATAAAATGATGTGCATCTCCGTAGACAGGTGAAATAAATGGAATAGTGGTACGATACGACAAACGGCTAAAGTTGCTAATGGTTCTACCAAGGCCATTACTTTCGTGATTATCGTTTATCGGCAATAGTTCTCCAACCCTCAAACAACAGCAACGTGTTATTATATTTCTTACTGCATACACCATGACCCTACTCCTCTTTATATTATTAAAATTTGTATTTTCAATTGCTTTTCACTGTATTTACAAATATGTATTATGACTTTCTATTATTATTGTTTACATTCGCTAAATTCAAACAATTATAGTGCAACTGCTCAAATTAATAATAGCAATACAAACCAGCTTTTACAATTTAATGAACATCGTGTAATTAACTGTACTGCTTTAAATATCGCACTATTGATAATGATCAAAGGAATAGAACTTTTTATTCAAATAAGTGCATATACAATCCAATGGCATAGCAAGAAATTGTGTTTACTTTCCCACTACGAATTAGAGGAATATCGAACAAATTAAATACTAATAAAATGACAATATGTTCTATTTTTCAAGTTTTCAAAATAATTAGTAAATGTAAAACAAGAATATTTATATATTATTTTTTAACTTTGAAAGTGATAAAATTATGTAACATAAAAAATATATATTTCCATATGTATCATGTTTTTTTTTATGATTCGGAAATTTCTCAAGAGAACAATTTCACCCTATTTTATTGTCCAAGAACATTACTCAGTTTCACAACACGTTTATTCTTTTCTACGGAAACGCCAGTCGTTGGATTACTGTCAGAAGATATCCGTTTCGTATCACTAAAAATATAAACAGATTGTATGCGGCAGCGCCATGGCATCATCGCAACAAGGTGACGTTCGCAGCAATTGCTGTCATGTTGCCACGACAAAGATTTAATTGCATATAATCTTCACAATGTATATATATTATTTATTTTTATTTATAAAAAACAATAATTTTTAATACAACACTTCATTAATTCAATCATTTTCAAAGCTAATAAAATAAAAAAGCAAATTCTTATAATTTAACGATTTATAATTTGTTAATATTTTATTCCGTCTCATGCAAAAATAGAAATAGATTGAAGTCCACAATAATTGTTGTTAAGGGGACGATTTTAATATGCGCAGAAATTGATATTTCATTTCGTTTCAGTTACTGCATTAAAAGTTGAAGTACATATAAAAGTCTATTTTTCCAAATTTAAAAGCTGTTGCAGTTCTTTTCTGCGTTGTGTTTGATAATCGCAAATTATTATATTATTTACGAATACCTATTTTTTTTAATTTTAATTTTGTGTCCACATAAGCAAACCAAATGACATGAAACATTCCCTCTGCGGTATTGCTGATGTTATTATTCTTCGAAGCATTGGTCTTCTTACCATCGGTATAGTTCATTGAAGTATAATTCTTCACCTTCCAAGTGCATCTTCCATAGTGCATCTTCGAATTGTTGTTGTTGTATTTCGTCGAAACTCGTTCGTTGTTCCATGAACTGCCGATCCAGTTGTTCTAGTTGTAGTTCTTCTTCTTTGAATCGCTGTTGCTCTTCTATGAAACCTTGTTGTAGCTGTTGTTGTTTGTGTTATTCTTCTTTCAATTGCTCTTCGAATGAAGAACAACTAGGAATTTTCAGATTTCCGAATTGTTCAACTATCCTGTGATAACTATCGTCATCAACTTTTAATTTAGAATCTTTATTATTCTCATTAGTATACTCTAAAATCATTTTATGATCATCACTGAATCTGATGTATATTCCGGACATGATTCTGAATAATAACTAACATCCAAATAATCAAACTCCAGTTACAATCACGGTTGCCATTTTTGATACAATTCTACCAAAATTGATACCTTTTCTTTGCTTGGTAATTTTTGGTAACTTCTGATAGTTAAAAATTAACAACAACCAATATTATATGTATCATGACATAGTTAGTTGCTCATTGACTTTAACTATTTTTTCCCCATTTGTTTTTACAGGCTGGGTTTCTGCAAATTCCCCATTCTTAAAGTTTTTACACCATAGCTTCAAAAATTAATTAAAAAAAAAGAAAAGGAAATGGGATTAAATGACATAGGCAAGAGTTTGATGATTTTTTGGGACCATTAATATTATTTTAAATGAAATTCAGCTAACCCTACATCTTATTAAAATAAAAAATTGAATGACTAGTATGTATAAGGTGACATCAGAGGTCAATAACACCTGAATACAAAAAGTCATACTCGTAGAGAGCTTTCTAACGATTACAATACTTAACGATCGGACATCAGATCAAGAATCAAATTATGACAAAAACAAAAAAGCATATATTTATAAGAATCCAAAATTTCTATACTCTCGAGATAATCTTTCAAAATAGGTAATGGGACAATAAAAATAAAAAAATAAAAAATATTAAGTGTTTAGTCCAACATTTTCGAGTCAAATTATACCTTATAACAAAACATACAATTTTGGACATGTTGTGTAGTAAAAATCATTTATGATATTCGAAAAAAAGGTTTGGAGAACATTCAGCAATCAGAAGAATCAGATTTTGATTATAGCGAAGATGATTTAGAATTACCATCCGCAAATATGTTCCGGGGTCTTTATTGAGATATTCCCCTAATATGAAAAGAATAAAAATTAGGGCTGTGCGATTAATTGTTACATCGAATAAAAGATTCATCGCGCATTTGATTGATCAATAATTCAAATAATCATGAAATAATGTTGTTTATAAATAGAAGTATTGAAAAAATCCAAACAAGTGCCACGGTGGTCACGATACTATATGTGCATGTACATACAATATGTATCACAATTACAATATAAAGTAGACGGTTTTTCGTTTTTAGCCTTATCCAGGGGCTTTTCGACATTTTTTTTAAAAGAACGATCAAAAACACCCATATAGGTGAGAGTTAATGAGTTAAAATATTCTCAGAAAATAGTCCTCGTGAATTTCTATTATGGGTTCCCGAAGGTAAGAGTTATCTTAAATGTAGATTTACCCATGATTCTTCATTTCATTTCATGCGATTGTTGACGAAAAATATAGAAATTTCAACCCACTGTAGAAATTTTATGAGGTGGGCCAAAACCCAGCTAGGGGTTTACTACCGCCAACTATTACTTTTACATAAGACCTATTTCAGTCTGTTGGCTGTTCAACTGTGTAATTATGTAATATTTGCAGTGTATTTACATATATATGTGTACATTTATTATGTATCATGTTTCGTTTAGTTTTAAACTATCAATATTTTATAAATTAGTAGTCCATATGGATTAGGGATCACTTGTATGCCGCAATTTCTGATTTTGGTATCACTGCATTCGTCTTTGCAAAATGACACTGACCAACACAGCGCAGTGAAAATTGGGACAGACCTCTCCGCACCATTTGATACCAAAAGAGGTTTCAGACAAGGTGACTTCCTATCGTTCGGCTTCTTTAACCTTGTTAGCGTTGACCAGTAACTGTTTCACTTGGTTTCAGAAGGTCAAACCAGATAACACCTCGCTGATCTCAGAAAACACAGAGTTTTGCTCGATTTGGCCGGTGTACCGGGCTTAACATATGATCGCTTACGTTAGGGATTCTCGAAATAGATCCAGTTTTCATTGCCAGTAACAATTCGATGAAGATATGACTTTCTTTTGTACCTGGCGAGCAAAATTTCACACGTGGTTTTTAGATTTTCTTGCTGTCTTTCAGTCAATTCATGCGGCACCCATCTTCCTACCTTCAAAATCAATCCCATAGCTTTTAAACGTTGAGGAATGCATTGCTGGGTTACACTTAATTGTTCTGGAAGTTGTTCTTGCGTTTGACCATCATCCTCATCGAGTAAAGCTTGTAATTCGGCATCTTCAAACTTTTTCGGTGGTATTCCACGTTCTTCGTTTCTAACATCAAAATCGTCACTTTAAATTTATTGAACCACTTGTTGCACTATGTTTTGCCTAGAGCGTGCTTTCCGTAAGCTTCCACAAGCATTCGATGAGATTTCAAAACAGGTTTCTTCAATTGGAAACAGAAAATCAATGATGTCCGAAATCCTTCGTCAACTTCAACTTAAGTCAGATGGGACAACGCCTTGCCGAACTATGGGAACAAAAACACGTAAAATTCGATCAATCAACTGGATTGGCTCAGCTTGGAAGTAGATCGAATCAGGAAGTTAAACCAAACCTTGAATACATTCACGAACTAAGCACTAATAATATTGATCGCCTCCAAAGATTCGGCCAGAATTTCCACTTCTCCTTGGCGATGGACGCATTTTTTCTCTTGATCTTAGCCGTGGTTTGCTACTCAATTTGGAGAAAGATAACAGCAAGTATCAACCTAACTGAGATACCTCAGCCTGACGCTCCAAAGCTAGTTGCCGCCTACATGCATGATACTCCCAAGAGTCTGTCGAATCCACCAACAAATCTGCGGGACGCAGATATTTAAAGGGGGCAGTTAACACAACCGCCTAAGCTATTCACGCATTTACTTGCCATAATCTGCTGACAACGCGTCTGCGATGTGCAACATGATCCACACGCGCATCCTGTACGATAGGCACGTCAGCGCAACTATCGCTGCTGCAGTGAGAACCGTAAACGCAGCAGTTTATTTTAGGTAGAATTAAGCTTAGGGTTAAGCAACGTGCCTGCGATGTGCAATATGATCCGCACGCGCATCCGCTATGAAAGGCACGTCACTGTAGCTATCGCTGCAGCCCTGGGAACTGCTAACACAGCATTTTCCTTTATATAGAATTAAGCTTAAGAGTTAAGTTAAGTTTTAGTTAAGAATCACTTCAACTTTGGAACTGTGAACGATAGGTAATAAAACTATAATATTAATATTTACAAGTATTTTATTTGCAGTGTGGAGTTAGACTAAACGAGCCAGTGGCAGGCTTGCAACTTTAATTTTTTCGAGTGTCCTGAAGGACTCGTATAGCAAACGATGAGGTTTGCTAAGGTCATGGTTATGTTCAGATTTTGCTCGGCGAACACCATGCAATTGTTGTTGTTGCGCCGAAAACGAAGAGAGAGCTTTTACTTAGTCTCACAACTAACACGATATGCTGGGTGAAATTAACATCGAGCACGCCGAGTATTCAGGATGTATTTTTTTTTTTTTTTTTTAATTTCAGATATCGCATACTACAATTGTATTAAACTTTTCAAAAAGCCCTGTTGTATTGGTACATATAATTTTTCTAACGTTTTCAAAATGTTTTTTGCTTTGCTCCTGTACAAAATTTTAAATGTTAGTAGGATCTTTCTATATTTGCTTTGCTGGGGGCACCTCAAGACGCCATCACAAGAAGATTATATTTCGTAAGTTAAGTTTTATAAGCTTATATAAGACAATTTTTTATTGCTATGCCATTACAAAATATAACTTACTTACTTACTTACTTTTAATGGCACAACAGCCCATGGAGGGCCTAAGCCGAGCTTTTTCGCATCCACTCATGTTGTGCGTGTTATATTTGTACATGAATGGAAGGGACCTACAGTTTAAGGCCGAATCCGAACGGCGAAGTGAAAAGCTTTTCATAGCAATTTATACTCTTGTAGGTTTGCCATTGCCTGCCAAGAGGTGGTGCCGTGTAGAAAAATTATTTTTTCTACTTTTTTTTTTTGATTTTGCCTGTGCCGAGATTCGAACCCCGGACATTCTGCGTAGCAGCCCAACACACTACCACTACGCCACAGCGACTACAAAATATAAATATTTTAAAAATTTCCATATATTTGCACTACAATCTGATGTTTATATATCTACGCTAATTTAATATACATATATATAAATCAGATTGTAATTTACAGCCAATTTAAACAATAAAATTTGTTTTTGCAGAAACAATACAAAGAGGGTTTTCATAGAACTCAAAAAAAGCACTACGCCTGAAAGACTTGTATACGTTATAAACTTAAGGAGATTTTACGTAGTGTGTAACTCTGTAACCCTTGGTCGCGTTGGTGGAAAATGCCAAGAATTCGTTTTATAAAATGTCGGGAGCATGAAATATACATACCTACTTAATTTATTTGGTATTTTCCATCCGAGTACAAAAGAAATGTCTTTTAAGTATGTATTTATGAATTAATTTATAATTCAAAAATGAATACCAAATATGTTAAAGTGAAAAATAATTAAACTCATTTAAAACAAAAATACACCTTTTGAATTCCAGCGATCTTTGAGTAAAAAACAGGAAAACGTTATCCGACTCTCCTCCAATCTGGAAGATTTGTATGTTGAAAGAAAGTTCTTACGCGATCAATGAGAAATAGTGAAAAAGTTTTAAATCCAAACATTTTCCGTTTCCGTGCAAAAATCATTGTCTAAACCAACTTTAATAGAAGCTCGTTGGAATTACTCATATTTCGTTTTATTCAATTAAAATTAGAAGTCCCAAAATAAATCAGATGCGGTACACGAGGTAGAAAACTAAACAACACGAGGTAGACACAATTAAAAAAAATTTTCTACATTTAATTTTCAGCTATCAGTGAAGATAGCCAATCTCTTTTATGTATACAATTTATTGAGGTTAGAGGTAGAGTAATTTCGTGAAAATAATTTAGAAAATATTTAAGGAATAGTTGAGCTTTTTTCTGGAAAACTAAATAAAGTAAAGTAACCAGATCTTGTAAGCTTCACTGCTGGACAACATTTTTTTTCTTTATTTTAAATGTTAATGAATTTAATTTCAATGATTTAGATTTTTATTTCAAATATTGGGAACTTTGAATAATTTAAATTTGTACTTAACAATTTCAGACACGAAAACATATGTAATCTTTTTTTCTAAGTGAAGTCCCTACATCTAGGTCAAAGTAGAGTAGAAATATTGCTAATTAAAAAATTTTTGTAGAGGTCAAATGATACGCTCAGAACAAAAGTGAACCTAAAAATTTCATATAGCAAAAAGTTCTGCTTAGCCTAATTAATTTTGTATGTGTCCGTAACTTGTAATCGTGCGTATTGGATTAAGCATTTCGCTGTAGTCCGCAAGCACTAATGTGAGAGACGGGAAAAGAAACAAGTTTAATTTTATTTGCAAAAAGCAATCGTACATTCTCTTGCTTGTGTTTGTTTTGCATGTTTGTGCATTTTTATACATTTATCAGAAAATTTCATGAGATATTAATATTTTTTATGAATATTCGTTTTAGGTAAAAACCTTGTACTGGGGATTTGATGTAAATCAATTGTAAACAAAACTGATTGCTTAATAGTTTTTTATTATTACAGAAAAAAATGTTTTTAATGACGGATGGTTATAAATTTTAAGCGATTTAATAAAACATATATTTGTTGAACGATCTATACATATTGAATGCCATCGGCCATGGTGCATGATTTTAACGTTTTCCCTTAATCATTCATTCAGCGTTACTCACAATAGCTACTCTTTCAATCACTGCCCTCCAAGGCATTCTGTAAAATATGAACAATATAAGAAACTCATCTCAAGTCACCAACACAAATTCATTTGTGAGGTGATTTTAACGCAAAAAAAAGTTATTGGGGTTCAAGGTAACTGCAGGTAAAGGAAAATAACTTTATAAACTAGCTAATAATACTGGTTGTAGCTTCATCTCCACGGGAAAACCAACATACCAAGGGATAATTCCAAAATACTAGATTTAATAGATTTTTTCATACTAAGTAAAATATCTAAAAAACTTCTTGCATATAGATGAAGATACAGATTTAAATTCCGATCACTTTCCAAACTACTTAACCATTAGCGAAGAAATTAGACTGAGAGAACAATGCACAACACAACAGTAACAAACATACAGACTCGGAATGCTTTAGACACCTTCTGAATCAAAGTATAAATTTGAATGTGTCACTAAAAGCTACTGAAGAACTTGAAGAAAGCGTATGGCACTTCACACAAAATATACAAAACGCAGCATGGCGTTTTAAAGAAAAATAAAGGGTCTTAATGACACTAGAGAAATTAAAAACCTGATCTCAGAGAAAAGAGAACTCCAAAAGAAGTGCCAAACTACTAGATCACCGATAGACAAAAAAAATCTAAATCAGCAGCTTCGTTGTATAATAAAACAAGTCAAAAATTATACAATGAACCGATATTTACTAGAACTTAATGACGATTAATATACCGATTATTCTCTATGAAAGAGCACAACATTTTTAAAAAAGCCAATACAACAAGCTTCTCCAATCAGAAATAAAAACGGTCAATGAGTCTGTTTTTGTTATGTGGTCGCTGTGGTGTAGTGGTAGTGCGTTGGACTGCTACGCAGAGTGTTCAGGGTTCGAATCTCGGCACAGGCAAATCAAAAATTAGAAAAAATTATTTTTCTACACGGCACCACCTCTTGGCAGGCAATGGCAAACCTACAAGAGTAAAAATTGCTATGAAAAGCTTTTCACTTCGCCGTTCGGATTCGGCATTAAACTGTAGGTCCCTTCCATTCATGTACAAATATAACACGCACAACATGAGTGGATGCGAAAAGCTCGGCCTAGGCCCTCCATGGGTTGTTGTGCCATTAAAAGTAAAGTAAGAGTCTGTTTTTGTTAATCACTTAGAAAGAACTTTTACACCTTAGCATACTCAGCAGCCCTCAACAAACTGTAACTCGTAACTGTAAGAGGGGTCGCTAATGAGATTAAAACAATTTTGAAAACAAAAAAAGGGCTAGGGTTTGATCTTATTACAGCAGATGTACTCAAAGAACTCCCGTAAAAGGGTATTCAAAAGATAACAAACTTGTTTATCGCAACAATCAGACTACATTACGTTCCATGTCTCTGGGAAATAGCCGAGGTGATTATGATACAAAACCAGGCAGAGAGCTATGCAACATGTCACCATACTCCCAACAATTTCAAAAATATTCGAAAAGTTGTTATTAAAAATAATAAAACCCATAATTGAAATAAAAATTATTATACCCACCCACCAATTTGGTTTTCGCGATAAGCACTCAACAATTGACCAGGTGCACAGGATAACCTATATAATTGAAGATTCAATATTAAAAAAGGAAGTCTGCTCAGCCGTATTCCTTCGAAAATGTTGGGCATGAATGATTCTGATTCATAAAATAAATAAGTTTTTACCACAATCAGTCTGCGACCTGTATCAAAAGCATTGAATAATACTGGGAATACTTAAATTCCAATGTTTTCGTACAAAAAATTTTTAATTAAGCAAAAAAACAAACAGCTACATCTTAGACAAATTTTGTCATAAAAATATTAAATTTTAATAAAAAATTAAAAAAAAGGATAAACAGAAAAACCCTATTGGTGACCTCGATGTAGCAAAATGCAAGGCAGCAATGAACCTTAAATACTCAATCAACACCAACAGATCCTTCACCATTACCTAAATTACTACTAATATCTTTCAAACCAATGCATCAAACAGTCAAATTCAACGAATTTCCGTCAAACCAGCACCATTCATTAAATCAGCGTCAAAATTGTATTTCATACAATCCACTATTTCTACAACCGGTCATTGATATTATCGAAAATCCACCTGTTATGAATAAATATGAAACACTCAAATCGTGTATTTTAGTCGAATTTACACAGTCAAATCAACATAAATTAACGATTTTACTGCAAGAAACTGATTTGGGTGATGCCAAGCCATCCCAATTGCTTCGAATGCTCTTTCAGATGAAGCACTCAAGACTCTCTGGATCGAACGTATACCGGAACAAATACGCCCAGTTAATTCGCCTGCTGATGGTGATTTAAACAAAATTGCAGGTATGGCAGACAAAATTCTCGAAATCACTACTTTTCGTCAAATTAACGAAGTAGTATTGCGTCATCTCAATCTTACCATGAGTCGCCTCAAATTTCAACTTTGACTAACCAAAAAATTTTCGGATTTTTAAAAATTTCGTTACAATTCACAAATCGCAATCGATCATCTTTCGCTCTAATAATTGCAGTTCATATTGTTATTATCACTTCAAGTTCGGAAACAAATAACTAAATTGCGCCACTAACGTAGAGCGCAAACGTATTTTTATTTTACAAAAAAGAGAAAATTTTTGATTGACACTGCTGTCAACATTTCTATAATTACTTACTTACTTATTTCGCTTCTCGAACGCTCCTAACAACCTCTCTTCATTGATGGTCAATGTCCACGTCTCGTCGCCATATATTAGGACGGAAAGGATGAGGGACTTATAGAGCGTTATTTGTTATTTTTTTTTAAATATATTTAACACACAGGGGGTACTCCTGTAAATGCAGAGCATTGTGTTGATTGGAAAGAAGATTGATAGGTGGGATGAAGAAGGAGGGAGAAGTAGTTATGAACGTTTGCTTTAAACTTGCAAGGGTCACAATAATTGGGAAAAATTGTTGCAGGGAGCTTATTTCAAATACGCACGGTACGACAGATAAACGAATTTTCTCTGTAATGCGTAGTGCGGTGGAACACCGTGTCTAACTGGAAGGCGTGAGTTCCGATTGCTGATCGTGTTGAACGCACGAGCTGGCGGCATCAGCTTGCGCATCTCAGAAGAATATCTACCGTGAAAGTAACGGTAGAGACGCAAGCCACGTTTCAACGATGTTCCAAGGAGTCAATAGAGCTGGAAACTCTACTGTCTCCTATTAGCTTTATCGCTCGATGTTTGATACGGTCCAGGAGCTCCAGTTGCGTTCGTGAAGCTCCAGCTCATAGGTGCGAATTAAATTAGGACGTATATAAGTGGTTTAGATCGTGCGGGGATCAGTCGGAGTGAAGTATTTTTTACACCGCCTAAGAAAGCCGAGACACTTAGCTGCTTCTTTCGACACGTCAAAAATGTGTTTATTCCAACGAACATCACATTGGATGGACATTCCCAGAACATCAAGAGTCGCTGTCTCCACAATACCTACCCCACCCATATCTAGGGGTTAACGGAAGCTGGGAAACTCGTTTGTGTGATAACAGATAGCATTGGGTCGTACGCGCATTGAACTCAACTCTATTTGTGAGACCCAACTGGGAGATTGACTGGAGATCTTCATTAAGTCAGTCATTCATAACATGCCTTTTCCTCTCAATCTCCAAAGAGTTAGGGCGTTTTGAACAGCCATATGAATGAGAAATGGTGTTGTCATCTGCAAACAATTAAATGGAATTCTTCGTTAATGACAGAAACCCAAACCCTGCGGCATAGCATTAATGGCACGATCTTCCGAAACAATACCGTCTATCACAACACGGAAAGAGCGGCCGCTTAGAAAGTTCGTGATCCATCGTGTGAAGTTACTCCCGACCCTAGCGCAATTAGTTTTGACACTAGTGCTTTATGCCACACTCTGTCAAACGCCTTTGAAATATCCAGAGCAACCGCCTTGCTCTCACCGAAGCCATGGATACTATGGTACCAGTGCTCAGTGAGAACCGCCATGAGATCGCCCGTAGAGCGATGTCGACGGAAACCGTATTGGCGGTCATTATGCAATTCGTTTTGCTCAAGATATTTCACCAAGTAGAAGTTAACTACACTTTCCATGACTTTGGATAGCGTAGAACAGATTGCGATGGGGCGATAGTTCGCAGGGTCTGTAGTCTTGCCCTTTTTAGGAACTGGTTGGACATTGGCAACTTTCCAACAAGACGGAATTACACCAGTTGTGTGTGAAATGTTGAAAAGATTGCGCAACGGTAGTGCCAGCGTTGTCGCAGAAGCTCGCAATACGTGGCCTAGAATGCCATCGGGTGCCGAAGCCTTGTTTATGTTAAGATTTGCAAGAACTCTTTTAACTACTCCAGTTCGAAAATGTATCTCAGGCATAGCACAAGATACAGATTCGATAACGGGCATTGGTTGATCGCTAGCTGGCAGAGAAGAATTCTCTGCGAAAATGTTACCTAAAAGGTTCGCTTTATCAACCGAGCTAGTAACGAGGTGATCACCTGTAAATAAAGTTTGAATTGACGAAGTCGTTTGGTTCTTTACTCTCTTTAAAAATGACCAAAAATTCTTACCACCCCTATGAAATTGTAAGACTTTGTGCCTCAGGCGCTGTTCGTGTAGAAACTTTTCGAGCTTTAGAATGGCATTACAGCGATTTCTATCCTGTTTACGCAACTGTGCAGTATTTGCATTCTTGTTAGATTGCCAGTTACTGAAAGCGGCCTCTTTGGACCTGACTGCTTGTGTGCAAGTCGCATTTAACCATGCATTGTCTTTAGGTTTAACGCTAATCGTTTTATTAAGAATGAAAGATCGCATTCCTAACAGAATTATTTCTTCTACCATTTTAGCACTGGCTTCTATGTTTTTACCGGTAAAGCACAATTTCCAGTTAAAGTTTTCAAAAAACTTATTGAGATCATTTCAATTTGCCTTTTCGTAAAGTTGGCTTTACGTTAGTCGCTTTGGAGCTACCGTCAAAGAGGAGAAGTAAGAAATAGGCCAAGGATGTTTTGGTCTTATCCTGCGATACACGGAATGCGTGTCGGTTCGGTCACTAATTGAGTCAGGTCGTTCGACTCGACAAATAACTCGACATACAGATCTTCGGGTGTTGTGTGACTTGAGTGGCATAACCAATCAATCCGAACTTTGAACATTGAAGTCACCAGTAACCACAATTTCACTGCACGTGATGATTCCAAAATAAAAGCGATCGAATCAGAATCAGTAGAATCCCTATCAAAATTCAGGCTTCTATAAAGAAAACAGAAGTGCAGCAAATGAGACTGAATGCTGAACTTAACCCATATTGAGCTGAACTCAGCATTCGTCATGTGAAGTTGTTGCTGGCACTGGTACGCGACATCCTCATTAATAAAACGGGCAAGACCCCTGTGGGGAGAGAATAATGACACCAGCCGATACCCTGGTACGTGAAAATCCAGTGGATCTGCACCCTCACATACCTGAGTCTCATCTAGTGCCATTACATGGGGTTTATGGAGGTTTATAAACGCATATACAGAGAAGAAATTTGATCTGAGTCCGCGAATATTACAGAAAGCTATGGTAAACTAAAATTTATAAGCCTAGTTAGTCTAGTTTAAAACAAGACAGGAGGCAGGGAATGCAATAATAGGACAATATTTTAGTTGGTCAAGAAAGTGCTCTGCTTCTTAATTGCCATATCAACTAGAAAGCCGACTTATTGGCCAACTGATGAAACTAAAGTACCTGATTCTCCAGTGTATTTAACAGTAAGCGATAGTATAATACTTAAAGAAGAAAATCCTAAGGTGACAAGCATAGCAACAAATTGGGAACTATTTCAAATAAAACTCGATAATTATATTGATGAAGATGCGGAGGTACTTACAGGCGGATGATTTAGAGCTTGAATCCATAAAGTTTACGAAATCTATTCAAAAAGCTGTTTGGGAAAGCACTCTGCAAACTAAAAGATAAACGATTGGAGTGAATTTTCCATGTGAAGTTAGAGTTTTAATAGCTGAAAAACGTAAATTGAGATAGAAATGGCATTTAACGCGATCCCCAATGGACAAGTGGACAATAATTCTATAAACTTGTATGTTAGCAACCTAAGTAATGAGCGAAGCTCCGAATACTCCTTATGGAAATGTACATAAAAACTCAAAAGACCACTCAGACATATTCCGCCGAAAGAAAGAAAATGGTGGATGGACAAGAAATGCGCAGGAAAAGGCTATGGTTTTTTCTGACGTACTTAAGAAAACATTTACTCAAAACGACATGATTTCGAGTAATGATACAATTACAGTTACTAACCCACTAGTAATTGAAAACGAGAGCCTAATTCCAGTTACATCTACTGACGTAAACAATATTTTCTATTCTTGTCTAAAAGACAAAAAAGCACCTGTTTTTGACCTTATCACAGGAGAAGTGTTGAAAAAGTTATCTTCTCGAGCCATGGAAAGACTAACATGCTTTATTAACGCTGCTTTTGAGCTCAAATATGTGCCAACCTGTTGGAAAGTTGCAGAAGTTGTTATGGTACCAAAGCGGGGCAAGCCTAAACACGAAACTACATCTTATAGACCAATATCACTACTGCCCATATCTAAAGTTTTTGAAAGACTTTTGCTGCATCGTCTAAAACCAATTATAGAAAGATTGAATCTCATACCAACTCATCAATTTGGCTTCCGTGAAAAACATTCACAGATATATCATATATATATATATATATATATATATATATATATATATAGATATATCATATATATATCATATCACAGATATAGTAGAAAAGTGTCTCGAAGATAAAAAGTTTGAGGTGCAATCGTCACAGCGTCTGCAAAATACTGTAAATAAATCGGGTTGTGGACAACAAAATGGAAAAAAACTTTAAACACTACAAAGCCTTTACATATCAACGTTACAAATAGAAAGATATCGTGTATTCCGATTCAAATTCTTGGGAATCAGATACCGTACTCTATTACAGCTAAATACTTAGGTATGACGTTAGATGCCAAGCTCAAATGGAGTGAACATGTTAAAATGAAAAGAGATGAACTCGACATTAAATATCGAAATCTTTATTGGCTTATTGGCCGGAACTCGTTCCTTTCTACTAACTGCAAGCTCATCTTGTATAATCAAGTTCTGAAACCTGTATGGTCATATGGTGCACAGCTCTGGGGATGCACCAAGAAATCAAATGTAGCAGTGATTCAGCGCTTTCAGAATAAGGTGCTTCGAAACATTGTAAATACTCCGTGGTATATCCGAAATAGCGATCTTCATCGTGATTTGAATGTAACAACTGTAAACGCGGAAATCTCTAAACTGGCGGAATCACACCAAGCTAGACTACATCAACATGTAAATGAGGAAGCCTCCCCACTGCTTAACATAAGTGATCTAAGAAGATGACTTCAACGCGTAAAACCTTTTGAACTAGTAGCTGGAACGCAATAATATTCCTTTGAAGTTATTGTTATATACATAACATAATAATTAAAACCAATGTAAACAGCTCGTTGGTCAAATTGACTAGTTTCTGTATTAGGGAAACATGATGTTTTCAAATAAATAAAAAAAACAAACAAAAAATTCTCAACCAAGCCCATAGTAACACCCGTTGGCAAGAGTTAATCTCCGCTTGATCTCAAGGCTGACATTATTGTTGGTATTAATGCTGGATCCTAGGTAAACGGAATCCTTGACGACCCCAAAAATATAATTGTCAACAGTAACATTTTGTCCAAGACACCGTGTCTCTTTGTTTGTTGAATTAAGGTATTTCGTTTTGTCCTCGTTCACCACTACACCCACTCGACGAGAATCCCTTTCCAGATTGGAGAATGTTGCACTGACTGCTCGCGCGTTGGTGCCAATGATATCAATATCATCACCGTACGCTAGCGGCATGACACTCTTGTAGAAAATAGTGCCAGAGATGTCCAAGTTCACAGCTCGAATTATTTACTTTAGCATAAGGTTAAAGAAGTCGCACGATAGGGAGTCACCTTGTCTGAAACCTCTTTTGGTATCAAATGGCGCAAAGAGGTCTGTCCCAATTTTCACTGCGCTGGTGGTGTCGGCCAGTGTAATTTGCAAAGACGAATGAGCTTTGCAGGGATCGACGAAGACGGTGGGTGTCGATCTGTTTTTCCAGGATTTGGCATAGTGTGAATATATGGTCGAGTGTGGATTTACGAGGCCTGAAGCCACACTGATAAGGTCCAATCAGTTTGTTGACGATGGGCTTCAGTCTTTCAGTCAGCACAGTACGATAGAAGAACCTTATATGCAATATTAAGAAGGCTTATCCCACGGTAGTTGGCGCAGATCATGGAATCACCTTTCTTATGGTTTGGGCAAAGTACGCTGAGGCTCCATTCACTTGGCATGCTTTCATCCTACCATATTCTGCACAGAAGCTCATGCATTCGTTTTGTGAGCTCTTCGCCTCCAGTTTTAAAAAACTCAGCAGGCAGGCCATCTGTACCTGCAGCCTTATTGTTTTTCAGCCGAGCGATGGATGTTAATAACTACTCATAGTCGGGCGGCGGTACTTCAACACCGTCAGTGATTGGGTTTTCCAGATTCCGCAGTGGTGGGATTATTGCCGTCATCGCCATTAACCAGCTGCGAAAAGAGCTCCCTCCATAATCTCATTATACCCTGGACATCTGTCACCAGATTTCCATCTTCTTCCTTGCAGGAAGAGACCCCGGTCTTCAAACCAGTCGTCTTATTCTTTCGAAAAATTTTCGAGCCTCGTTCCTGTCACGTATAATTTCGATATCATTGAACTTGCATCTTTCTGCATCTCTTTTCTTGCACCTGAAGAGGCGTTTCTCCTCACTCCTCAACTCTCTGTATCGCTCCTTAACAGCTCGCGTTACAACTGACTGCAGGGTGGCTCTGTAAGCTGCGTTTTTCACGTGGACAATCTGGTTTCGTGTGTTTTGATCAGGGGACAGCCAAGTGGCCTTATGGATATCTTTATGTTGGAATCTGGTGCGACTAACTGTTATTTTTCGTGCGGCGGCGAAGTCGATCAGTCTCATACCGTTGTCGGTGGCTTCATCGTGGGGATTGAATTTTCCGATCGTCGGACTAAAGAGCCTCTCCTTGCCCACCTTGGCATTAAAGTCGACTAACGATTATAGTGGAGCATAGTGGCGGGGGCAATGCTCATAAGTTTTGTCGAGGAGCTCGAAGGAGTCATCTTTGGTCATTTCATCCTTCTCATCCGTCGAGGCATAGACACGAATTAGGCTGAAGTTGAAAAATTCCCAATAGCAAATGTAACGCCAAATTCGTGTCGCGATCCAATGCAGCTGTAGTAAATATGCTCTTCTGGAGCAATCCTGTCTCGCCCATCGCGTTTCCTGTGTAACGGTGATGTCAGGCACCTTCCCTGTAGAGGGTTCGGACATTCCAGGTGCATATCCGTAAATCGGTGTCCTTTGAGCGTTTGCTAGAGTCGTCAACAGTAGGGGGTTCCTTATTCGAGGCTTCTTTTGAGGATTGATTGGGGAATATTTTTACGTGTTGGGTTCCAAGCCCGACGCACAACCATTCATTCAAGGCCACAGAGAAGGCCTCACACACATTAGTTAGCTCACTGAAGGGGGTCTGATCGCTGCTCACGGGACGCCACGAGGAGGCTATGTGTCGACTTGAGACATAGAAGCGCAAGGATCAAACATGGACGCACCTGCGTCTGCCGCAAACTTAACCTTGTGTCTTACGCCCCCAGGCCCACACCTTCTATAATTCCCAATTAAACGTTAATTTCGGATTTCGTCGTAATTTCAATTGGCAACTCATTATTGCGGTTGTTAGTCAAGCTATCATCGCTTTTCTCAATTACTATGACCTTTCTAGTTGACCTTTTGAGCTCATTTACCCAATTACAGAATTAATCGTCAATGGCAACTCGCCAACTATCAACGCATCAGCCCAATCAATAATTAAATCAATTTTTTTTCGACATTTTAATAATTACAGTGATCTCATGCAACCACCATCATTCAACAATTCATCAGCTGAAAATTCAAATTCATCCATCAAATCATTACGACCGGTCAGCCAGTTTTTTCTCGAGCATGTCGCGTAAAGACTGAGAAATTAACTCCTGCAAAGAAAGAATTAGAACTCCTGATGCAAGCGGGCATTTTTCAGTGTAGTAGTAGTCCATAGGCAAGTCCACTTCACATGGTAAAAAAGAAAAGTGGTGAATGGCGTCCATGCGGTGAATATCGTCGTCTCAACGTAATAACGATACCTGACAGATACCCACTTCCGCACATTCAAGATTTCGCTCAAAATTTGGCACACAAAATAATATTAACCATTATTAATCTCGTCAAAGCGTACAAAGCGTCTTCGTAATGCGTCGCAAATATTTCAATGCTACATGAATCAAATTTTCCACAATTTAGATATTGTTTAGTTAAAGTTACGAGCCAGTCAAGGGCTCGTTTAGTATATTTCCCAACTATAAATAAAAAGACTTGTAAATATTGATGTTATGGTTTTATTACCTATCGTTCTCAGTCCCAAAGTAGAAGTAATTCTTATAAAATACTTAACTTGACTCTTAAGTTTAATTCTATATAAAAGAAGCTGCTGTGTTAGAAGTTCCCATGGCAGAAGCGATAGCTACGCTGACGTGCGGATCATGTTGCACATCGCAGGCACGTTGCTTAACTCTAAGCTTAATTCTACCTAAAATAAACTGCTGCGTTAGCGGTTGACGTGCGTGTCGTAGCGGATGCGCGTGTGGATAATGTTGCACATCGCAGACGCATTGTCAGCAGATTATGGCAAGTAAATGTCCTTATGGCCTTTAAATATCTGCGTCCCGCAGATTTGTTGGTAGATTCGATGGACTCCTTAGAGTATGGTGCATGTAGGCGGCAACTAGTTTTGGAGCGTCAGGCCGAGGTATCTCAGGGAGGTTGATACTTGCTGTTATCTTTCTCCATATTGAGTTGCAAACCACGGCTAAGATCAAGAGAAAAAATGCGTCCACCGAGTCTTTGGAGGCGATCAATATTATTAGTGCTTAGTTCGTGAATGTATTCCCTGAGAGGTGGTGCCGTGTATAAATTTTGATGTTGTTTTTTATTTTTTTTATTTTTTCTAATTGGATTTTATTTATATTTTTATTGTGCATGTTTTCGCTGTGGCGTAGTGGTAGTGCGTTCGACTGCTACTCAGAGTGTCCGGGGTTCGAATCTCGGCACAGGCAAAATCAAAAAGTAGAAAAAATTATTTTTCTACACGGCACCACCTCCTGGCAGGCAATGGCAAACCTACAAGAGTAAAAATTGCTATGAAAAGCTTTTCACTTCGCCGTTCGGATTCGGCTTTAAACTGTAGGTCCCTTCCATTCATGTAAAATATAACACGCACAACATGAGTGGATGCGAAAAGCTCGGCCTAGGCCCTCCATGGGCTGTTGTGCCACTAAAAGTAAAGTTATATTTTTATTATCTTTTTTTTTTTTATTTTGCCTGTGCCGAGATTGGAACCCAGGATACTCTGCGTAACAGTATAACGCACTACCGCTACGCTACAGCGAATTTTACGTGTTTTTGTTCCCCGTAGTGCGACAAGGCACAACACCTTGCGTCTGACTTAAGTTGTAGTTGACGAAGGATTTCGTGACAGCATTTCTCATGATATTTGCGAAGTTATCGAACTTTTTTAATGCTGTGACAAAGAGATCTAGATTGATTTTGTGAATTAATTTGAAATGGCCATTTACGATCCAGTCATCACCTCGGTGTATTGCTACCAGGGGGGCATCATAGTTGAAGATGCCGAATCCGCTAGCGCTGGAAATCATCAGTGATCTAACTCGTAATATTAAAAATTGTAACATTAACAAACTTGTTCAAATATTGTTGAAAAGCACAGTACGGTTCTTAGTTACCCGATTAAAAACGGTTCCTTCCTTACTGTTGCTGTGTGGTTCTTCGCCAGCTCTTCTCGAGTACAAGAGGGATACAACCCTTGGCGTAACCAGAACTGATTTGTTAGGAAGAAATTGTCTTAACGGTTGAACATTTTCCTTTGCTATAAAATCATACAAATGGGAGCGCTTATATAAAATTGTTACTTCGAACTTTATATTACTTTTGATAACTTGAAAGCTTATAAATTATTTATTAGAATCTTATTCATTAAGGTGTAAATTATTTTACTTATCCTAGCTTTAATATGTTTTTAGAAATAATTTTAAATTGAATTAGAATTTAGTCTATTACTTATTATTATTTTACTTTTGTTTTTGGTTTTCCATTTTTAGGATAAACTTTTTTCTTTTAAGTAAAGTTTAAAATGTTACCCTAATAAGGGTATTCAAATTAATTTACGTTAGTTGTTGTACCTTTAAGTTCTCGTGGAGGAAGGTGGAGTGAATAAAAGGCAAATGGTTATTTTATTTACTTGCCTATACATTTTTCAGTTGTGCCTTATGGATTTTTTTCCCTTGATTTGTGGTTACAGTTACTCTATTATCCATTCCTATAATTTCCTTTTTATAGAGTGGTTTCTCTTTTGCTTTTATTTATTTATTCCTTACATAAACAACCATGTCCCCTTGTTCATATTTTTTTCCTCGCCCATATTTCGGTTCACGCTCAAATTACGAATTTCTTGGTTTCTTTTAAATTTGCTCCCTTATTTCTTCAAAAACCTTTTCGCGGAAAAGGTTAGTCAGATTCCGATAATTTATTCGCTACGTTCTATTGAAAAAATAATATCGCTCGTTTTTTTCTTGGTTACCGAATGCACTGTGTTATTACAGCGATCGACAGCTATGTACAGTTGGTTAGGGGCCGTATTCCTCACTTCTTTTTGCAGGCAACGGTATATTTGCAGGATAGTGGAGTGAAGTCTTTCCACTTGACCATTTACTTCGCTCCTCTGGATTGGTGTTTGGTAAAGTCTAATACCTAGAGCCCTTATGTAATTAGCGACAACAGGGCTCACAAAACCTCCCTCGTTGTCGGTAACAATCATTTGAGGCGCTGTGAAATAGTGGATTATCTTTGCGAACTTACCCCGTAAGTATATCGCGGACCTATCCTTTATGTGGAAAAATTTGAGGATTTATCGAAACAGCTCAGGAATTTTATGGCCTTGAATTTGGAAGATATCTATGTGCAAAATGTCGCTAACTGGAATAGGAGTGTCTTTCAGCTTTGGCACAAAAGGATGCCTGTTATACTTATTTTCCCGGCATACCTCACATGCCTTGGTATAAAGCTTTATTCTATTTGCCATTTTGGGGAAATAATAGCGCTCTAAGATTTGCGTCTTGTTTTCTTAAGAGTTCCTATGAACTCTTTTGTGCTCTCCCTCAATTATTCTGCATATCCTCTCTTCGTTAACAATACCCTCGACTAGCCTCGGTGTTATTCTTATCTTATAATACCGAGAAATGTTCAAGGTACACCTCTTGAATCAGTTGAAGGCTATGTTCGGGTATCTTGATGATGTTGTTCACATTCGGCCTCAAACGCTCCTTTAGGACTCTCGTCAGTGTTTCTCGATCAATTCTTTTAGCACCATATACGTAAGAACGCAGGTTGTCCAGCGCCCATACAATAGCCAACATCTCTTTTTCGTTGGTGGCGTAATTTTCTTCAGTTTTACTCAAGGAACGAGAGATGTATGCCACTGGTTTGTCCTTGCCGTATTCTCCTTGCGACAGGACAGCGCCTATGGCGTAATCCCCAAGAAGCGTTTTAGTTCTTTCAGCGTTTCAGGGGGTGCTAGATTTTTTATTGCAATCACCTTCTTTGCGTCAGGATTAATGCCGTCTGAAGTAATGACGTAACCGAGAAATTAAACACTAGTTTTCATGAATTGGGTCTTTTCGAGATTCACCTTCAAATTGGCTTCAGCCAGTCTTGAAAATACTGTGTCCACATTTTCCAAGTGTTCTTTCTCATTTTTACCAAAAACGATTATATTATCAATGTGGACATAGCACAGTTTCCCAATGTGATCCTTCAGCAATTATTCGTTGAAATATGGCTGGCGCATTCTTGAGTCCGAACGGGAGTCTTATAAACTCGTATTTCTCGTTAATCGTGGAGAATGCCGTTTTTGGGATATCGGACTCTTTCATAGTAATTCTGTATTGCTTGTTGCCGGAAGGCTTTGGCATTTTAGGGACCACCCACACGGGAGAGTTATAAGGACTCTTTGAGGGGCGAATGATACCTTCATCGAGTAATTCCCCAATCTGTAGTGGTTTTGATTTCGGCCTTAATGTTGGTGTTAACAATTTCTTCATTGCTGATTGGTCCAAAGAGAGATTTATATTTTTTGGTGATCCTAAGTAGCTTATCTTGCTTATACATATACCATCGGGTATACTTGTTTTGACATCTTTTCTAGTAGAGGAATTTTAATATTGGGGTTTAGAGGGGCCTGAGGCGTAGCACACGAGGTAAAGTTCGTGACAGTTATAGATACGTCCATTTTCGATCCTTGCGCTTCTACGTTTCATGTCGACACACAGCCTCCTCGTGGCGTCCTCTGGATAACGATCTGGCAACCGTCAGTGAGTTAACTAATGTGTGCGGCGGGCTTCTCCATGGCCTCGAATGAAAGGTTGTGCGTCGGGCTTGGAACCCACCGCGTCAAAATATTTCTCCAATGAATCCTCAAACAAAGGCTCGGATTTTGACAACTCCCGCAAACGCCCCAAAGGCCAACGATTTTCGGATATACACCTGGAATGTCCGAACCCTCTACAAGGAATGTGCCTCTATCCAGCTGGTGGATGTCCTCCAACAATATAGAGCTGACATCATCGCTATACAGGAAATGAGATGGATGGACAGGGTTGGTCCAAAAGAGCATCCTGTGATATCTATTACAGGTATAATGCGTTGATACACGAATTTGGTGTTGGATTTGTTGTTGGGAAGATACTGCGTTACCTAGTCTCGCGGTTCACGCCCGTGAACGAGAGCCTAACCACTATTCATATCAAGGCAAGATTCTTCAACATCAGGCTACTACATATGTGTCCATGCACCGACGGATGAGAAGGACGAAACGACCAAAGATGACTTCTACGAGCTCCTCGACAAAACTTATGAGCATTGCCCCCGCCACGATGTTAAAATTGTGTTAGGCGACTTTAATCCCAAGGTGGGCAAGGAGAGTCCCTTTGGTCTGACGATCGGAAAATTCAGTCTCCACGACGAAGCCACCGATAACGGTATGAGACTGATCGACTTCGCCGCCGCACGAAACATGACAGTTAGTAGCACCAGATTCCAACATAAAGATATCCATAAGGCCACTTGGCTATCCCATGATCAAAACACACGAAACCAGATTAATCAAGTTGTGATCGACGGAAGGCACGCTTCCAATGTACTAGACGTACGCACAATACGTGGTGCAAACATCGACTCAGACCACTACTTGGTTGCAGCCAAGGTCTGCACACGTATATGTGTAACAAATCGCGTCGGATAGGCACAAAGAAAAAGCTGGTTGTCGAAAAGCTGCAATCACAACAGATAGCCGAAGCCTTCGCCAACCAACTCGCATTCCTCCTATCGCGAAACACCCTTCAACTTGATGATATATGCCCGCAGTGGACGCACATTTCCCGCTCTATGCGTACGGCTGCCGAAGAGGTGCTAGGCTACCACCGTCGACGGAGATATATGTGGTACGACCAAGAGCTTCGCGATGATACTGAAGCGAAAAACGCTGTTTACAGAGCTACCCTGCACTCAGTTGAACGCGAGCTGTTAAGGAGCGATACAGAGAGTTGAGGAGGGAGGAGAAACGTCTTTTCAGGTGCAAGAAAAGAGATGAAGAAAGACGCGAGTTCAATGATATCGAAATATAGCGGGACAGGAACGAGGTCCGAAAATTCTTTGAAAGAATAAGACGCCTGACTGATGGTTTGAAGACCGCTGCCTCTTCCTGTAAGGATAAAGACGGAAATCTGGTGACATGTTCAGGGCATAATGAGATTATGGAGGGAGCACTTTTCGCAGCTGCTTTATGGCGATGGCAGCAATAATCCAGCCACTCCGGAATCTACTCCTGAAACCCTAATCACTGACGGCGTTGAAGTACTGCCGCCCGACTATGAGGAGGTCTTAACAGCCATTGCTCGGCTGAAAAACAATAAAGCTGCAGGTGCAGATGGCCTGCCTGCTGAGTTGTTTGAGACCGGAGGCGAAAAGCTCAAAAAACGCATGCATGAGCTTCTATGCAGAATATGGTCGGATGAAAGCATGCCAAAACATTCCCCTACCATTACTCTTTCCTACATTTTTGAGAATTGCATGCGACTAGTTTCACTTTTTACATATTTCATATGTCTGTTTTTAGGCAAGCCCGGCTTTTTTTAAAATTTATTTCTTTAGAATCGTTTTTATATTTACGAGGGGTAAAAGATGATTGTGGCATTATTATGATGGTCAGCTTATAATTTTAATGATGTAGCAAATAAAATCGCATGCTTTGAGTATGAATATTTTGATGGAGATGATTTCACAGAGGGCGTTACATGCATTAGAAAGGCAAACGATCAAAATGAAGTTAATCCAAATGTAACACACCTGGGCACACCTAGTTCATCAAATTGAACTATACAAGGCTTATGACTAGCATAAATCACGGCCACGCCCGTAATGTCCGCGATAGATTCTGGTTCTTACAAGATTACTAAACCTAACCAGAAAACCCAAAACGCAAACGTTCTGAAGAAGTAAACTTCTGTGCGTCCCACTAACGTACACAATTAATTATTTTTTTTTTAGTGGGTTCGTTCATACGTGAGAATCGAAAACGTGGTGACTAGACGTCTTAAGACAAATTCTTGTCACCCACTTAAGGCACCAATTCTTTCAGAACGGATTTTATACGTTTATCAATTTTGACACAATTTTTGGTGTGCGGGAATCGAGATCTTGAGACTACTGGAACTCCAGTCTAGCACTCATTCACTAGACCACCGAGGCTTATATGGACGTACTGCCACTGTATGCACAATTTCATCTTTTGTATGGAATATTGTAAAATGTGCATGTATAGTTAATGGCCGGTTGTAGTGGAATGGCCCATATATGTACATCCATATGTATACCTGCATACAATATGTAAATAATACTTATTACTCGCTCTTATTATTGGTATATTTAAATATTTGTTTCGGAGAATCACAGATACTAATTTGGGCTGGCTTGGTATAATATTCATGCACGTATATGTGCAATGGATAAAGTGTACTTGCTTTGAATTTCAACGCGCATGAATGCTATCACGGATGAAGTAATTTTAAAATTCATGTGTTGAGTAGCGAATTCATTATATTTCATTGCGCTACTATATAAACGATACATATATTCTGTTTTGACTGTTGCTCTTGCAACATACTATAACATAATATGAGTTGTTTTTTCATTGTATGTATTTATTTATTTGTTTTTGTGTATTTTGTATGTCCGCATATTTCTTGTGTTTTGTGCGGGCATGTGAAAATATAAGTCCGAATTTTGTTAACTATTGTCAGTCATTTACCGACCGACGCACTCAGTTACTTATATACTTACTAACTGACTTACACCTCTTTCCAAATCATTAGAGTTCGGTTCAAACTTGCTGGTCATAGTTGATAGTAGATATATTTTGTACGTACGTTTGGGTGCATTGAATATAATGGCGCGGTAGTTAAATAAAAAAAAATTTAATTAAGTTTTTTGAATTTAATTTTGTGTCTTCCGGAATTTGCAACAGATGTGTATAATATATATATGTATATATATATGTATATAACGAAAGTTAAATTAATTATAAATAAATATGTACAATATACATATGTAGTACATATGAATAAATTTATGATACATGTGCAAATGATATTAATTTCAAAATGTTTTAAAATCCAACGTAAAATGTTTTAATAAAAATAAACAAAAGTGCTTCAAAAAATACACAGATGCCAAAAAAGTTGGAACTGTGTTTTTTAGTTATAAATTTACTATAGTTTAATTTACTATTGTACTTATAATAATCATAAATCATAGATGTCGTATAACCTTAAATTTATTAATTTAATTAATTCAAAAAACATATTGTTTTATATTTATTAATAGTTGATTTATATTTTATCCGAAGTAAGTGGGAAAAGAAGTCAAAACAGTTTAAAAAAAAAATCGTTCAAAACTAATATTCCAAATATTCCACTACAGATTTTGTACCTTAATAAGTCTAGGGGTAGCGAGTTGAAAAATCGTAGAGATTGGTTTGGAGATCCGTCATTATTACCGTTATTTGGGGCGACCCTTCAGTTACCCAACATTTATCGACTATTGGCTGATTGATTATTTTTTAAAATTTAACTGTTATTATTGTAAGTAAACATATACAAACATATAAAAAAGACAGCAAAAAGAGCTCTAGTACGGGGGTTGTTATTTAACAGTCTGCTATTTTATTACTGCTATTTGGGTTATAACAATTCCGCGAATAGCAGGTAAAATAATATGTGTCAAATTAAAAAATGTTATTGGGAACCAAAGACAAGGCATCAATCAATTAAAAAAAATAATAATTCATTCTTGTAACACCTTGTTAGCATAAAAAGGATCAGGATTGGTTTGAGTGATGATCATAATTTGTTGTATGTACATATGTATACATTAAGATGGGCGAAAAAAAGTTTATGTTTTGCCCCCGCGATTAATACATTGGGTCAACGGGAGTCGAGCACCATAAACTTTTTTTGATAGCGAACAATCTTTTTTCCTTTTTTTTAGTCTTAGCGGCAATGAAAGGCCTAATTATCTCAATTATTGAAAAATTTTTGATGCCAATGAATAGTTTTCACTGAGACCAATTTATTTTTTCTTAAAGACATTTTTATTTTTTTAGTTCGTTTCGTTTTTGTCAGTTTTTGCCCTGGACGATTTAAGTTTTTTTTTGCTGTAAAATAATACTTTACAAAAATTTTAAATTCCCCCGATTTTACTAACTCAGGATAAATTTTAATATCAAGATAAAGACCAAAAATGTGTTCTTTGGTACACAAAATTTTACAAAGTCGATCGCGCATAGCGCAAATACATATATTCCTTGTAGCAATATTATTGTTCGATACTGGTTATGACCATTTTCTATAGAAATTTATGCGATGATTGCGAAAGCAAATACTAATTAACTAACTATTACTTCACACAAAATTTTTAAAACTTATTATATGGTACATTTAACGTATTTTTAAAATTGTGTGAAAACTTGTGTGTTGTTTACTACAGAAAATAAGATAATTATGTACTAAAAATCAAAAACAAATAAAAAAAATCGTTTTCTTTCTGAGCTTAAATCGTGAAAAAGTCACGACACTGAATTGTAAAAATTGGCTCAGTGGAAACATGCAATTGAATGCTTATTTACGCTACGTCTATGTTACGTAATCTTTTTTGTTTTCCATATATGTATATAAATGCACTTAGTTTAGCTAACCAAACTGTGTTGCAAAAATGAAGATTGAAGCAAAACAGTAACACGATCGAATAAAAAAGCATTAAAGTGAAGCAAAATTGGCTAAATAATATGCACATTTCTTTTATTGTAAAACCTGTTTTTGTCACCGTGGAGTACGGTATGTGCTGGGTTGCTTCACAAGGTGCCCTTGAATGAGACTCGACATAGTCGAAAAATTCAAAATAATAATATTTCTACTTTGTTCCATCTCTTTGCTGGCAATGGCAAGCTCATCTTGGCCCTTCAAGGGCTGTTGTACCATAAATAATAGTAGTAGTATTTGTTATTTTACCTGTTATTTTACTAGTCTGGTATTTATTAGTGGCAGAATTATACCATATAACTATTGTAATATTTAATAATAACAATTATTCTAATCACTTTCGCTGTGGCGTAGTGGTAGTGCGTTGGACTGCTACGCAGAGTGTCCGGGGTTCGAATCTCGGCACAGACAAAATCAAAAAGTAGTAAAAATAATTTTTCTACACGGCACCACCTCTTGGCAGGCAATGGCAAACCTACAAGAATAAAAATTGCTATGAAAAGCTTTTCACTTCGCCGTTCGGATTCGGCATTAAACTGTAGGTCCATTCCAATCATGTACAAATATAACACGCACAACATGAGTGGATGCGAAAAGCTCGGCCTAGGCCCTCCATGGGCTGTTGTGCCATTAATAGTAATAGTAGCTAATCACTTTCTCACAAAACTAATTCAATACAATTTTTATATTACATAAGTATGTATAAAGTGTAGAAATTTCAACTTCAAATTTTATATTTGTACCAGGTTCCAGCTGGTCGTCAAGTGAGATGAAATTTGATCTAAAAATATTTCTTAGCTAGACTCATTTTCGAGGCGCGGCGGAAGTGCGCTCCTGGATGGAAGAGTGTGATGTTGTAAATTTCCGATTTCTCTTCGAATCTTGTTGTTGGCTAGCAGAAGTGCTCCAGAGTAGTGTGCGATTTAGTGTGGATTTTTTTCACACTGTCCTAAAGTTGTGCGTATAACACAACATACATATGTAAATATCATGGATATTTTTGTATATGAGAATGTTTATGTGTTCAACACACTATAATAAAATCTTCCGTAGAACAAATTCTTGTGTTAATGTGTTGACCCATTCACTCTCCCAATTACTGGTATTTTTTGCCCTTTCAAGAGACATTGCATTTTTATCCCATTACGATGGTGCACAGAGGGTTCCAGAAAAACATTGCCTATAAAATTTAACTTCAGGTTACTCAACGTCAGAAAGGTGTTAGCTTTGTTCTAGAACCACCAACACAATCATACATCGTTTGAATGTATTAAGCGTATTGTCGAGCGTTTGTACATTAAGCATTAGTGTTCACTGAAAAAAATTTTGCTAAACAAAAATCTTATTCCCTTTACATTTGTTTTTTCTGTACATGCGGAATGAAATATGAAAACTTAAGTATGAAAGTTAGCATTAATATTGGTTAAAGTGCGTATACATATGCACTTTAGCGAAGCCCGATTTTATTAGCTCAGACTCGTTGATGCCACGTTCTCTTATCAGCAGCCAAAATAAAACTTTTTAGGAACTTTGTTTTGGTACTTGTAGTTACATTAGCAGCTGGTTCAGTATGTGGAAGCTTGTAATAACATTTTGGAGTCCACTCATGATCCCCAACTGTAAAACAACTATCACCATCCATTATGCAAATGTACTGTGAATTCGCAGCAAACAAATTTTGTGACAGAGTACGTACATTTTTATTCTTTTATGTACTACATTTAACGATCCCATGTCTGCAAAAACCTTTTATAATTTTTACGTTATACTTTTTCGCCAACGTACGCTACGACTTAGCTGAATGATGCGCAATTTCTGCCTTCAATTTAGTCTGAGTTTGGATATTCTGCAAAGCCTAACTCTTTGTGGTCAATGTTCACGTCTCTGCGTCATATATTAGGACGGAGGATTTATGAGGGACCTATAAACCCTAAACAGTGTTATAAATAATATTTTTTAGAATTGCATTTCGTATTGCACGGCGTAGTGGTAATGCACTGGACTGTTACGCAGAGTGTCCAGTGTTCGAATCTCGGCACAGGCAAAACCAAAAAGGAAAAAAAACCCAGCTCCACCTTGGCAGGCAACGGTACATTTTCCTTGTCCTTCCTATCCCTTTCGTTGGCGCTACATGCAGTCACAGTCGACACTGATAAACTGAAGTTCTTTGTGGTAAAGGCATAACACTTGCCATGGCTACCTCTTTATCGGTGTCTTTTGATTGCATTCCCTCTCCTTCTCCCACCTGTCAATCTTCCTTCCAATCAACACAACGCTCTGTATTTATAAAGGTACACTCTGTGTGTTGACTGTAATATAAAAAAATATCTCATATTTGGTTTTGAGTGGATTATTTTCACAAAATTTAAAAACCAGTTTACGACGTTCTAACTCTGTCATGTTTTCTACGAATTGTTATACACTGAACTGATCTCTAGTCGAATGATTGCAGGAATAGTACCGTTACTTTTCTTATATTTTGTTTCGCTATTGCTATTTGTTTTCCATTTCCAATAATGGTTGAAAATTAGTTCATATTTCATTCCGCTTACGTTACATAAAAAAGTTCCAGCATGAACATTGAAATTTTGATGTCTATGCATCGGAAATGTTCAATACAATGCATAAGTTGTCGATGTAGTCATATATCGATATTTTTCTTCCGATACATCGCATACTTACCAATACTCAATCTGCGTTTCCAAAATATCTAAAATTTAATTCTTGTTTTTGTCAACCCGTGTTAGCTTAATTTTGTGTATTTCTAGTGAACAAAAACATTGAATGTGTAATTTCTTTTTTCACAAAATTTATTCTAAGTTTATCAAAAATTTCGAGAGAATAATCATATATAATTTTTTACATATGTACAACAGTTTTGGACATTTAAAAATTATTGTAATTAAATTGGCACGAATACACAGCTTCAAACGCTTGGAAATATGTTTGGCTATGGGCCGCAGCTCTTCCACCGTTATTTGATCCCATTCACGACGTAACGACTGTTTCAGGGACTGTAAGTTTTTATGACGTATATCACAGACACTGGCCTATAAATTGGACCGCGCTGTAATCCATCGTATTGAGATCCGGCAAATATGTTGGCCATTCTTGAGATGTTATAAAATTAGCAGAGCCCAGGGGCATACCACAGCCTCAGTTGATTTTAACACGTTGTTCCATAAAAATCCAAAGTGTCTTACCATTTGCTCCACACCGGGACGAATTACGGATTTTGGTGATTTTGAATGACGAATGATGGTCCAGGAGCCTCTGTCGACTTGCTTCTGTCATTTTGACGGTTATGCGCTTGTGCAACAGTAAACAGCTTTTCATCTGTGAAGACAATTTTTCCCATCCGATTCCTGCGAACTCACGTTGATGTAGGCGATATCTTTGGAGTCGTACCCGATAGTTTTTTTGGAGCTTGTAAGCACTGAGTTGTTTTTTTGCTATGAGGCGAACTGACTCTCGATTGATGCCAGTTTCGTGAGAAACTTTTTTCATGGAAACCGTTGAACTACTCTGCAACTGCTTTTTAAGGATTTTGCGATTCCTGGGAGTATTAGCAGTGGGTTTACTGCCTCTTGCTGGAAAATCACCTTCATGACCCAGCTCCTTAAATCGTTTAAATGCAAGAGAAACAACAAACGAGCAATGCGAAGCTGCCGAGCAATCTCACAATTGCGTGTGCCTAGCTGGTGCAATGTTATAATAGCTGATCGATTATTTCACATCGTAAAATAAATAACTAAATGAATTCTAGGCCACACAAAAATTAAATCAGATGCACTCTCGATTACGTAGAATACTACAAGAATGAAGAAAATTGCAGAAAAATTACAATAATTTTTCTACAGCTCGAAGAAAGTTCTATACACTTATTAATTTTCAGTATATCAAATAAAAAAAAGTATATATGGAGAGTACTTGGAAATAAGATAAAAATTTGTTTAATCCACCCTGAAAACAGTCAAAATTAATATAACTTTGGTATTTGATGCCCGATTTGATGTCATATACTTTTACGAGGGTATATCAATAAGTACCCGTGTGTGAAGACAGATGGCGTTGCTGAGGGAAGTTGGCATTACTGTCGTGTTATGCCATCTGTCTCACGACACCACACTAAATTTTAAACTGATTCATAGGTTAGTTTTTATTTGGCAGCCATTAGTATCACACGTGTTTGGTGTTTCGCGATAAAATGAAAAAAAAGACAATATCGATCCGTAAATCGCTTTTTATTTTTGGATGGAAAAACATGTGAAGAAATAAAAGCGAAGTTGGATGATGTCTATGGGGACCCTTCACCATCTATGACAATCGTAAGATATTGGTTCAACGAATTTAAACGTGGTCGTACATCTGTTTTTGATGAGGAGCGCCCGGCAGATGTGGTTACCGAGGAATTCGTTGAAAAGGTCCACGACGTGATTCTCGCTGATCGCCGAACGAAAGTGCGCGAAGTAGCAGAGGCTGTAGGAGTGTCGTACGGAATGGTAATTAATATTTTAAATGATAGGTTAAGCATGAGAAAGGTGTCGGCCCGATGGGTGCCGCGATTGCTTACGGTGGGCAACAAGCGGATACGAAATTGTCTCGGCCAAATTGCATGAATTGAACTACGAATTGCTGCCGCACCCACCGTACTCGCCCGAATTGGCTCCCAGCAACTTCTATCTGTTCCCCAATATGAAAACATGGCTTGGGGGGAAAAAATGCAGCTCAAACGAGGAGGTTCGTCGAGAAAGAAGCGTATTTTGAAGAGTTTGATAAATCGTATTTTTTGGAAAGGTTAAAGAAATGGCAGAAACATTGGGAAAAGTGTATTGTACTTGAAGGAGATTACGTTAAAAAATAGAAAAAAAAATGTGAAAAACTTGCCTCTTCATTCCTAACACGGGTTCTTATTGATCTACCCTTGTTTTGTTGTAAAGGGCTCAACAAGGGCTACATTTCTGGTTAATAATAAGGGTTAATAAAAACGCCGAGATTTGTTTTAATATTAGTTTAACTTTATTGTTGCGCTGGATTGAATTTATATTTTTACGCCGTTCACGCGAACAACTCGTTTGGCCGCTGATTTATCACTGACTCCCTCAATTCGCCTCTCTCTTCCTCTGCGCTCGAATATCCTTCGGCCTTGAGATACCTCTCGAGGCTCAACCGGTTCCACAGGTAGTACGCATAATCGTTGAATTGGGTGAATAATAGTGCTGTGACCAGTCCAAAGGGTAACATTGAGGACCAAGTCGTCGTCGCCGGGATGTAACGCAGTTACGCAACCAATCTTCCACAAGGTCGGTGGAGTAGTCCAAAGGGTAACATTGCCGACCAAGTCGTCGTCGCCGGGATGTAACGCAGTTACGCGACCAATCTTCCACAAGGTCGGTGGAGTAGCTTTATTTTTTATGACCACTAAGTTGTCCAATTTCAGGTTCCACCTAGCTTCGCGCCATTTGGAGCGCTGCTGGAGCTCATGAAGATAGCTATCACTCCGATTCTCCGGCCGTTCCACAGCGACGTGCTCGCCAAGTGCAGGTACCAATGAATCGCCGATTACTAAATGTCTGGGGGTTAGAGGGCTTAGGTCTCGAGGATCTGCGCTCCGAGCACATAACGGGCGGGAGTTGACGACCGCACCAATTTCTGCCAACAAGGTCTGCATCGCGTCAATGGTCAACAGACGTGCTCCTATAACACGACGCAAATGATGTTTGACGGCCTTAACAGCCGCCTCCCATATTCCTCTCTGATGTGGTGCAGATGGGGTAATAAAGTGAGACAGCGTCTGCCGTAGGGAAAATTGGTCATAGAGGTCCGAGTTCTGCTAAGTTCGCAGCATTTGGCTTAACTATCGCTCGGCCCCTACGAAATCGTTGCAGAGGTGCAGACAGTGACCATAGCGCGAGGTGAAACAAATGAATGCCATGACAAAGGCATTAGTCCATACACACGAATACAGCTATATATCCTTTTAAGACGACATTTCCTCTTAGACGATCAGGGCGCACGTGCATTGGGGCCGCATAGTCGACGCCTGCTGGCAGAAACGGGCGAGCTGGACGTACGCGACTAATAGATTCCCCATAATTTGATCGCTCATTTTCGTCTTCAATCTTTCGCACACTATGCAATCCTTTATCAAGGACCTCGCTAATGCTCATACACTTATAATCCAATAGGGTTGTTTCGTCTTAACGTGGCGATAAGCTGCTGTGCCCCACAGTGCAAGAATGTGGTATGAGCTAATAACCAGGACAGTCGCCCTTTTCCGGTAGTATAGCTGGATTGCGTTTGTTGACAGACAAGTTTGCCGCTTGTAATCTTCCGCTCATATGCAGCATACAATCTTGGAGAAATGGGGCCAGCATTCCGATTGCATTTGATAATCGCGGGCGATCACCTGATTGATGGCCGTAGCGCAGCAGCTTTCGGATATAATCGTGAAAATGGTCCCGTTGCTCTTGTCTGATCCAAAATACTAGCGATTCGTCGAGTTCCTTAATGCTCAATTGAACCTTCTGTCTTTCTGCTATCGGTGTTCGACAATTGTGAACGAATCTGAATATCCACACCGTTATCCTTATTAAATGATTGGAGGACGAATAGCGATATAATTGCGATTGCTGATTTATGGAGATTGGGCTGATGCTAGCGACCAATCGCCTATCGTAGAATACCTGCTCGTAGGTATTCAGCTTATCTTTCTGTCCCTTATTGCACCTAGCCTGCCGACATTCATTCTTTACTTCTGCTTCAATCCTAGCCAGCGTGGTATATGGAGACGTTCAAACTGTATAATTTGAGAGAATATACTCTGCCATGACGACTGCAGAGATACCGGTAGTATTGCATCCTAAGCCAATTTCACCTGCCATATTCTTTGAAGTAACATCTTCGCATTTATTACAAAAGGTGCCGCTAACCCATCCGGATCATATAGTTGAGCAGTATTACTTAGAACCATGCGCTTAGTCCTGCCCGTCGTGTCAGACATGGGTAAGGATTGTACCTTGAAAGACAGTTCGTCTGATAGGGTGATCCACCTAAGACCAAGCACCGATGCCTCCACGTTGCTTCTCAGCAGATCATCGTTACCAGTGGATTGTGGCTCAAGGGATTTCTGCATATTAATGGAATTTTATCGCCATTTTGTAAGCTCAAAGCTCCCTTCGGCAAGAAGCTGCCGCATTTGCTGATATAAGTCCAATAATTCCTCCTCTGTGTCAACTTCGGCCATACAAAAAATTTTTCAACACTTCTTGAGAGCCCAGCGGCCACTTGGATGCATTGTCCCTGGCACACTGCAGCATCGTCCTAACTTCGCAGAAGGGAGCTGAAGCCATCCCGAAAGTCACCCGCGTGAGTCACCCTTGGCTATTTCTCCTGTATCGTCTCTCTAAAATATACGATGGAGGTCCCACTGTTCTGGTGCTATTTTTATTTGGGGGAACATTTGCTTGATATCTGCCGAGACGCCATACCATGCGTATGCGTATAAGAAGATCTATTAAATCGCTTTGTATCTTAGGACCAATCATTTGGACATCATTCAATTATACTCCGGGATCAGTTATACACGACGCATTAAATACTACGCGAAATTTCTTTAATATCTCATGGTGGGGAATATAATAAGATATGCCTTCCAATCCTTCGTCAAGTACTCACTTGCAAACGCACGATATCTTTGTTGCAATTCTGGTTCTCTCTTGAAACGTTGCTCCAATCGTAGAAATCGTTGTAGGGCAATTGATTAATTGGAACCAATACGATTCCAATGGGGTAGGAGAGGAATGTGCAGAATATATCGCTGTGCCTGGTAGTCGAAATTATGCGTCTCTAAGAAATGTGATTTATATTCTCGCTGTTCCGCTGTCCAATCGGATCCATTGCCTGGTAAGCCCTCTTATTCAAAAAACCGCTGCAATAGTTGATCTAGTTGAATCTAGATCTAGGGGGGTCTCACCGAAAATTAACCAGCCTAAATAAATTTCTTGTGCCACTAAGCCCGACGCTAATCGTCGCAGATTCTCCTGCATCAGTTGAGCCCATACGCCAACGCCTTATCTGCACTTGCGCCGGTTGATCAAAATTTGGGTCGGCTAAGCAGAGACATCAAGTGTCCAGCAGGTAATACGGCCACTCGAGTTGGGTATGTCGGAATTTGACGTTGTGCTACGAAATCTTTGCTAATTAGGTTCATCTGGGCCCCAGTATCACATATAGCACGCATCTTCACTGTTGCTCCACTATGCGTTAAGAGACGCACATGCGCTGTAGCTAATAAGCTTGATTGTAAATAAGAATGTAATGGAATGTTGTTGTCCTTTTTTGCCATGGAAGATTTTAAATGCTTGGCTGGCGGCAAGGAGACTGAACTGGTGCGCCTTCCAAGGTCGATCTCACCTTCACTTCTTAATTGCTATTGTTCCTACCTTTCAAATGTGTCTTAGCCAGCGTTGAGACTCGAGTAGGCCGTTGCTGGAATTTTATGACGATTTTATGATGATGTTGTGAGGTGCCCGCGAGCAACGACGGCTACGGCTAGACAAACAATTTCGGGCAATATGTCCTCGCCGGAGAAAACTCTGACATAGACCGAGCTCGAAAATTCGTTTAATTTTATCCTCTCGACTCTTATGCCCATTGCTAGGTCATCGGTGGAACGCGTGATCACCTGAGAAATTGACGCATAAGATATGGTTAGTTGTCGACGAAGCGCTGGGTCTCGTACGTTGATTATTAATACGATGTTCGCTGTTGTTAACCAAAGGTTGAGCCGCACGGCTCAATAGTCCACTGCTTCGCCGTTCAAGCCGAACAAAGAAATCATTTTGCAAATTCGGGATACGATCTGCGGGACGCGCCATTTCCCATTGACTACGAGAAACGCTGTCCATCCGGGATTCTAGAAAATTTAAAATAAACAAATCGTGCTGATCCTCGGCCCCCAGTTGTCGCGCCACCATGCACATACTGTAGCGCTTAACATCGACCATATCTCTAATCGATGCATGACTAGCTTTCGGCCAAACAGGCAAATTAAACATCGCTGAACAGTTCGCTGAATGGCATCAATATTTGTTATCGAATGCCGAGCACAAAGTTTTCCATGCATCTGCAAAAGCTGTCCTCCCGTTGAGGCCAACAGCCCAATGCCCTGGCTGCATCCTCTTTAACATAGCTTTGCAACCGACGGAGCCGTTGTAGATTCGTAAGGTGCGGATTCTGTATTACCTCCGCAGCAAATGAGTCCCGAAATTAAATCCATTCTCGATGGTTACCGCGAAGTATTAGTAGCCGATCAGCCAATGGTAACTCTACAAATTGTAGTTGGAGTGCGCTATTAATGGCATGACTGCACCTTGCTGTGGATGAGCCTGGCTCTAATTCTGTTATTTTCTGAGCAGCTCTGCGCGGAAATTGACATACATATCTTCTACCCGCTGTTGCAATGCGATATCATCCTCGCGTAGCATTGGATTTTGCTCACGTGGTTGTAGCTCTTGGAATATAAATTCGAATCTTTCCTTTGGTATAAATATCGGGGCGTGCCCTGATGATTTCAATACCAGCTTTTCAAATATTGCCGATGCCAACCAGTTAGACTGCCGTTGAATTTGAGCTACCGTAGAATTGACGTCGACTCGCTTGTCGCTTGATCCGTCAGAGGCTTGAGATGTACATAGTTACTTTTGTACCTTATATACTCACTGTCGAGTTCGCGCTGCCCGCCAATACTACGGCTTTCCTATCAGCTTGCGTTACGACCATCTGCCCTGCAACTGCAAATAAATTCAAAGATGCTTAAAACAGTTTATTAATTCGCGGAAAACCTCTCAATAAGCTTCACAAAAATTTATAATTAAGTCTCTGTTAAAGTATGTCTTATCAAGACGCTTTCAGAAATTACTCTCAAGTTCTAAAAATTACTCATCAAGTCGACACAGAAATTACGCTAAATTCGTCGCCAAAGAGGAAAAAGGTCAGTTTAAAAAAAAAAATTATTCGTCAAGTCGCCGTCGAAAACTCGCTCATCAAGTCGCTGAAATATCTTCTGATAACCTTTCTCTGCTTCTCTCAGAAACACATAATTAAATATTCTCACCCTTTGCTCCGCTCCTCTTCCTTGCTCTAGTTACATTTTCTACAATGACCTTTCTAGTTGCACCAGTATGCGTCTTGCTCGCCCGAGCCACTAGCTTGTCACCATTTACATCCTTCACACATTTTGTTTTCGGCATCCTCCTCTCCATTTAATTTTAATTTTTTTTTAGAACTATATACTACTCTGGGCAAAAGTTAGTAAGACTTTTTAATTTAAATTTCGCGCGGAAACCCATTCATCAAAATATTATTTTTTTAAGGTTGGTATGACTGTCGGTGACATCTGTGCCAAATGTCACATCAAAATAATCATTAGTGTTTAGTATACGCTTGTCTTTCTGAAGTACAAAAAGTGCATTCGGCGATTTTCACAATGAGTGAAATTATTCAACAAAGAAGTTCCATTAAATTTTGTGTGCGGAATCAAATTTCTGGTGCCGAAACGTTCAGAATGTTGCAAAAGGCCTTCGGTGATAATTGTATGTCGCGAGCAAGTGTTTTTGATTGGTACAAATTGTTCAAAGATGGTCGAGAACGCGTTGACGACGAACCACGTCCAGGACGGCCATCAACATCAACTGATGATCAACACGTCAATAAAATCAAGGAATTGGTGCTCGAGAATCGACGATTAACAGTCAGAGACCTTACTGGCATCGTTGGAATATCGGAAGGATCAGTGAAAACCATTTTAAAACATCATTTGGGCCTAAGAAGAGTGAATGCACGATTGGTTCCAAAATCACTGCATTGGTTTTACGAGACCATTTTGCCAAAAATTCGACTGATATCGTTCCGCAACCACCCTATTCGCCTGACTTAGCACCGTGTGACTTTTGGCTATTTTCTAAACTCAAAAAACCGCTTCGTGGACACCGTTTTGAGTCAATTGAAGACATTAAACATGAATCACTAAGCGCATTGAAGCCTATTCCGGAAATTGACTTTAACAACTGTTTCGAGAATTGGAAAAAACGTTGGCACAAGTGTATTGGGGCCGGGGGGATTACTTTGAAAGGGACGAAATAGATTTGGAAGAATGAATAAAAAAATTTGAAATTATGAACAAAGTCTTACTAACTTTTGCTCACAGTAGTACTTAATCTCATCCGGCTCGGAGGACCAAAATGTCTCCGTTTTAAGGTTAATAAAAACGGCAAGATTTGTTTTAATATTAATTTAACTTTTTTTTTTGCGCTGGATTGAATTTATATTTTTACGCCGTTCACGCGACCACCTCGTTTGGCCGCTGATTTATCACTGACTCCCTCAACTTGCCTCTCTCTTCCTCTGCGCTCAAACAATTTTCTTCTTCGTTGTTTCCCTCTATTCCCTTCACTAGCGAAGTCTGTACTCAAAATTGTATCCTTCTAAATGTATTTTTTTTTACAAAATTTACTTTACTTACTTTTAATGGCACATCAGCCCATGGAGGGCCTAGACCGAGCTTTTTCACATCCATTCATGTTGTGCGTGTTATATTTGTACATGAATGGAAGGGACCTACAGTTTAATGCCAAATTCGAACGGCGAATTGAAAAGCTTTTCATAGCAATTTTTACTCTTGTAGGTTTGCCATTGCCTGCCAAGAGGTGGCGCCGTGTAGAAAAAATATTTTTTCTACTTTTTTTATTTTGTCTGTGCCGAGATTCGAACTCCGGAAACTCTGCGTAGCAGTCCAACGCACTACCACTACGCCACAGCGACCTCAAATTTATTCATTTAAAATCGTAACGAAACTAGTTATAGCAACTTAAATTGTTGGTGCAATTGTAATTTTATATATTGTATATTATAAGAAACAAGAGTAAATAATTATTTGCCTCTCGGATAATAACCGAACTTAATAGAAAGGATGAAAATTATCATAAATAATGTAAATTTATTCGATGCATTCAAAACATCAATGATTTTTCCCCATTTATAAGATTATCGAGAAATATTAAATAAATCTTATTGTATGGAGAAAACCGTCGATATCTTTTTTCCATGCCCATCACTAGTTGTGTGTATGAACTTTGTGTACATGTGAAAACTGAAAAACTCTTGTGCACACGGGCTACCCTTTGGCTAAGGTAGTGGTTATATTCAAAGTTTACTGGGCGAACACCATGCAATTGTTGTTGCCCGAACACGAAAAAAAGAGCTTTTACTCACACCGAACACGATATGCTGGGTGAAATGTGCTCCGCGCACGCCGAGTATTCATGGTGTCATTGAGTTATTCTACAAAAAAAAAACAAAAATGTATGTAGAATTGAAGGAAAACATGCAAACCTGTGCATCACTATTTTCATATGCAGAAAAGCGAAGTTGCGAATTTTTTTAGTTTTTAAAAGTGAATATTAAATATATTGTTCATAAAACTATTGAAGAAAAATCATTTTATTTTCATAATTTTTCAATTATATTGTTAATTTCACGCTGCATATTAATTAATTTCACGTTTTTTGGTATACCATTTAGTGTTGCCGTTGCTTACAATATAGTATTAAAAAAAAATAAATTCTACAAAAAGCAACTCTGTAACGAACACCAATGTAACCACTACACCCAGCACGAAAGTAAAATTTGATGTGTTCGTCGAACAGCGAACACCAGTGTAACCAGCAGCTAACACTCTTCTAGAGCAGTGAAGACCACCAAATAATAAGACGTTGTTTGAATATATTGGAGAGGTTCCAAAGCCTACACTGTTCTAGAGCTACTATGATTAAAAACTAAGGAAGCAAACTGAAAAACTGAAGAGCTTTGTAAAAATTTTTAAGTTGAATTTGTCATATGTTTATTCGTTTTTAATTTTATTTCTTATGTGATTTTAATGGACCAGGCTTAATTTGTCAAAAACTTCTAGTCAACTTTATTGGCCAGAGAGGAAAGACAAAAGAGGACGGTTACAGACTCGCTCGTTCTGGAAATTTTTGTGCTCCTCGTTCTTTTGGAATTAAAGACAAATTGGACCAGAAAACTTCTTGTGTGGAAAAGCAACTGATTTGCCCTTACAAAGAGCAAAATCACAAACACTTGTTAACTAAAGACAAAGTTTTAACCAATAATATTTTATTCTCAGTGTTTTGTTTATAATTGGTTAAGCCCCCAAGTGCCATTGGTTAACCACTGGTAAATCAAAAGCTAAAGAAGAAGCATTCACAATTGTTTTCAGACTTAAAAAATTTTTAGTCTGATATTGAAGAAATTTAGAATATTGTTGTTGGTCGTCTGTAACAAGTTTTGTTTGAGTAAGGATGTGGCGTGGCAAGTGTTGGAATACGATGAAAAAATAAACACAAAAAAACATTTATTTTGCACACAAACTCCACAAATTTTGTCGTTCTGCCATATTTTTCTCTGGTTCACTGTTTTGCTTAATCACAGCACTGTGTAAGCGATGGAAAAGAAGGTACCTTTCTCCGACTTCTTCAAGCTTAAAGGTAGATTAGTCGCAGTTGGTTCATTTTATGCACTATTGTTATTTCCCGATTACGTATGTTTTTAATTTCAGTACTAATAATATTATTTAATTATTTTAACCCTTAAATGTCCACTGTATCTTTAAGAACATGACCATTCGAACTGACCTACCAACGTCATTTTAAGTAAACTTAATACCAGAAATCGATTTTAAGTTTTATACAATAAATACAAATACATATAATAAATATTTTTTGATAAGCGACCAAAACCCTACTGAGAATGATACATTTGATACATCTTTATTATTCCATTGCCAGTAAACCATATTTTTCATAGGATACAATCGGTGTCTTAATGATATTTAAGGAAAAATAATTTTTTTTCCAAAAATTGCTAATTCGTTTTGTCATACATCATATATATGATGTATACATCATATATTTTTCTTCCATCGATATCGTAGTGTTTTTATTTTATTTTGTCAAACACTACATTTAGGTAAAATTTATCTGTAAATTAGCTACAATTTTAAATTGTATGCCTTGTTTACTTCGGGAATGAATTATTTAAAGGAAAGATTAAAAATTAAACCCTGAGAATTCGTATTTAATATTTACATAATTTTTTTATTTTTTTTAAATGTCACAACAGCCCATGGAGGGCCTAGGCCGAGCTTTTCGAACCCCGGACACTCTGCGTACCAGTCCAACGCATTACCACTACGCCACAGCGACCACTAATATTTACATAACAACATTTATTAAAATGAAAAATTGTACAATAAATATATTGAAGAGCCCAGCCGACCGATGTGAAAGTGTTCTAGAGAAGAACTAACAGAAAGCAGTAGCATGAAAAGAAATAGAACGAAAAGAAACTAGGATAGAGAAAATGAATAGGAAAGAAAAGGTGCATAAGGGTGGCTTAAACATCCCGGCCCCCTTACACGAGTGCAAAATTAAATGCCTCCTTCAGACGCTGCAGGGTCCTTATACCGTCATCGAACAACTCCTTGACCCTGTGTCCTCGTAAGTGGGACGTCTCGAAACTGCGGATGGTACGGATGGCGGCATTAGCAGGATGTGCCGGAACGATGGCATTGGCTGCTCTTAAGAGCAATTATCACCACTGCGGAGTGAGTCATGTTGAGCTGTGTTCCACAACTTTCGTCTGCGGACTGGAACTGTGGAGTACTGGAAAGATGCACAGATTAGTAGGGAAACAATAAATTACAGCGCTCAAGGGGGAGAGCAGCCATAATTTGGGTCTGCCTTGTCTGCTTGTAGGTAGTACAAGCTTTGCAGTGGAAAATGCACATTTTTATTTTTAGTATTAGGCGAGGAATAAAATATTCCTGCCTCACCATGCGAAGCATGAGAATGACTTCGGCATGGAGGAACATATTATGGAGAAATTCCAAATATAAAATACAATAGCGAGAATTCTCGGGAATGAAGATAGGATAGCATTCGTTGTAGCTAAGAGCGGCGTGAGCGAGACGACCATTCATTCTGAGAATATTCTCCTTGTCTACAAAAGGATTTAAGACGAGAAGAGTGCTTTTCTTTTCTATTGGTTTTGCATCGAGTAATGATGCCTTTTCTCGTAGATAATTTCGATAATTTGTTCCAGAGAGGGAGGCAAAAAGGGCCACAAAGTCGTGTCTTGATAACTTGAATTGGTATGAGGGATAGAGCTTGAAGTCTGAAACTGCTGAGAAGAGTATTAACTTCGAAAGGCTTATTGGTTGCAGGAGGGCTTACTTTACTTTCAATGGCACAACAGCCCATGGAGGGCCTAGGCCGAGCTTTTCTCATCCACTCATGTTGTGCGTGTTATATTTGTACATGAATGGAAGGGACCTACAGTTTAATGCCGAATCCGAACGGCGAAGTGAAAAGCTTGTCATAGCAATTTTTACTCTTGTAGGTTTGCCATTGCCTGCCAAGAGGTGCCGTGTAGAAAAATTATTTTTTTCTACTTTTTTTTTATTTTGCCTGTGCCGAGATTCGAACCTCGGACACTCTGAGTAGCAGTCCAACACATTACCACTACGCCACAGCGACCACTTAACTTTTTATCGCCAAGAGATGTAAGGAACGGAATTGTCCTTCTCTCAGGTGCGAACACAAAGGCAAGCTCGATAAGCTTTTTCGAAGGAGACTTATAATCGCGAAAGGCTTATTGCTTGTATTAGGGCTGCCAACCCTTTGCCACCAGGAGACGAGGATCGGAGTTGTCCTTCTCCTGAGTGTGAGAACAAAAGGCAAGCACAATAAGCTTTTCCTACGCAGAGTTGTAACCGCAGAAGGCTTATTGTTTGCCACCTTAACCTTTTGCCACCAAGGGATAAGGATCGGAATTGTACTTCTCTTGAGTGAGACCAAAAGGCAAGAACAGTAAGCTTCTACAAGTAACAAAGTTCGGGAAGTTGAACTTGATTACTCTGCGAGGACTGCCTCCACTGAGGAATTTCGCTGTTGTCTATGGTGGAAAGTTTCTCTAAGAAGCTGTTTCTTGTATGGACGAAATACTTCATGTATTAGTCTTAATCCGTGCCTGCTAATCAGAGCTGATGGTGTGAGTTTTTCGCTCGTTTCATAACAGGCGACAGGCACCCTGCCGGGTCAAAATATTTTGGAAACCGAACGAAAAGTTTGTCGCTTTGTGGCAGAAGTTAGCACCGGAATGGAAGAAATGGTAGGCGCTAATGAATTTATAAAATTTTGTATGTATATATATTATATATTTATATATAATATTTTTAATGAAAAAATATATATTTATATATAATATAAAAATCCATAATTTAATCAGTTGGAGTGTAACTAAATATATGGCACACAGTGTAATATTTTTTTTTACTGGTTGATCGTTTAGATGTAAACGAATATAGCACAAAAGAAAATAGCAAGGAACTTTCTGTACAGCAATAAGTGTGTATTTGTGTTGTGCACGGAACTTATTTACTTTATGTATACATACAAAGAATATTTGTACGATCGACCCAATATTTGATAAAATAATATATATAATTAATATACAATATTTTACATATAGGAGAACTTAAAATATTATGTATAGTAAGTTACAAGTAAGATTTATGGGAAAAAAGAACTTGTACTTACTTATATGGAAAAAAGGGAGGTAATTTTTTCCTTTGGGTCTACTTGCTGTGCTGTTGTGTGTGATTTTGTGGTGGTTGATTTTTTGTTATTATTGTTGTTGTTGCACTTTTTGTGGTGCGTTAAAGCGTTGGACAACTTTATTACTCGAAGGACCATGTTTAATTCAGAAGTGAATTAATGGAATATTAAAACACAAGAAATATGTATTTAAATTTAACAACATTAATTTAATAAGTAAAATGGAAAATTGGAGTTTTTCGAATTACAAAATTAATGTTGTTAAATTTAAATACAAATTTCTTGTGAATTATTTAAAGGAAAGATTGAAAATTAAACACTGAGTATTCGTATTTAATATTTACATAACAACATTTATTAAAATTGTACAATAAATATATTGAAGAGCCCAAGGTATGAATGTGTTCTAGAGAAGAACTAACAGAATGCAGTAGTAACAAAAGAAATAGAACGAAAAGAAACAAGTATAGAGAAAATGAATAGGAAAGAAAAGGTGCATAAGGTGGCTTAAACATGCCTGCTGCGATTAATTAAACTCTAGTCACCATTTTAGTTTACTATTGGCTTAAATAATGACTCTGAATTTGGCCTTAAATACATACATTGTTTCTAGAAAAAACAGCACTCAAAATTAAACTGGCCTTTCACTTCTTTACTGTGTAGCGGCTACACACTAATGAAAAATAAACACAAAAATTTCTCCGAAAATAAGGGGCTACGATTGTTTGGTTGTTCTGTGACCCTGAACAGTTTTTCTGTTTTTCTATGGAACATTTGTCTGTATATTGTTTTTACCTACGATTAATGGTGTAGGTGCACTTTTTCAAATAACAAAAAAAGAGATTTTTTTTTTCAACAAACAATTTCTTCCAAAGAACGTTTTGCTGTCGCAAGCTTTGTGAAAGGCTATTTCATTGTTCACTACTGACATTTGTACTGTACAAATTAGCTTGGAAGATGACTTTTTTAAAACATACTACCATAAACAAAACAATAAAAAAAAAATTCTAAACAAAAACTGACAGATAAAAAGCTGTAGTGAACAACATTTTTTTGAAATTGACTTTTGGGTTTCAAAATCGAATTTTGAGCCGCCATGTGAACCAACTATTAATGGGATACATTTCATTATTCGGGTTTATAAATATTTTGTAAAAGTTCCAACGGGAACTGGTAGCAGGCCAAAATGGGTTAAGCTTTTGGAAATATTAGCTTTATTGTAATTTATTTATTTAATTTATACACGAACGAAAATCATTAAATTTCTTAGAAAAATTTTGGGAGCACTGGCCTTTGTCTATTCATTTTAATTGTATGTCAAAGATTTTAAAATACCAAAGGGAACCCTTGGAAATATATTATTTTTTACTCTCAGAATTTTGTAAAAGTTTGCTTTTTAATTGGGAATAAGTATTTTAGTAAGCTATTTGTAATTTTTCCTTCAAATTTTCGTCCACAAACTACTGCCAATGAAAATCATTGATGAACAACATATGTAGAGTATGTGCATTAGAAATATGTATAGTATGTACATTCGAAGTTTCCACTTTTTTATATAAAACTAATAAATTTATATAAAATAGTTGAAACGAATTTGTCTGTCTGTTTTGCTTGCCAGCAAAGAGTATATTTCTTTAATGGCACAACAGTTCATGGAGGGCCTAGGCCAAGCTTTTCGGTACGCCGTACTGTACATACGAGTAATTACATATGTACATATTGGGTTATATAAAAAGTATCCGTTTTCATTACAAGATGATGTTAGTACCCACAAATCTGGCAACACTAGTCCGATTATGTCAAACGAACACATGTTCGAAAGGTGGCATTTCAGGGTACATTTTGTGACAGTTTTTTAATTCATCGTTAGTGTTAAAACATTAAAACATACATTGATTTGAAAATGAGTGAAGTATATGAAGAAATACGCTATAATATGGTGATTTGATACTATAGAAAAGGACAAACCGCTGCAAAAAGATGTCGAAAAATTGGTTCACTTTACGGCGAGGATGCTGTGAGAGAACGCCAGGAGTAGTTTTCTCGATTCCATGCCAGAAATTTCGATATCAAAGATGCACTGGAAGTCACTGAAAAAGCCGATGAAATTTTTCAACTAGTTCAGCAAGATCAACACGCAAGCTGTCAGGTGATAGCGGAGGAACTAAAAATCAACCAAATGATAGATTTGTTGGTATCAACTGCAGATATTTTTTATATGATCTTATATGATCTTGTTTTGTAATGCACAAGAAAAAAACTTGTGCATACTTTTAGAATGCTATGGAAAAAACAATATCCACAAAACCATAACGATGAGCAAATGTGTTAAATCATAACAAAAAACTTGTGCATACTTTTAGGATTGAATAAAATTACAGGATAACATTTCAATCATACTAAAAACTGTCGAACGCAAAAATTTTCAAAAATGTAAATATGTTAAAGCTATAATTTTCGACACAGTCTATTTTAATTTATATTCTTATGTAACGGCAATATAAATGTGTGTTGAGTCTATTTTTTTGTGATATTTTTTCAATTAAATAGGCACTATAGGTATTATCAGTGTGTGATAAGTAGGAAGTGAACCGTAAGATATTTTTCTGCTTTTTCAGGAAAGTTATTTAATATAGATAAAGGACAAACCCAACTATCTATCTTCAAGGAGTATCAAAAACTACAGAAAACAGAACTGATTGGTAAGCTATTTAGTTTCAATATATGTATGCATGTACCCACTTTTATATGAAATCCAATAGTTTGTATATCATGAGTTGTGTCTTCTGTGTCGTAGTTGGTAGTGCGTTGGCATGCTACGCAGAGTATCCGTGGTTTAAATCTCGGCACAGGCTAAAATCCAAAACAAAAAAAATTTAAAAATCAAATTTTCTACGCGGCACCACCTCTTGGCAGGCAATGGCAAACCTAGAAGAGTAAAAATTCCCTATGAAACACTTTTCACTTCGCCGTTCGGCATAAAACTGTAGGTCCCCTTCGATTCATGTACAAATAAATGGTGATTTTTTTGCTTCTTGGTTTTTGACGTTTATATTTCTGACAGTTCACGTGTGATTCTCGACGAGGCTCATTTTGGCTCAATGGATACATGAATAAGCAGAATTGCCGTATTTGGAGTGAAGACCAGCCAGAGGCAATTCAGCAGCTACCAATGCATCCCGAAAATTGCACTGCTTGGTGCGGTTTATGGGATTGCGACATCATTGTGCCGTACTTCTTCAAGGATGATGAAAGCCGCAACATTACGGTCAGTGGAGTCTTTTTTTTGCCAAATGCAAGAATTAGACTCGGCCAGCATGTGGTTCCAACAGGCCGGTGCCACATGCCACACTGCACGCGAAACTATACAATTTAGAGGCGAATTTGGTGTGCAGTTAATCTCACGTTTTGGTGCAGTCAATTAGCCACCTAAATCGTGTGATTTGACCCCGTTATTTTTTGTGGGGCTATGTTAAGTCTCTTATCTATTGGGATAGGCAAACAAAATTGCTGCTTTGAAAGCCAACATTGAACGCGTCATTGGTGACATTCCGGCCGAAATGTGTGAAAAAATGTACCAAAATTGGACCTTCAGAATGGACCACTTGGAGCGTAGCCACGGACAACATTTAAGCGAAATTATCTTTAAAAAGGACAGGTATTGATTTGTCAATCCAAATGAAACTTTATTCACTTTTGGAAAATTTTTATTGTTTTTTATTTTCAAAAACCAAGCTTTTAAAAAATCACCTTTTATAAGGTTGGCTAAACAGAAAGTTCAGAAAAGGGATATAGCAAAGTTAAAGGGCGATAACTCTGTCAGTACTGGTCCGATCGGGCTCAAGGTATTTGACATCTCTGAGAATCATAAACAATTTTTACCCATTGACATTTCTTCATAATTAAACTGTTTGAACGTCACTAAAATGAGTGCATAATCTGAATAAATTCGTTACATTTTACGTTATTTCTTCTAAAAGCACTATACGGCCGCACAATGAATGGATGCGAAAAACTCGGCCTAGGCCCTCTATGGCTGTTGTGCCATTAAAAGAAAATAATCATTATGAAATATTTAGCGGCGATATAAAAGTTCATCGGAGAAAGCATCACTCGTATGAAAAATTGAGTGTCGTTGTATTCGATAGTTATAAGTAAATTAAATTAAAAGTTATTTCTTACTTACTTACTTAGCTGGCACTGCAACCGATGATCGGTCTTGGCCGCCTCCACAAAGCTTCGCCAGTTACTTCTGCTATGCGCGTGCTGGCGCCAGTTGATAAGGCCAAGTGCAGTCAGGTTTCCTTGCACCTGGTCTTTCCAACGGAGATTAGGACGTCCCCTTCTGCGTGTTCCTCCACCGTGGTTCGAATAAAACACCCTTCTAGCCGGAGCGCTTTCTTCCATTCGCTCAACATGACCCAGCCAGTGAAGCCGCTGGAGTTTTATACGCTTGACTATGTCAGTGTCGGCGTACAGCTCATCGTTCCATCTTATTCGATACACGTCGTCCACGCATACTGGACCGTAGATCTTACGGAGTATCTTCCTCTCGAACGCTCCTAACAGCCTCTCATCATTGATGGTCAATGTCCACGTCTCTGCGCCATACATTAGGACGGGAAGGATGAGGGACTTATAGAGCGTTATTTTCGTCGGTCGAGAGAGGGCTCTACTTCTCAATTGCCTACTGAGCCCGTAGTAACACCTGTTGGCAAGAGTTAGTCTCCGCTTGATCTCAAGGCTGACATTATTGTTGGTGTTTATGCTGGATCCTAGATAAACGAAATCCTTGACGACTTCAAAAGTGTAGTTGTCAACAGTGACATTTTGTCCAAGACGCCGTGACTCTTTGTTTGTTGACACAAGGTATTTCGTTTTGTCCTCGTTCACCACTAGACCCACACGACGAGACTCCCTTTCCAGGTTGGAGAATGCTGCACTGACTGCTCGAGCGTTTTTGCCAATGATGTCAATATCAGTAGCGTATGCTAGCAGCATGACACTCTTGTAGAAGATAGTGCCAGAGATGTCGATGTTCGGAGCTCGAATTATTTTCTCCAGCATAAGGTTAAAGAAATCGCACGATAGGGAGTCACCTTGTCTGAAACCTCTTTTGGTATCAAATGGTGCGGAGAGGTCTGTCCCAATTTTCCCTGCGCTGGTGGTGTTGGTCAGTGTCATTTTGCAAAGACGAATGAGCTTTGCAGGGATACCAGGATACCAAAATCAGACATTGCGGCGTACAAGTGATCCCTAATCGTGCTGTCGAAGGCGGCTTTATAATCGACAAATAGATGATGGGTGTCGATCTGTTTTTCTCGGGTCTTTTCCAGGATTGGGCGTAGTGTGAACATCGGGTCGATGGTGGATTTACCAGGCCACACTGATAAGGTCCAATCACGATGGGCTTCAGTCTTTCGCACAGTACGCGCGATAGAACCTTATATGCAATATTAAGAAGGCTTATCCCACGGTAGTTGGCGCAGATCGTGGAATCACCTTTCTTATGGATTGGGCAGAGTACGCTGAGATTCCAATCACTTGGCATGCTTTCATCTGACCATATTCTGCATAGAAGCTCATGCATGCGTTTTTTGAGCTCTTCGCCTCCGGTCTTAAACAACGCAGGTAGGCCATCTGCACCTGCAGCCTTATCGTTTTTCAGCCGAGCAATGGCTGTTAAGACCTCCTCATAGTCAGGCGGCGGTACTTCAACGCCGTCAGTGATTGGGGTTTCCGGAGTGGGTTCCGCAGTGGCGGGACTATTGCCGTCATCGCCATTAAGCATCTGCGAAAAGTGCTCCATCCATAATCTCACTATGCCCTGGATATCTGTCACCAGATTTCCGTCTTCATCCTTGCAGGAAGAGGCCCCGGTCTATAAACCAAGAGTCAGGCGTCTTATTCTTTCAAAGAATTTTCGGACCTCGTTCCTGTCCCGCAACATTTCGATATCATTGAACTCGCGTCTTTCTTCATCTCTTTTCTTGCGCCTGAAAAGACGTTTCTTCACCCTCCTCAACTTTCTGTATCGCTCCTTAGCAGCTCGCGTTGAAACTGACTGCAGGGTGGCTCTGTAAGCAGCATTTTTTGCTTCAGTAGCATCGCGACACTCTTGGTCGTACCACATATTTCTCCGTCGACGGTGGTAGCCTAGCACCTCTTCGGCAGCCGTACGCATAGAGCGGGAAATGTGCGTCCACTGTGCGCATATATCATCAAGTTGAGGGGTGTCTTGCGAAAGGAGAAGTGCAAGTTGGTTGGCAAAGACTTTGGCTGTCTGTTGTGATTGCAGCTTTTCGACATCCAGCTTTCTCTTTGTACCTATCCGTACGCGATTTGCTACACATATACGTGTGCAGACCTTGGCTGCAACCAAGTAGTGGTCTGAGTCGATGTTTGCACCACGTATTGTGCGTACGTCTAGTACATTGGAAGCGTGCCTTCCGTCGATCACAACGTGATCAATCTGGTTTCGTGTGTTTTGATCAGGGGACAGCCAAGTGGCCTTATGGATATCTTTATGTTGGAATCTGGTGCTACTAACTGTCATGTTTCGTGCGGCGGCGAAGTCGATCACTCTCATACCGTTATCGGTGGCTTCGTCGTGGAGACTGAATTTTCCGATCGTCGGACCAAAGAGACTCTCCTTGCCCACCTTGGCATTAAAGTCGCCTAACACGATTTTAACATCGTGGCGGGGGCAATGCTCATAAGTTTTGTCGAGGAGCTCGTAGAAGTCATCTTTGGTCGTTTCATCCTTCTCATCCGTCGGGGCATGGACACAAATTAGGCTGTTGTTGAAGAATTTTGCCTTGATGCGGATAGTGGCTAGGCGCTCGTTCACGGCTGTGAACCTCGAGACTAGATGACGCAGTCTCTTCCCAACCACAAATCCAACACCAAATTCGTGTCTCGACGCATGACAGCTGTAGTAGATATCACAGGATGCTCTTTTGGAGCAACACTGTCCCGTCCATCGCATTTCATGTATAGCGGTGATGTCAGCTCTATATTGTTGGAGGACATCCACCAGCTGGATACAGGCACCTTCCCTGTAGAGGGTTCGGACATTCCAGGTGCATATCCGTAAATCGTTTTCCTTTGGGCGCTTGCGGGAGTCGTCAACATTAGAGGGGTTCGTTATCCGAGGCTTGTTTTGAGGATTCATTAGTGGGTATTTGAACGTGGTGGGTTCCAAGCCCGACGCACAACCATTCATTCAAGGCCATGGAGAAGCCCGCCGCACACATTAGTTAACTCACTGACGGTTGTCAGATCGCTATCCAGGGTACGCCACGAGGAGGCTGTGTATCGACTTGAAACGTAGAAGCGCAAGGATCGACCATGGACGCACCTGCGAGTGTCACGAACTTTACCTTGTGTCCTACGCCCCAGGCCCCCCAAGTTATTTATAAGTTATTTCTTATAACTTTTTTTTTAGCGGTGGAATTTTCTTTAATTAAAGAAAGGTAAACTACATTTATAGAGTCCATTTATAATGTGGAACTTGATTTCTTTTTCAATGTGTTTTTATTATTCGACAGTACAATTCCATACGAATTTTTCCGTACATTTTCGACTGTATGGAGCTTGATCGATGGTTGCACCAATTCCGCCCTTAATGTTAACGTAAAACTTATCTTCAACGGTTCCGTACAAATAATAGCGTGGTGGTCAATACACATCACCAAAACGGTGACCGGTCGTGAGCTGCCCAATGGGAACATAGTATAAGACAACTTGTTGATTTGGCATCTAATGTTGCTTGTGTGTTCAGCAATTTTTAAACTTCCCACGCAAAAGATCCATTGTTGCACGTCCATATCTTCTAAAATAGGCCATAAATAATCAGTATCATTGTGCGGTAGCGCCAACCATTCACTGTAATTCACTTTTTGCACATTCTGAGCAACAGCAGCAAATTTTTCGGTTGTGCGTACTGCAGGAGTACGAGAACGTATTGTTTTATCCAATAAACATCCAGTTTCATACACATGCTTCACAAATTATCTCTTCTATCGAACTATACACTTTCACCATTTTGCAAGTAAACTTTTAGTATTTCCCAAAGTTTTTCAAGCGTATATCGATCCATTTCGTTAACCGCAAATATAAAACTAATTTTCCGTCATTAGAGTTGCCACACTCAAAATAAAATTCCAAATGTTAGATGGGCCACCCTTTATTTGTCTTTCATTTTTATATTTGTCAGTCTCTACTTCAATTCCGCTTTCAAATCAAAACCATTAAAACCCCACATATGACACTTAAATTCTCATACTACAAATTGTTAACATATTGAATCTGCAGAGAAAATGGACACTAGTTGCCGTCTCATTGGCGTCAGAGCAAAGCGTGTGTTGGAAGATGGTGTATACATATATAAATAATTAAAACACGTCTGATATTAAAAATCAATTAATCAATTTAAAAAATCAGTTTTATTTAAAAAAAACAAAATAGAAATATCAAATCAAATTCTTCTTCTCCCTAAATATGCTTTCCAGCAAAACATCAACACATATTCATTTCCGTGAATGAATTCAGGGTTACACCCGGTTTTTTACTCAAATTTGGGCTCAATAGGAACGTGGCTTATTATACTTAATTTGTTAGTAATGGGCAAATTTTAGGCCCGCGTAAAGCAAAAATTAGATGTAAACTTCTAAAACGCCGAGAAATGTGTAATTTTTTTCAGAGTTCTATTAGTTTTATTTTCTGAACTTTGTTATTTTTTGTGTGTTGAAATGTGTAATTATTGCCCACAATACCAAACTGATTTATTAACTGATTTAAGCCCAACGGATTGACAAAAAACTTTATTCATTTAAAACTGAAATAAAAATCAACTGAAGAGTGTTTCTTTTTTAGAAGTGTGGTTTTCAATCTGGCAATACTTTTTTCGGAGTTGGTCTTTTTGACAGCTGTCACTTGATTTATGCTCAGTTTGGTTTGCCATTTCATAATGAATAGACTTACTCCTGAACAACATTAGCAAATCGTGCAAATTTATTACCAAAATAATGGTTCGGTTAGCGCGAAGCATTTTGTTCAGCGATGAAGCTCACTTTTATTTGAATGGGTACGTTAATAAGCAAAATTGTTGCATTTGGAGTGATCATAATCTACAAGCCATTATTGAGACGCCGTTGCATCCTCAAAAAGTCACTGTTTGGTGTGCTCTATGAGCAGAGGGAATCATTGGTCCATATTTCTTCAAAGATGAAGCCGGTCATAATGTTACAGTCAATGGGGAACGCTATAGAGCCATGATTAATTATTTTTTCGTGCCTGAATTGGAGGCTGTTGATATGGACAACCTTTGGTTCCAACAAGACGGCGCTACACGCCATACAGCCAACGAAACAATCTTTATAATAAAGTTAAATTCTTGGCCATAATATTAAATTATATGCGTTTTATTTCTTCTGTGGTCGCTGTGGTGTAGTGGTAGTGCATTGGACTGCTACGCGGAGTGTACGGGGTTCGAATCTCGGCACGGGCAAAATCAAAAAGTAGAAAAGATAAGTTGTCTACACGGCACCACCTCTTGGCAGGCAATGGCAAACCTACAAGAGTAAAAACTGCTATGAAAAGCTTTTCACTTCGCCGTTCGGATTCGGCATTAAACTGTAGGTCCCTTCTATTCATGTACAAATATAACACGCACAACATGAGTGGATGCGAAAAGCTCGGCCTAGGCCCTCCATGGGTTGTTGTGCCATTAAAAGTAAAAGTAAGTAAGTAATTTCTTCTTGAAAACCACACTTCTAAAAAAACACCTTGTATAACTGACCGATTAAAATTACTGAAAGTTAATTCAACTCGTGATAATATGTAACATTCTATGTATTATGTTATCGAAAATGAAACATCATCTTGCTCTTCGTTGTAAGCAAATTATAGATTCTTTAAAAATAGTAGTAAATAGTGAAGAGATAAGCTTCACCTAAGTCATCCATGGGCCGTTGCACCATTCAAGAGAAAGAAAAGTAAAAATCACTCTGACTCGCAGAAAATGCTAACTATTATATAGTGTTCTGTTTGACAAAAATAAAACATAAGACATTAAATAAAAAATAAACTAGCTGCTGAAGTAGATTTTATGGATGTTCTTTTTTTTAAATTTAAATGTCTGTAAACGGAGGGAATCGTGGGCGTTACCTTTCAAAGTCTTATGATCTTTTAACTAATCTATCTCCCACTAATGTATAATCAGAGCGTTATTTCGCTTCGTCGGTATATTTCTGTAGTAAAATTCGTTCTAGTATTGGGAATGAGACACTGGAAACAAAGAGACGTACGGTATTTTGATATATTGTACAGCATTTTCATCCCATGTACAGTATTCTACAAAAAAGGTTGCAGCTTTTCGTAATGCCAAGTAACAAATTTATTGTTTTTTAATACAATTTTTATATTTTAAATGCAGATGCAACTAAAGGCGTGTCGAAAAGTTTGGGTCTTGTATATACCTAAAATTGACAAGTTTTTTTTTGTTTTTTATGAAAGTCTGGAATGTTTAAGTAAAAATGTAATTTCATGAAAGCATCCGATCACAAATTTATTGTTATTGAATATAAAATTTAAATTTTGTCCATTATTGAAACTTCGGATCTGGACACTTTACACTAATGATGGCCAATATGTGAACGAATGTCGATATTTAAGTATCAAAGCACTTTGAACTTTTTTTTTATCAATATCATAACTAAAATTTCAGCACAGTAATACATACCTATCAAATACATTAATTAATCACAGGATTAAAATTTTAATCTCGAAAAGTATTTCGGTGTCGACATTTTCTGTGCTTAACTTTTAGTATGATATCGATAAAAAAAACCGCACTAATTTTTCGGAACGTTTTTGCTGAGGTTTTACCTTTTGTATAGTAATAACACATAGCGTATTTCTTCAGATATTTCACTCATTTTCAAGTCAGTGAAACTTTTTACACTAGCGACGAATTTCACAAATGTGTTCAAACTAAATGTAGTCTGAAATGTTCTTTGAAACATGTGTTCCTTTGACGTAATTGGACTAGTGTTGCCAAAAACTGCAGATACTTTTAACTAATATGGACTTATATATTAATATTAGTAAGTAGGTGATTTAAACTTTTATAAAATACAAACAAGTAATCGTACATGATAAGAGACTCTTATATCGGGTGTTTAAATTGTGTGAAAATTTAACCTGCAGATTACTCGATATACTCACATGCCCAAAATGATATTCAAACAGTAATGTAAAAAAATTATCTTTAAAATAAAGCCAATTTCATGGATATTGAAAACATTTATCTGTGTTTTATTTCAATTTAAAGTTCTCCGCTTCAAGAAAAAACACCCGCGATATAGGGTTGCCCAGAGTGACCGATCAAGAATAAAGGGGTGGATTCCTTGCGAAATTCTTAGATAATTTTTTGAGCTAAGTAAAGATATTTGAAAAATAATTATAAAACAAACCGTTAACAGCCAAAAAGGTTAAAAAAAACTAACAACTGAGTGGAACAGCAACAACAACAAATTAAAACAATACGCATCAAACGAACAGCCACAATGAACATTGCCAACATTTATTAACAATTCAGTGTACAAAAGTAGTGTATTATTAACATTCACGTTTATTTACTGAATACTGCTGTTTCTCGTTATTTATAGAGATCATGCCTTCCTTGACAGTACGCACCATAATTTTCTTTACCTTACCGACCTTGGCAATATTGTACTTCTCTAACGACATGAGCCGAAACTTGGGGTGGAAGGGAGCAGCTAGCAGGCATTTCTAGCTATATTCAACTGAATTGTGTTAACGAAATAAATTTATCTTAAGTTAATCAGATTGATAACTTACTTACTTTTAATGGCACAACAGCCCATGGAGGGCCTAGGCCGAGCTTTTAGCATCCACTCATGTTGTGCGTGTTATATTTGTACATGAAGGGACCTACAGTTTAATGCCGAATTCGAACGGCGAAGTGAAAAGCTTTTCATAGCAATTTTTACTCTTGTAGGTTTGCCATTGCCTGCCAAGAGGTGGTGCCGTGTAGAAAATATTTTTTTTTTTACTTTTTGATTTTGCCTATGCCGAGATTCGAACCCCGGATACTCTGCGTAGCACTGCGTAGCAGTCCCATGCACTACTACTACGCCACAGCGGCCAGACCGATAATTGTATTCGAAATTAACATAAAAGTTAATCACTAACCAAAAATAAAACGCCTTTAATTAACAATTAACGGATAAACCATTTTCTGTCCAGCTTTGAGTAACGGTAGGGGAAATGGTTTCAATTTCTGCTTTAAGCGGTGAACAGAATGGTGTAGACGTAGACGTACTGTCAAAAGTTGAAATGTACTAAAAATATTGCTAGCGAACAGACTGTTAAGCAGCTACAAATGTTGAGAAAGTTGACTCAACTTTATCTTTTGAGCGTCGATACAACCAAAAATGGTGGACAAGCTAATTTAAAATTTGATGATAAAACTTAAAGAAAGTATTAAGAATACAAGCCATTAAATTTATGAAAATATTAAAAATAAAATAAATTATATAAATATTAAATAGAAGACCGGAGCGGGGAAATACATTTTTAAAACATAAATTTAATATTTATTTTTCTATAAATTGACATGCATCGAAGTTGAACAGCTGTTTTCGCTGGTACAGCTCTCGTGGCTGTGGCATTATATTCTGTTCAGGCTTTTATTCTTGATCGGCCACTCTGGGACATCCTGCATATTTACTACATAGTATATACCCCGTATATTTACATACATAACTTTGTTTGTTTCCAATGACTTAACTCTTTTCCAAATCTATTGAGATTGGAATAAGTAGTGGAACTGGTAGCACTTGCATACACAAAAAAAAGATTGATGCAAATACATAAAAGCTTAACATTTTTTTTATGTTTTTAATTTGGTAAATTATTTTCCGAGTTTGGCAGGTTCATTTTGTTCAGGCAGCTCAGACGATCGTTTCATCTGATCATGCATTGTTGTTATTCTCTATCTGGCAAACCTAACATTCATTAGACTTACAATTTTTTTTTTATTCGTTTTTACCTGTAAACATCAAAATCATCTAAATCTTCTATAACTTAACTAAATTGCAATCGATTCAAATCAATTATGGCTCATTTAAGACGCAATTTAACGCAGTTCTGAAAATCGTGTAAGTATAATGAAAACATTTTTAAAAAAGGAGTTGTCGAGATGTTTTGTATTACAGCTCCAGCGTCTTTTTTTCCTACTTTACATAAAATAGGAAAATATATAAAATATGTTGATTGAAAAACCATGGTGTTTCGAATCGATCGGATTCTTTTAAGCTCCGTATTTTTCTTTGTTTTACTTTGTTTTTATCGTGTTCTAAAAATTTATAATTTTAATGGTTTCTATACAGCTAGTGCTTCATTTGTGATATTTTAATTAAGACAATTTCAGGCATTATTGTTTATTTATTTTTTCATAATCGTATATACAAACCTGGACAAAATAATAGGTGTGATTTTTCAAAAAAGCTTTACTTTCATATATTTTTTATTATCCTTCAAAAAATAAATTAGTTTTCAACATAAACATACTTCAGCGTCATAACAAAACATAAAATGTTTTAAAAACTTTAAAAAATAACTTAAGTTTTGGTTAATTCTTAATATACACAGATTTTCGATTGGACTGAACAATAGGTGTGCACAAAAAACTTAGGAACAAATATTGAAATTCTTGATGGCTTTTTCGATTCTTCTAGGCATTGACGATATCAACTTCCGACAAGTTTCTACAGGAATGTTGTACCAAATTTATTGAATATTTTCCCATAACTGCGTTTTGTTTTGGCGTTTAAGTTCTCCCCAGAGGTTCTCAATAGGATTTAGATCTGGGGATTGACTTGGCCAGTCAAGGACGTCTACATTATGCCCTTGGAACCATGCTTTGATAACTCGCGATGAATATTTAGGATTATTGTCCTGCTGAAATTTCCACAAAAGCGACATATTATCCTCGGCATATGGTAACATTACCGTTTCCAACAAATCTTTATACACGAATCTATCCATAACGCCATTAATTTGATGTATCAATACCTTGCCAAGAAAAACAGCCCCATACCATTAAGCTGCCACCTCTGTGCTTCACTGTTTTCTTTATGAACCGGACGTCGAATTCTTTGCCTTTCGGGCGACGAGCGTTTCTTTCCGCATCGTTACCAAACAAATTCATTTTTGTTTCATCGCTCCAGAGAATATTGCGCCATTTTTTTCTCCCTGTGAACCGCACCACATTTTATGAACTAATGCAAAATTTTTCCTCTTCTTCAAATTTGCAGTTCTAAGCAGAGGAACTTTGCAAGCAATCCTATCGGGTAGATTTGCGCTTATTTATCGTCTTGGAACGGTTCGTGATGATACAACATTCCCAATTTCGCTTGCAATTGTTCTGGGCAACTTGAACGGGTTGCGTTTAGCTAATGTAACGATACGATTGTTGGTCACTAATGAAGTTTTTTTAGGTGCTCCACGCGTTTCAATAGCTCTTTCTGGCTTGATAGCATTTGTAACGAAATTCTGAAACCGTCCCATCGATTTGGCAATAAATTTGTAGGTTCTTCCTTTGTCTCGGAGCTGACGAACAAGTCTTCTCTCCTGTGTACTGCAATGCACTCCACGACCCATCTAATATTATTAAAAATTATAATTAAACCTGTATTTAGTTCACTTTCATCGAAATCTTACCTTCTGGAACTAAATAACGCTTTAAATTTATTCACTTTTAATTTTTACCATAACACACCTATTTATTGTCCAGATCAATTTGAATGTTGAACAAATAAACAAACCGCAATATTTATCGAGAAGAACTTTTGTTGAGGGGATTCCACCATTTCATTCCAAAACAGTGCTACCAAACTTCCAAATTTGCTTTTTGATTGTAGACAATGCCAATTATTTTTTTCGCTTCATTTTAAAAATGTTTGTTCACACCTATTATTTTGTCCAGGTGTGTACATATTATACTTAAAATGACAGAATAAGGGCCTTCATTGGTCGTGTTTGAATTGTAGGTCGGCTGATAAAATTTTCAAGCAAGTCAAGGTTTTTTTTTCGGGAAATCGGAAGCAGTTATCTACTCTGACATCTAAATTCCTCTACTCCTGCCATTGTCATCACAGAATCTTCACCGGTTGTTTTAAGTACTCCGGTTGTTTTGAACACGCTGAATACTGATACTCCAACTACTAGTAAATCAAAATCTACACATTTGCCTCCACTTAAAGAAGGTTTTACTAAGAAATGTAAAAAACCATAAGTTATTCAGCCCAGGAAGCTCTTGTTTGTGTCTCGGTTTGCAGCTGACACTACTGAAGATGATCTAGTGGAATATTTAACATCAAAAACTTACCTTAAGCATGAGGACATAACTGTATTTAAATTTAACTTTAAATTATAAAAGATACCTTTCATCCTTCAAAATTAATTTGCCGGCTAACATTTATAAAACTATTTCTAGTCCATCTTTTTAGCCAGATAATGCTTTTGTGAAAGAGTTCATTTCCCGGGAGAACACTAGGTTACCTAAAACTGCAACACTGCCTAAATTTCCTACGAACCAAAAAACTAATTAAATGTACCCAATGTAGTATTTTATATCAAAATGTTCGAGGTCTCAACAGTAAGCTAACAGATTTATTCTTAGCCAGCTTTGAGCTCGAATGTGATATTGTCGTCTTTACTGAGACATGGTTGAGACCTTCCGTACATAATACCGAGGTTTTTTGCCATGGTTTTATGGTTTTTCGTAAAGACAAAAATTCTATCGTTGGTAATACTGCTATAGGAGGCGGCTTCTGACTGCTGTTAGGTCCTGTTGCTTTTTCGAGGAAGTGACACTTTTAATTGTTTTAAACATCGAATTTTGTTGTGTTAAGTTAAGATGTCAATACATTTCCTTTTACATAACGTGTTTTTATGTTCCTCCTAACTCTTCTTCTGAAGTATATCAGGTGCATGTTTCAGCGATCCGTGAAATTTGTTCTATGCTGAAACCAAATGATAAAATAGTCGTTGTTGGAGATTTCCATTTGCCTGATGCCGTTTGGGATGTCTCCCCCGATGATCCTTTTATACTAGGTACTACCTACTTGTAAAAATTATAACTCCATTGATATAATAAACTCCATAACTAGCGAAGGCCTTTCCCAACTAAACTCTGTTTTAAATGCCAATAATAAAATCATAGATCTCATTTTCATTGACGTTTTTTCTAACGCAAATGTGTCAAGTTCATTACCTTTGGTCCTGCCAGAGGATCCTCATCATCCTACCGTTGAAATATATTTTTCATTTCCAATAGCATACCTTGAAAAAAAAAATCGTATTTATTTAAATTACAATTAAAAAAAATCGACTATATAAAACTGAAAAATTACCTTTCCAAAGTTGATTGGAACTCATTGCTCAGTTATGACTCCAAATCTTCTGTTTCTGCGATCAATAAAGCAGTTGAGCAATTTAAAAATTCTATCCATAAGGGCTTTAGTTTTTCAGTACCCCAATGTAAACTGTGGTGGCTGTGGCGTAGTGGTAGTGCGTTGGACTGTTACGCAGAGTGTCCGGGGTTCTAATCTCGGCACAGGCAAAATCAAAAATGTTGAAAAAATACATTTTTCTACACTGCACCACCTCTTGGCAGGCAATGGCAAACCTACAAGAGTAAAAATTGCCTATGAAAAGCTTTTCACTTCGCCGTTCGGATTTGGCATAAAACTGTAGGTACCTTCCATTCATGTACAAAAAGTAGCACGCACGACATGAGTGGATATGAAAAAGCTCGGCCTAGGACCTCCATGGGCTGCTGTGCCATTAAAAAAAAAGAAGAATGTAATCTGAATAAACATAAATTTTCGAAGCTAAGAAACCGAAAGACACATTATTACAGATGCTATAATAAGTCAATAACTTGACTGATTTTTTTATATATACAAATCTTCGTTACCGGTATTAAATCCAGTGCAAGACTTGTTATAAAGAATATCTAAATAAGGTTAAAGATTCGCTAAAACAGGATGCTAAATTCTTTTGGGACTTTGTGAACATAAAACGTAAAGATTCTGGATTGCCGTCAAGGATGTCATTTAATGATATTGAAGAAACAATTTGTAATCTCTTCTCAGACTTTTTTATGTCAACATACCTAAAAATTCCCTACCTTTGCGATCATTATCCTTATTCGTTATCTCCAGTGGATATTTCGTTCCCATCTGTTGATGAATATGAGGAACCTTAAAACATGTGTTTATTCTGGCCCTGATAACATTCCACAATGTATTCTTAAGGAATGTTGCATTGAACTTGTGGTATCCATCACACTTCTATTTAAGTTTTCCTTACAATGTGGGTATTTCCATGACGTCTGGAAAGTCTCTTGCATTATTCCGCTACATAAATCTGGCAGCAAATCTTTAATTAATAACTACCGTGGTATAGGAAAGCTTAGTGTTATTCCCAAACTCTTTTGAACAAATCTCATAAATCTATTTCACCTTTTCAACATGGGTTTTTACCCGGTAAATCGGCAACTACTAACCTTATAGAACTCACTTCAAGAGTGTTTAAAGGCTTTGTCAATAGATTACAAACTGATGTTGTGTATACTCACTTCAGTAAAGCTTTTGACACGTAGTTGAAATCGCCCCTCGGTCGGCTGGGAGGTAAGCGTGGGATAAATAAAAAAAAATATATATACATATACCTCGGAAAATCGTTTTTTGACCACAAGTCTAGATTTTAAAGTTGTATTCAAAACTTCTAGTATGCAGTTGATTTTAGTTCAACTAGACCTACAATCTGTACTAGGTCTCGTTCAAAATATTTTCACACAGTAACACAGTGTTAGTTACAAAATTTTAAATTCGATACAAAATTAAGGTCATACTCCACAACACGCGTTCGTTCGTAACGCTTTTCCTGTATATGCTTTTTCTAGACATTAGGCGTTTTGCAATATTGTTTGCTCCACAACACGCGTTTTGCGGGTCTGCTTCTTCTTCGAAAATCAGCTGATGCTAATTTTTTAAATTTTAAGGTCACTAAAAAAAGTATAAATTTTACATTTCTCGGGATTAACTAATTTGATTTTGTGTGCATCGGGTGCATATCGGCTTTGTGTTTTTCACCTCCTCTATGAAATTTTCTTCCATTAATTTTTTCTCTGAGTTATTTGTAGCCAATTTATTAGTGATAAGTAAAGTTCGGCGACAAATAATCGGAAGAAGAATATTCACAAAATATTCAAAGTTTAATCTGCCAGAGTATAGTTAATTTTTAGTTTTTATTTATCATCCCAAGTCAAATAAGTATATTTAAAATATTTATTTATGTTCAACAGATTCTGCATTAAATCTTTTCGATATAAATAGTCTATTATCGATTATGCCATTGTCTTACAAATTATAACATCTCTAACAATTTGTCAGCTGTTTGTCTTCGCAACACCAGAAAAGTGTGAAAAAAATTTAAAGTATTTCAACTTTTGACGCTTTCTGCACGTTTCGACGGCAAGCAGAGTTTTTCGCACGAATACGAGAAAATCTTTGCGTCTGAAACGCGTGTTATGGAGTTTGAGTTTTAGGGTTTAAGTACTAGATACCAAAAAGTATAGAGTACAAAATATTGGTATCAAACACAAAAAGGATCTATACGTATCTATACTACCCATATCACCAGTGATTTTATATATCAAACCTAAAATTTACCTACTTAATTTCTAAATATCGATTTCGGTAGTATGTATGTATCCGCCAACCCTACTTTGCACTAGATACTATCACAAATTTTAAGATATTTGTTTGCTTGTTATATATTTATTTTGTCTGGTATATGTTTTTAATTCTTGATGCATTAAAACGCTTTTTTAGCACTTAATTTGAAGATAAGATAGTATCAAGTACAAATTCTTTATTTTTTTCTGTTCCATTATATTAATTTTCGATAATTTTCTCGATCCAGAGCCTGGAGTCCCGGGATGAATTTTAATTTCATTCATACATACATATGTATTGTACTTATACATATGTACATATATCATGTTGTTGTAACTAACTAAAGTGTGTTCATTTTCTTATTAGGTGTAAGATAATAATTCCAATAAAGAAATTTGTTCATACTCGCGATTGTCATCATAATAATATGTACATATAACATGTGAAAACGTGAAATTTGTAGCCATATAAACGTGTTTTTTCTTCATCGTCCCCGTTGGCATGTAAATACTATATCTACCATATACGAGGTGTGATCAAAAAACCGTTATTTTTAAATTTCGTATGTTAGATTTTCGCATTTTTTTTTCTGTTATGTTGGTACACATGTCTGTTATATATGTTGGCAATACCAACCATTTTGGATTGTCAGTTTGTTTTTGACAGATAAAAAGGTTAGTCGTGTTTTGGTGTCCTCTTCGATTTTTTACTATTCGAAAAAATTGATCAAAGAAACTGTATTCAGTTTTGTGTAAAAAATGAAATTAAATGCGCAAGGACATTTGAAATGTTGACTGTGGCCTTTGGCGAGTCTACTATGAGCAGAACACAAGTTCAATTGTGGTATAACCGGTTTAAGGAAGGCCGAGAAGATGTCAATGACGATGCTCGTCCTGGTCGCCCGAGCACGTCAACGAGCACGTCACCGATGAAAACATTGACGCAGTGAAGAAAATGGGGATCTAAGGGGGATTACTTTGAAGGGGACAAGATAGTTGTTGATGAATAAATAAATACTTTTTGAAAAAAAAACGGTTAAATATGTCGCTCATACAAATAAACGTTTTCAAGGTAAACAAATAGTACGAGTATATCTTCATTAATTTCGTTTCATTGAAATTCAGATGCGCTTTCTTTCTTATTATTATGCAAACATGGAGTTTGTTATTAATTAATACCTACTCTTTAGGCACATTATGCTGGGACTCACTTTTAACACTGCAGTGGTTTAGTTACCACAGTACATTGTAGCTAGTATCAAAGAGCGTCGTGAGTGTTATTAGCTTTGCATTAAGACTTTTTGTTGCAAATTTAATTTTTTTTTTCATTATCTACCAGTACAAGCTCTCACAGACTACGAAGTTTGCTTTCAGTTGCACAGTTCGTAATATATTTTCTTTGTTTTACCAATATTCACCAAAAATGTAAATGGACGCCATATCTACTTAGGATAGATACTTTACTTTATCCAAATTTTAGTGTGATGGAAAATCAAAAATAAGAATTTATCAACTATAGCCAACCTGTCATCAAATACCTAGCTAGGTTTTCACTGACCTCCAAGGTGGTTTTCACAAGTCGGCTTTTACTCGGTGAGTAACAGATAAACTCCAAAAGTGGGGAGCACAAATGAGTAGTACCTGAGGGAACAAATCTGTCATGTGGCTAATGTTTAGTGCTTCCGCTATCTCCTCACAACTTGCGTGGCGATCTTGCTCCATCAGTTGCAAAATTTCAACGGCTTTTTTTTCAGTGCATCTTTGATATCGAAATTTACGGAACAGAATCGAGCAAACCACTACTGGGTCCTGCGTTCACTCACAGCATCCTCACCTTAAACCACACAAATGTTTTTCCAGCAGTCTTACCTTTTCTATAGTAATTAAGCATCACATAGCTTATTTCTTCAGATATTTCACTAATTTTCAAGTCAATGTAACTTTTTACACTAGCGAAGAATTGCACAACTGTCTTCGTACAAAATATAGCCTTTGTTCGTTTGACATAATTGGACTAGTGCTGTCAGATTTGTGGATACCAACACCAAAAACCGCGGAAACTTTTAGACAAACCAGTTAATATATAAGGGCCCACAGACACTCGATGTTCTATGACATAGAACTTTTGACCAAAAATTTATAAATTTTTATACAACTTTTTCTGAATTCCTTCAACTTCTGAACATTGAACATTTTGCAAAACCAACAAATGTTATACTATTTTATGAATTCTCTTTTAATTTTATTTGTATTTATAAAGCACAATATCAGCGGTGGTGGATTTTAAACCATTTTAGTACACAAGTCAAAATTTCGGAACTTTCAAGCGATGTGAACAGTATGGTTTTGTTCAATAGATCACGGTCTTTGAACCACTGGTTTGGCTCAAAAACCGGTTCTTCAGCACCTTTGAACCACTGGTTCGGTTCAAAAATAGTTATCTAATAAAAATTTTTTGTAAAATTTGTGCACAAGCGCTCATAAACTTGCTTTCGATTTTGCTTGTAAAGAAAATAAAGGATATGCCCTAGTCGTGAATTGAAATATGACTATGAAATTTGGTGCACGAGTAATATGATCAGTAGAAATTGCCACACCAAAAATGGACGTAATCGAGCAACTGCAAATAGGAATTTAAGATTAAGAATAGGAATAAGATTAAATATTTCCCGAATACTATATGTACACTGTACCACAAATAAGAATTTTATTAATATTTCTTAGACTTTTTTATACGTATTTTGATGTTTTGTATCACCCACAGATTTTCGGAAATGTCAGACAAAAAATACAAAAAAAAACCGGTTTTATGGTATTGGTGGTATTTTTTCATAGTCAAGGAGAGCTAAATAAAAAAAAAAAATTTTTTAATACTTTTTATGGTTTAAATGTAAAACAAAAATTATTTCTTATATGTTTCTTAACAGCTTTTATTTTGTAGCTGTCCAATATTGCTCTTCAATGAGTTATCAATATTTGAAATCAGCACCGCTGTGAGTATAGGGCCGAGACTATCTGATTCGCTGCTCAGTGCGACATACCACTAATTTCTATTTTTAGCCCGCGTAGGAGGATTTCTATAGAATGCTAAACACGAATCCGAAAGCAACATCCACTTCAATTTTCCCGCTTTTTTGCGGTATTTTTCGATTTACCGGTGTAATTTATATGTATTTTTTTTTAATTTTATACCAAAATGAATATGTTGTAAGTACTTACATATATTCTGTCAAAAGAACCGGGAAATTATCATTTTAAAATCCCTCTTAAAGATTAAGAGGTTAAGCTAAGTTGACACCACTGTCCTCTATCTTGACGTGAAGTTTGAGCTCGATCTGTCATTTAGTTTGTTTACAGTGCTCAGTGCTTTTGTCAGTTCACTTCAAATCTGTTTTTCAATTTTTACAATGAATAAAAATTTTTAACAAAGAATTTGTATAAAATTTTTATTAAAAATGGAATTTCATGTGCTGAATCGCCGAAAATTACCACTTTGAGGCACCCGTTTTCAGTCGATTGAAGACATAAAAGAGAATTCGCGGCGAGAACTGAAGTCGATTTCGGAAAATGTGTTTGAAACATTTTTTGATGATCGGATTATTCGTTGGCAGAAGTGTTATTTCGGAAGGGTCATACTTTGAAGGCGGTGCAATAAATTTGGTTTACAAAATATAAGAAACTTAAAAAATCGGAAGTCGCGAGCTTTTAAAGCTTATACAAGAACTGGCAGAAATATGGATTATTGTAACTATTCCCGTCTACGTCATGAATATATAAAGCTGAATGATGAATGTTAAAGAAACTATTTGAATAGTATAAACATGAAAATTCATCACAACATAAAACTTTTTATGACTTTGTTAATTCAAAACGTAAGGCCAGCGATTTCCCTCCATCTTTGTGTCTTGGTGATCTTGTTTCTAGTGATGACGTTGTAATTGCGAACTTTTTTGCTGATTTTTTCAAATCTGCATATTCTACGTTTAGCTTCAATGACAATGACTCTTACACCTTCGCCATTGATTCGTATAATACTATGGTATTTGTTTTCCAACCGTAGATGCTCTAGATGTTCTTCACCACCTTAAGTCTCTTGAGCAGTCTTTTAAATCTGGGCCCGATAATATTCCGAGTTGCATATTAAAAAATTGTGCCGAACTTTTATATAAACCTCTATCCATAATCGTTGACAAATGTTTAAAATCAGGTTATTTCTCTGTTTGTTGGAAAGAATCTTTTATTGTTCCTCTTCATAAAAATGTTGTTAAATCTAATATCTCAAATTATGGAGGTATTGCTAAATTAAGTGTAATACCTAAGTTATTTGAATTAATTGTTGCTAGCCAAATTATGCACTCTGTTATAACATTGATCAATACATCGCAGCATGGGTTCCTTAAGGGGAGATCTACTGTGACTAACTTTTTAGAATTCACTACATGCGTAATGAATGGATTTATTAAAAACCAACAAACTAATGTTATATATACTGATTTCAGCAAAGCATTTGATAAAGTCAATCATGGCCTCCTTATTAAAAATCTAGGTTTTATTGGATTTCAGCCCTTGCTTTTTAGATGGAAACAAAAGGTGATTTTCCGAAATGCCGTATCAAAAAGCATTGCTGTTACTTCCGGAGTTCCTCAATGGAGCCATCTGGGACCTTTATTATTTCTTCTGTTTATCAATGATTTGCCATCTGTTATTCGTAATTGCAAAATTGTAATGTATGCTGATGATGTAAAGTTGTTCCTATCTTACAATTCTAAAATCCAACAAAAAATTCTAAATGAAGATCTTGATAATTTTTCAAAACGGTGCCGATTAAACTTGATGTTACTCAATCTAGATAAATGTTAGTTTATGACATTTACCAGGGGGATACCTATCTCTGCTAAATACTCTTTACAGGATCTGACTCTGAATCATGTATTGTTATCTGTTGATTTAGGTGTGACCATGGACTCCAAATTAAGTTTTAACTTACATATCAACTCGTGTGTGAACAAAGCTAAAAGTTCCTTAAAGAATTTAAGGACACTTAAAAAAACAAAGACGGTATTCACTTCACTTGCTAGACCCATCCTTGAGTATGCATCTCCTATTTAGGAATCCTCAATATAATTGCTACACAAGTAAAATTGTCGATTGAAGACATAAAAGAGAATTCGCGGCGAGAACTGAAGTCGATTTTGGAAAATGTGTTTGAAACATTTTTTTATGATCGGATTATTCGTTGGCAGAAGTGTTATTTCGGAAGGATCATAATTTGAAGGCGGTACAATAAATAATAAATATTTTGTGTTTTATTGACCGGTACTTTTTTGAGTGGATATCGGAACTTTAATCTTTAAAAGTATAGATATAATCGTATATCTCTTAGTGCAAGTTTACAATAGGCGAAATGCATAACTTTAGAAACAAGTTGATGTCAAAAAGTGCTAAATTTTTAACATTATTATTTTCGTTTTTATAAACGGAACTTATCAGACAGGATTGTTTTTACAGAATATTGTATAACATAAATTTTCAGAACTTAATAGAGAATTTTATATGATGTTTTGAAAAACAGAATCATGTCACCACAATTATGAGAAGCATTTTCATTAACGAATTTCGACCAACTAGAATAGCGACCCTAACTAACAAATTTCTTTATATTGAAATTAAAGTGCATAATTTGTATAAATGTGTTGCTTATTATTTTCAGTATGGATTTAATTGTTTACACAATGTTGATACAGGATCTACTTAAAGAAAAAAAGCTAACTCCATTACAACATTTTTATTATGGCACAAACGTACTAATAACAGGAGGTACTGGATTTCTTGGAAAAAGTAAGTATCCAAAATAACAATTTGTAGATTTGCTTACATATATTAGTATTGTAGCACTGCCTATTAAATCGAAAACCACTAAATACAGAAATGCACTATCAGGTACATATGCACCTTCCGCGAACCTGCGCAATTATCAAGAGTATTAATATAGAGTTAGTCAGCTCTTAATTTATGCTACCGTGCTATGTCACGCTGAAACTAGTTACATTAAATTTTTTGACATTCCCTTTTGAAGTTATATTTAGCCTTTACACAGTTATATAGTTGCATGAAACTTTCCCTATAATTCTTACACAATATAAGAGTAACGTCAAAAAGTTTCATCAATATGCTGCGCAAGTAATTTTGTCTGTCCCCTACCATTTCTCACCTCTTTAGGGAGTTTCATGCAACTAATTTCATAGTGTAAGAGCTGACTTACATACCATACTTAACCGTAAAGTAAAGTAAAACGAGTTTCGTACCTTTACCTAAAAAGAAAGATCAGTCGAAATAATAAGGCTGGAAAAAACATTGAGAACTATCTTTTAATATCCGTACACATCGATAGCTTCTAGTGTTATCGATGTTATTAACGATGTTACATCAACATCATTGATAGGCCGTGGTTATATTCAAAATTTTTTCGGCAAACACCATGAAATGATTGAAATGATTTTACAAAAAATTAACACAAATTTATGTAAAATAATACGAAAACATGCTACACTATTTTCATTTGCAGAAAAGTCTGCGAATATTTTAATTGTTAAAAAGAGGATATTATGTATTTTCTATATAAAAAGTATTTATAGATCATATTAGATGAGATGCAAATGATATTACATTATTGCAAATTATTAACTGCATTCTTCATCTTTAAAGTTTGTTTTTATATCTTTAGTGTTGCCATTGTGCACAAAATAGTATAAAATTTTGTGTTTTTAGATTAGGTTTAGCATAAATAAAGTTGGAAAATATTTGATAATCAAGATTTGTTTTATTTCTTATTCTTCGTTTTTTCTTTCTCTTTTAAGGGCCTAGGCCGAGTTTTTCGCGTCCACTCATGTTGTGCGTGTTATATATGTACATGAGTGGAAGAAACCTACAGTTTTATGCCGAATCCAAATGGCGAGGTGTATACACACAAGAACATAGTTTCATCGGAAAGAAAATTTTTTTATTCGCTCTCTGTCAATTGAGTATGAAAAAAATTTACAAGCAACAGACGGACGGCTCCCTCTACCAAAAGTGGCGTATGAAATTATGTTTATACTCATCATGACATGAAAATGGTTAGTCGAGACACTATGTGAAAGAACTTTAAAGCAAACGTATTCAACTAAACTCAGTATTCACATATTTCAGCTGCTTTCAACCTTATCTATCTATGCAGCCCTGACATTTCTCATACGTCTAAAAGTTCATTGGTACGAACACCACAATACTACGAGTATTAATCAACTCATGCCTACTCCTTCTTACACTGTCAGCAATATGCCAAACTCGTTCAATTGTCTCGCTCACATATATATCTCATACGGGCAACTCTGTCAGTTGTGCTTTTACATATTAGTTTGTCAATAAAAAAAATATTTCAAGTGCGTTGATGAGAGATGTCCTATTGTTTAATTTTTGTTAATTATCACAAAAAATAGTTGTAAGTGTAGTTAGAAGTTTGATGCTGTTTCCATAAGAGGTTAACCATCATTTTCTGTTCTGTGCGTGATATTTTGCAAGTAGCAGAATTGAATTATTTTTTCCTGAAATTCGTCGATCACAAGAGAAAAATGAGATGTGTTCGTCGAACAGTAAAAAAAAATTTACCGTCATCTATCACAGAATGTGTTATGCCAGTTCCAAAAAAATTAACAGTAGTTGAATGCGTCGCGCCTGCTACAAAAAAACTTAAAGTAGTTGCACCAAAAAAACTGATTTTATCTCTCGTTTTTATAATTACACTACAGTCGATGACATAAAATTTTGATTTTTTGAAAATAATATATCAAAATGTCAGCGGGTTAAATTCAAAGTTGAACAAACTATGTCTTAAAAGTTTTACTTGTAATGCGCACATTTTAGCTTTCAGTGAAACTTGGCTAAAACCGTCTTATATGATGCTGAAATTCTTTGTACTAATTCTCAAATTTTTATGAAGGATCGTCTTCATAAACATGGCGGCGGTATTCTAATTGCCGTTCAGTCAGATGGATATAAAAATCTGATGTTTACCCATTAAATTATTCTGATGATATTGAATTCTTATGTGCCCGCATAAGGATTGATGAGCAATATGTATGTATTACATGTTCATATATCCCGCCTAATTCAACTGATGATATTTATCTTAAGCATTCTTCTTTCTTGGTAACAGTTTGCTCTAAAATGAGAACAACTGATTCGCTGATTACTCTTTTTGATTTTAATATGCCAAGTGTTACTATGAACTTTTGTGAAGAATTTCGACATCTTTATCTTTGCACTGCTATAGAACACAATAATATTTTGGATATACTTTCTGAATTAAGTTTGTATCTGATTAATAACATGTAAATTAAGAATGAAAAATGATGATGACTCAAAAATCTGTATTTCTCGTTCCCAACCCTACGTTACACCTGAGGATGGTCATCATTAGCATTATTCTTTGAATTACCTCATAGTCTAAATATTGATATAAAAACTGCTAAATTAAAATACTGTTTTCAAAGAACTAACTATAACAAACTCTTTGATGTTCCTTCTGTTACCTCTTGGCCGTTAGATAATTTGAACATTGACAGCTGAGTATCTCTTTTTAATAACATTTAATATAAAGCATTTGCACAATGTGTACCTAAATTTAAAACTTATTTTACGAATCCATTTGGTTTACAAAAGATTTAAGAAACTTAAAAAATTGGAAGTCGCGAGCTTTTAAAGCTTATAAAAGAACTATTCCCGTCTACGTCATGAATATATAAAGCTGAATGATGAATGTTAAATAAACTATTTAAATAGTATAAACACGAAAATTTATCACGAACATAAATCTTTTTATGACTTTGTTAATTCAAAACGTAAGGCCAGCGATTTCCCTCCACCTTTGTGTCTTGCTGATCTTGTTTCTAGTGATGACGTTGTAATTGCGAACTTTTTTGCTGATTTTTTCAAATCTACATATTCTACGTTTAGCTTCAATGACAATGACTCTTACACCTTCGCCATTGATTCGTATAATACTATGGTATTTGTTTTCCAACCGTAGATGCTCTAGATGTTCTTCACCACCTTAAGTCTCTTGAGCAGTCTTTTAAATCTGGGCCCGATAATATTCCGAGTTGCATATTAAAAAATTGTGCCGAACTTTTATATAAACCTCTATCCATAATCGTTGACAAATGTTTAAAATCAGGTTATTTCTCTGTTTGTTGGAAAGAATCTTTTATTGTTCCTCTTCATAAAAATGTTGTTAAATCTAATATCTCAAATTATGGAGGTATTGCTAAATTAAGTGTAATACCTAAGTTATTTGAATTAATTGTTGCTAGCCAAATTATGCACTCTGTTATAACATTGATCAATACATCGCAGCATGGGTTCCTTAAGGGGAGATCAATTGTGACTAACTTTTTAGAATTCACTACATGCGTAATGAATGGATTTATTAAAAACCAACAAACTAATGTTATATATACTGATTTCAGCAAAGCATTTGATAAAGTCAATCATGGCCTCCTTATTAAAAATCTAGGTTTTATTGGATTTCCGCCCTTGCTTTTTAGATGGAAACAAAAGGTGATTTTCCGAAATGCCGTATCAAAAAGCATTGCTGTTACTTCCGGAGTTCCTCAATGGAGCCATATGGGGCCTTTATTATTTCTTCTGTTTATCAATGATTTGCCATCTGTTATTCGTAATTGCAAAATTGTAATGTATGCTGATGATGTAAAGTTGTTCCTATCTTACAATTCTAAAATCCAACAAAAAATTCTAAATGAAGATCTTGATAATTTTTCAAAACGGTGCCGATTAAACTTGATGTTACTCAATCTAGATAAATGTTAGTTTATGACATTTACCAGGGGGATACCTATCTCTGCTAAATACTCTTTACAGGATCTGACTCTGAATCATGTATTGTTATCTGTTGATTTAGGTGTGACCATGGACTCCAAATTAAGTTTTAACTTACATATCAACTCGTGTGTGAACAAAGCTAAAGAATTTAAGGACACTTAAAAAAACAAAAACGGTATTCACTTCACTTGCTAAACCCATCCTTGAGTATGCATCTCCTGTTTAGGAATCCTCAATATAATTGCTACACAAGTAAAATTGAATCGGTTTAAAAACCATTTCTTATTTTTGCACTGAGGAGTTTTGGTTGGAAAACTAGTATAGTCTGTTCAACATTTCCGATTCTCTGGAACAAATCAAAAAAAACTTACTTATCATATTAAATCAATGAACAGCTGTAGTTGTGAGGAATGCCTATTTGGATATACGCGGCACATTCCATATTTTCGTGTAAAGCGGTTGCGTTGGTCACCGATTAGTACGTTATGTGGATGCGCCCTCGGTCGTATTGGGCGGGAGGAGGGTCCGTTGGGATTCATTCGTTATAAAAAAAAACAATGCCAAAATTTACCACATACAAATGTAGCAGAAATGGTCGGCGTTGTTAACACAAGACTAGCGTGAAGAACTTATACTTTTTGTAACAATAACTCCTAATAAACTAAATAATATAATCAACTGGGATTTTTCAACACTCAAAATTTATGAACAACGTGCTATTCGTTAAAATCTCGGACAACGGTAAGTATTTCTCACGTTATACTTAGAAAAAGTCACGTTAATGAGGGTAGATTAGTATGAATTCAAACAAAATAATTTATAGGTTGAGTACTTAATAATCATATGTATCTAAATTGACTCCATTAACTTATACCGCAGAAACAATTTTTTTTTGTTCCCCTAACAGATTATAATCGGTTGGGTTTTAATAACAAAAAAAAAACAATTATTAGATGTATCTGAAAATCACAAAGAATAACCTGAAAATTAAATTACATGATTTAAAAAATTACAAACAAAACACTTTTTAAAAAATTGTATTTTTGGTTGTATTAATTTTCTATTTTTAGGCAATTTTTGATATAGTAACAAACTTCTATATGGGTTTGGTTAAATATTTCTTATCGCATATGTCACCTATACTAATAGAGTGATTTTTTTGCTACTTGGTTTTTGATGCTTATATTTCTGACAATTCACGCCTGATTCTTGACATGTGTCAAAGTAAAAAATGCTCAGCTTGGTTTGCCATTTTCAAATTATTGAAATTTATTATCAAACTTCGTGCTCTGTGAAAAATGTGTTTCGCAACCTACGACGAGTCTCATTTTTGGCTCAATGGATACATGCATCAATTAAGAAGCGAATTTGGTGAGCAGTTAATCTCACCTTTTGGTGCAGTCAATTGGCCACCAAGATCGTGAGATTTGACCCCGTTAGACTATTATTTTTGGGGCTATGTTAAGTCTCTTGTATATAGGGACGAGTCAAACACGATTGCTGCTTTGGAAGCCAACATTGAACGCGTCATTGGTGAGACTCCGAGATCCCGGCCGAACTGTTTGAAAAAATTTGCAAAAATTGGACCTTCAGAACGGACCACTTGAAGCGTGGCCACGGGCAGCATTTAAGTAAAATTATCTTTAAAAAGTAATTGGCAAGAATTGATTTATTGATCCAAATAAAAATTTCATTCAATTTTGTAAGATTTCTGTGTTTTTGAATTTTTAAAAACCAAGCTCTATAAAAATCAATCTTTAGTATACCATAACAGCAGCTTCATACCCAAAAACAGATCATACTTGTTTTAAAGTCCTGCAACAATTTTAAGAAAGAGACTTGCACTGGTTTCAGTTTCCGCTTTGAGCAGTTTTACGAGATGTTGCCCTGGCCAGGTGCTTCATTATTCTTCAGAGATCTTACGGCAGCTGAAATTTCGGCAATGACAGGACATACCGAGGGGCTGCCCAATCGTTCGTTGTGGGAATGGCCTTATAGTGAATGCAAAATAATTTTTTTTCCGATTTCATTTCGCAATAATATACTTTAATAGTTATTGAACCGAGCAGCATTAATTACATGTTTAGAGAGTTTTGCTATTTGTGCTAAATTTTATTTAAGAATGAAATAATTAGCAGCTTTTGATTTAATGGCAATTTAAATTGTATTTTTTGTATTTTCAGTTCTACTTAATAAATTATTTACATCATGTCCCGGCATTGAAAATATTTATATACTCATACGAAATAAAAAAAACAAAGATGTACACACAAGAGTTGAGGAAATTTTTGATGATCCAGTGAGTTGTTTTTCATCATTTTTTATTTGTTTTACTATTTCAATCTTTATTATTTACCATTATGGCGTTGCTCCCTTCTCTTGCGAATAGATTTTTAATACAATGAAAAAAGTCGCACCAAAATTTAGACATCATTTTCAAGGTATTGCTGGTGATTGTATGTTGCCGGGACTAGGCTTAAATACAGAGGATCGTAAAACATTGATAGCAAATGTGAATATTGTATTTCATATGGCGGCGACAGTACGTTTTGATGAGAAATTGAAAGTTGCAATGCAAATAAATGTGAAAGCGGCACGTGATATTATGCTATTATGCACCGAAATGAAAAACTTGAAAAGCGTTCTTCATGTATCCACGGCATATACGCATTGTCCATTGCGACGTATTGATGAAAAATTCTACCCTCCGCCAAGTAATTCCAGCAACCTTATTTTGTTAACAGAATGTACACCGGACAAATTATTGGAAACTATAACACCCGCGTAAGTAAAAAAATAGGCGGTCTTCTAAATTGTTTGTTAAACTAAATTATTGTTTTTCTTCATAGTTTACTTGGTAAATGGCCAAATACATACACATTTACGAAAGCTTTAGCTGAGGATATTATTAAAACTCATGGAAAACTCCTGCCTGTTGGCATGTTTAGACCAGGAATCGGTAAATATAAAAAAACAATTAAATTAATTACAGGCTGGATTGAAATAAATATAAATACAATATATTCACTCCGCGTTCTAATAAGTTCCATTTATAAAATTTATGTAAACAGTCATTGAAAATTGTACATTAAACTAAAATTTTAAATTTTCATTGACTGAGATTTTCCCTAATTAACTTTTTGGAAATGACGAAATATTTCTCATCTCCCATGTGTTTAGAATCGGTAAAATAGTTTCATGGGATTTTTTCTCCCATGATCGAAAAAATTTCATGAAAGTTTTTTTTGTTCAGAATAAGGCTATGGGAGAATGAAGAAAAACCTTCCGAGAGAATATTTTGTTTACATAGAATTGGGTAAAATACTTCAGCACACAAATACTGCTTCCCTTACGAGTTCTATAGTAAATCACTTACAAGCTGTATAGTTAGTACGAAAACTGTAAAGGCCGATGTTACACTGGTAACATTTACCACGGGTACAAATGTGTTTCTAGACTCTAGATAGTGTGAAAATCTGTCTGCCTCTAACTAATTTTTCTTTTGTTCATGGGAAACAAAAATTATTTTGTCTCCTGGGCGGCAACTGTTTGCGATATGGCCAATATGATAAGGTGCGTATCATACTATGTTATAAAAATGATTTTGTCTATAAAGCACGGTACTATATTTGTGTTCCGGAGATCACTCGTCATTTAAAAAAGCTTGTGATATAAATTTGAAATACTTCGCGATATATTAGACAATGTTCTGTCTCGTGAAAAACTCTCAACATCTGTGCAATATTTTTCCACGCAAAGTTAAATGCATGTGCAATTTAAATTGTGAAGCATAATATGAAGAAAATTGTGAAAAAGAATTTTTGAATTATTTATTTTGAGCTGCTTTTATTATTAAAAAGTTAAATGGAAAGCCAAAAACGAAAAAAATGGAACTAAATGTGGAAGAAAAAAAAATCCTGTTAAGTTGCATATTGCTTTGGAAAAAGGAATCCAAGGAACATAGAACTGGCCGAACTTTTGTGCATCCACTCATGTTGTGCGTGTTATATTTGTACATGAATGGAAGGGACCTACAGTTTTATGCCGAATCCGAACGGCGAAGTGAAAAGGTTTTCATAGGCAATTTTTAATCTTGTAGGTTTGCCATGCCTGCCAAGAGGTGGTGTTGTGTAAAAAAAAGTTAATTTATTTTTTGATTTTGTACGTGCCGAGATTTGAAACGCGGAGACTCTGCGTAGCAGGCCAACGCACCTTACTACCATAAGCACTCAATAGTGCTTAGGATAAAATATGGGCCTAGGCTAAGCTCCTCGCATTCATGCATGTTGTATGTGTTACATACGAAAATAAGCTTGAAAACTATTACATTTAAGTGGTAGGATTGTTTTTCTTAAATTTTATACAAAAATAAATTATTTTCATATATATTGTTGTGAAAGATTGCAAAGCTGTACGAAACAGCAAAAAGTCTGGTAGTGCTTTCTACTTAGAAGGTGTAATAGTTTTGTATCGGAGTGCTGCGATTACTGAAAAAAAAATTTAAAAACGTTTGCAGCTTGTATCGGCTTTTTTTTTTGGAGGAGATAAAGATAATTTTTTAATATTAATGTTTTAATATGATTTCCGGCATGTGGCCGTCGCGGCTGGCGCCTACATGGCGTATTCTGAAGGTTCAATTTTCACACAAGTTGAATTACGTAAACCAAGATCTTTACGCAAAACTATCGGTGGAATTATTGGTTCATATATGTATCTTCAAAAATAATGATTTATAATGGTGAGCGGTACAGAGACATGATTACTAACTTTTTCTTGCCTCAATTGGAAGACATTAATGTTGCACACATTCCACTCAACGCGCGATACTATTAATTTATTGAAAAAAACATTTTACGAACGATTAAGTTCTTGAAATGGACCTTTCAACTAGCCACCTCGTTTGTGCGATTTGACACTGTTAGATTATTATTTTTGGGGATATGTAAAGTAGCATGTCTACGCCGATAAATCAGAAACAATTGAGCAGTCTCTTTCCAACCACAAATCCAACACCAAATTCATGTCTCAGCTCACGACAGCTATAGTAGATTTTACAGGTTGCTCTTTTGCAGTCACCCTGTCCCGTCCATCGCATTTCCTGTAGAGAACTGATATCAGCTCGATATCTTTCGAGGACATCCTTGTCCTTTGGGCGTTTGTGAGAGTCGTCAATTTTAGGGTGTTTGCTTATCCGAGCCCTTTAGGATACATTATGATTATTTTTAACGCGGTGGCTTACAATCCCGACGCACAACCGTTTATTCAAGGCCACCGAGAAACTCGCTGCACAGATTAGTTAGCTCAATGGCGGGTGTTAGATCGCCATCCAGCGGGCGCCATGAGGAGGCTGTGTGGCGACTTGAGATGGAGAACATGGTCTCGCCCGTTTGTGCGACTATTACGAACTTTACCTTGTGTTCTCTGCCTACAGGACATAATTAAGAATCCGTGCAAAAAAAAAACTGTGTAAAACGAGTATCAGGAAATTTAGAACCATTGTAAATAAAAATTGTAATAAGTTTCACCAAAACCCAGTTAAAGTTTAGATAGGTAAATTAAATACTCATGTTGATTTGGTTGTGTCTTAACAATATGCCGAACATTGTTTCATAGTGTCACATTCGATAGAAATTATAACAATCGCGTATGTGAGTAATTTTCCAAATTATCCAAAGAAGGCCGCTAAATGTAGCTGTCTAGTTACTGCGTTATAACAAACACTCAAAACGGAAAATGAATTAATTTTTCCATTTGGAAGTTATTTCTGATAAATGAAATCATCTTTTAATAACACCAATGGAAATATATGACGTTGCAGTTATTTCTACATATCGTGATCCAGTATGTGGTTGGATTGATAATTTTTATGGACCAACTGGCGCAATAGCTGGTGCTGGTACTGGTGTAATACGCACACTGCGATGCAATCCAAGAGCTGTAGCCAATATGGTTCCAGTGGACTTATGTGTTAATAGTATTATTGCTTCAGCATGGGATATATCACAAAAGCATAAGTATTTTCGATCTTTAAAACTTTGTGTTTTTTCTTAATTTACATACAATTTATTTTATTTTTTTAGTATAATACTATTGGAGAATGATATACCGATTTATAATTTCTGTACATCGAAAGAGAATCAATTAACCTGGGGTGATTTTACAACAAAAACCACAAAATATGGCCTCATGTACCCAACGCTCAAAGCACTATGGTACTTATGCTATGCCAACACACCAAATAAGTTTATGCATATGTTATTGATATTTTTTTTGCACTATGTACCGGCGACCATATTCGATATCTTGTGCGTATGTCTGGGAAAGAAACCGAGGTAAATATACTCTACTCTTTGATTAGTAGGTAACGACTCGAATTAAGAATATTTCCGCTCTATTCTTTTTACTATTTCAGATTACTGAATACTTATAAGAAAATTCACCGATTCATGTATGTAATCGAATATTTTTCAATGCGACAATGGGATTTTCAGGTTGATAACGTACGAAATTTATGGCATCGTTTGTCTGATAGAGATAAGGATATATTCTTTTTTGACATGACACAACTGGATTGGGATCTATTTTTGCAACAATATTTTCGTGGCATACGACAGTATTTACTGCACGATCCATTAGATACTATACCCCAAGCATTAATACGATGGAATCGGTACGTTGTACTATAACCGTGGTATGTCATACGATAATACAAAATATAATTGTGTTTTATCCCATTATAGATTATACTGGCTACATCAATGTATAAAGATCTTGGTATTCGCATTATTCGCACAAATAACTTGGCTCGGAGTCTTCAAATTCTTTCATTGTTATATATCTTCAATAATCTAATTGAAGAGATGTTTATTATTACTATAAGTATATAATTTTGTGTAGATATTAGGACGATGTAGAAAATCGGAGTCGTTTTAAATTTGATATAAGAAATCCATATGTATCTTTAACTTTTAAAGATTGTACATTTTAAAATTTCTTGATAACACAAATTAACTAGCAGATTGTTGTACATGAGTTTATTTTATAGCTTGATAAACTGTAATAAAAATGTACGCTTGTTTTTCCATTTTTGTTTTCTGAAACATTTCACAAACTTGCCAAATAACGGGTTATAAAGGATGATTTGATTTTTTGGACACCCCAATAGTCTAGCACTAGACTTTTACCCTGTAGGTTAGAGTTTAGATTCTGGTGTTTAACTTTAGTTTAGATTCACATAAACTTCTTATATGTATTTCTACCGATATAAAGTGAATGAGAATTATAAGAAAGTGCGCAAGTACACCTCTTTGTAGGTAATGGCAAAAATTACATAGTGATAACAAATTGACACCCTGCCATTCGGAACCGGTTTTAAAATGTAGGACCAACGATGTTGTATCACAATTGGCCGTTCTAGCTTAATTGTGTCTTACTATAGGACTATAGGACTGTAACCTAAGCTAAAAGATGATTGATAAAAATCTGAAAACCATGACTTATAATTTATTTTAAAGCAAATGAGCATGTTTAAAAAATGTTGCTATCACTTATATGTATACAGGCAGGTTCCACATTATACTTTTCAGTGAAAGTAATGAATGGAAATAATGGAAAATTTACAAAAATGTAAATAAATTTACGAAAAATAAAAAATTAAAAAAAAAGAAGGAACAGGAGGAATTTTCGAATAATATTCAATATTAGTCAGCGCTGACTTTTCTTCCCTCGTTTTCAACATTGCACCATTTTTTGTAAAACTCCGATTTTTTGCTGAAAAGGCCGATGTGTGAATGTTTCAGCAGTTTTCAACTCGGAAACAGAATTTGGCAACGAATTGATTCTATCACTTCAGAGATTCGAGACCATCTAAAAGTGAAAAAATTAACTGGAAAAATATGTCAAAATACCATGAAAATAACTTTTTACGAGTAAAATTGTAAATTGGCACAAAAATTGTGTTATAAATCTATATTAGTCACCATGTGCAGTGTTAGGAATATTAAGAGAGTCATTTATTTTGTAGTGTTATAATAAAATACCGAAAAACCCCAAAAACTGCTTTTTAGAATTTTCGATCTCAAGTTTCTCGGATTTCAAATGTGGATAACTCATCGAAAAGCAATAATTGAAAGCTATAAAATGGAAACTCATAAGGAGCGTATACATAAACTATTATTTGTTGTGATGTTTTGAAATCATTTTTTGACTGTGAAAAAATTGCACAAAGTTTTCTAAAACCGCCGTTTTTCGAATTTGGTGTCAAATTTCTTTTTTCAGATTCATACTCTTCATCGAAAAAACTATGACAAATACGCGGTCTTGTTGTGCAGTGATAAGACCAAAAACTTCTGAAAAAAAGTGATTTACTTATTTGAATTGTGTAAGCAACCCTGGCGCACAAGCCTTTAAAATTGCGCAGGCGGATGTAGATGGTAACCTTGACACGGTGTAATCATCAGTCTCTCTCACGCGCTTTAGACATACGGTCGATCCCTGACATTATTAAATTCATACATACATTATTCTAATAACATTAAATTATTACTCAATAAATTGATTTCCTTATATATTTTATTAACAACAAACTGAAAGTGTTTTCATATTAAAAATATGCAAAAGGGCCTTTCAACTCAGAAGTGGGATATTGACGAGAAGAAACATCGCGAAACGTAAAACGAGTGAACGTTAAAGTGAGAGTGCTCAGAACGATACGTGTGCGTGTGTATGTGAATTCTTGTGTCCATACATATTAGACGATTACGACAAGAGAGAAGAGAAAACGGTGTACATACGCGTATACAATAGTAACGATTAGCGAAGCGTTGACGTATGCCGTAAAGTGTGTGAAGTTTTTGGTGTTCCTAGCCGTAGGAATAGAAACTTCTGGAAATGACGAAAAACGATTGAAAAAGAACGAAAGTAAAGATTTTTTTGTAGAAACGAACGATAAAAAAAACGATAAATTAGTGCGTGAAAACGATTGAAATAAAAAGTGTAATATTTGATAAAAACGGACAATTCAAAATGAGGAGAATTGACACATTAAAAATCGATCAATTGAAGTTGCTGATTCATTTCAAAATGAGCAGTTCTGTGAGAAAAGACGGTGAACTTATAATTGATTATTGTTTTCGAATGGGTGCACTAGGAAAACGCTACGGACTTAGTGAACCTGCAGTAATCAAATATATACGCGACGGTTTGAAAAACAAAGAAGTGCAAAACGCAATTGCCGCGTTGAAGTTTAATTCACTTAAAGACATGCGAGAAACAATAGACGATTATTTAAGAAATGTATCTGTCGTAAAAAGTGCTAACGAAAACAAGTTCAAGTTCAACAGTGATAAACCGAAACAATACGATGTAAAACCGCAAAGTTCAATGAACAGTGACGCGAAAAAGAACATAATTTGTTTTAATTGTTCGGAAAAAGGACATTTTTCGAATCAATGTACCAAACCTCAATCGCGTAACCGTTGCAACGATTGCAATAAAGTGCACAAACGAGGTGAACCGGAACATTGTGGTAACAAAAGCGGTAGTGCAAACATTCGGAAAACTGAAATAAAAGATTTCGAAAAGAATTTTATTAAAACCGTATACGTTAATGGTAAAGAGTTTTCAGCATTTCTCGACACCGGTAGTCAATGTCATTTAATCGGCGAGACAATTGCAAGGTCGTTACCGTATGCGAAGGTAAAGTGTTGCATGAAGATTAATGGTATTTGTGGTGGCGCACGTTACGGAAAAGAGAAAATGTCGATAGACATGACAATTGATAACGTTACGCGTAAAATTGAAGTGTATATCGTGAACGATGAACTATTAACCACGGACTTACTTATTGGTCAAAACATTTTTGACGGTACAAATGTTACGATTGAGAACGGTAAATTTTCTTTTAAAGACGAATCAAGGAAAATTAAAGATAGAAAAGAACAAATTCCAATCGTTGTCAGTGAGGTTCAATGTGGTGACGAAAACGTGTCGATAAAAGATAATTTAACGGTCATTTTAAATAAATATCGTGACGTGTTCGCGAATAATTTAAGTGAAATCGGCGAAACGGATGCAATTGAAATGCATATTGAACTAAAAACGGATAAACCAATATCGCAAAGACCTTATCGGGTTCCGGAACCTAAAAAGGCAGCCGTTAACGATATGATTAAAGAACTTTTAAACAACGGAATTATAACACCATCAGAATCCGCGTACGCAAGTCCGATAATACTGCTGAAAAAGAAGGATGGAACCGATAGAATGTGCGTGGATTATCGGCGTTTAAACAGTCATACGGATAAAGAGGTGTACCCGATGCACAACATCGAGGAGCGACTACAGAGTGCAACCAGGTATAAGTATTTTACTACTCTTGATTTAAATAGCGGTTATTACCAGGTGCCCATAGCTCGTGAGGACAAAAAGTACACAGCATTCGTAACTACTGACGGGCTTTATGAATTTAAGAGAATGCCATTTGGGCTTAAGAACGCACCGGCAGTATTCCAACGACTTATGGCTAAGATCAAGGTGAAAACACGGCCAGACGATATGATTCATTATATGGACGATATTCTTATCGGCAGCGACGAAATTGGTGAAATGTTCGAGAAGTTGAAATGAGTGCTTGAGGCATTACGAGATCTCAAATTAACGCTCAACGTGAAAAAGTGCTCATTTCTCCAAGAGTCAATTGAATTCCTAGGACATAAACTGACTTCAAACGGAATAAGCCCCGGAACGATGAAGACTATGGCCATTAATAATTTTAAAACCCCATCGAATATTCACGAAATACGCAAATTTTTGGGTTTAAGTGGGTATTTCAGAAAATTTATACCATGCTTTGCGATTTTGTCTGAACCATTGCGGAAACTCTTGAGGAAGGATGTACCATTCCAGTGGAATGACGAGCAGGAAAGTTCATTCCAAAAATTGAAAAATGCATAGGTGACACAACCCGTCATGACCACGTACCGCGTAGAAGCCGAACACGAAATTCATACCGACGCTAGTAGTATTGGTTTAGCTGGTATACTACTACAACGAGAGGAAAGTGAATTGAAACCTATACTCTACTACAGCCGATCTACGAGTAAAGACGAACAAAAATATCACAGCTATGAGCTGGAAACGTTAGCTGTAGTCGAGATGCTAGAAAGATCAAAATACTACGTGTATGGCAAACTGATAAAAATTGTGACTGATTGTAATGCGATCCGAGCTGCGATGGATAAACGTGAGCTGATTCCACGAATCGCCCGTTGGTGGCTTCGCATACAAGACTTTGATACGACAATAGAACATCGACCTGGACGACGCATGGATTATGTAGATGCCTTGAGCAGGTATCCCAGCGAACCAGCACACGAAGTTGAACCAGCATCACTCTTGATATCTAAAGTTAACATTACGGATGAAGATTTTCTATTCAGCATGCAGATTCAAGATGAAAAGATAAGACAAATTGTTGCGAACGTTGAAGGTAAAGATCCCGTGGCGACGAAAGAATACGAAATAGCCAATGGTAGACTTTACCGGAAAACGCAGGAAAAGAAGTTATGGGTCGTTCCTAAAGCACTACGATGGCGAGTCATAAACAATAATCACGACAAAATAGGACATATAGGTGTAGATAAAACCATCGAACGTATCCAGACAACCATGTGGACCCCCGAATGAGGAATGTTGTAAAGGGATACATCAAATCATGTGTCGATTGCGCTTTTAATAAGAAACCTGGTGGAAAACAAGAAGGAATTTATCATTATAACGACGTTACTCCAATTCCATTCCACACAGTTCATCTCGATCACGTTGGTCCTTTTCCGAAGAGCAGTCGAAGAAACGAACATATCCTTGTATTTGTTGACGCCTTCACCAAATACACGATTATACGAGCCGTTAAATCTACAGCAACAAAACACGTTACAGTAGTTTTGGACGAAGTAAGCAGCTACGTAGGTGTTCCAACACGTATAATCACAGACCGAGGAACTGCATTTACGTCGAAGGAGTTTGCTCGATATTGCAACGACTACAATATTAAGCACATCCAAAATGCGGTCAGAACACCCCGTGCTAATGGACATGCCGAGAGGGCAAATCGAACATTGCTGTCTATGTTAAAAACGTCTACGGAAACTGATAAGCGATGGGACGATCAGTTGAGAAACATCCAGTGGTCCATTAACACCATGAAAAATAAAACGACGAATCAAACACCCCATGATTTACTCTACGGATTTACTCCACGTGACATTCTCAAAAACAAGATTGTACAAATTCTTCAAGATGACTTCGATTATGAAGAAACAAACCTGACAGAACTACGAGAAGCTACAGCTCAGAGAATAACTCAAGAAAGACAGAAGGCGAAACAACGTTACGATCAGCGACATTCACAGCCAACGATGTATTGCGTAGATGACTTAGTTCTAGCCGAAGATGAACCAGCAAGTACCGGCGAATCGCGTAAGCTTGAACCAAAGTACAAAGGTCCATATATCATCAGTCGAGTACTTGACAATGATCGGTACGTTATTTCTGATCTTCCCGAATCAAAACGGACTAATCGACATTATTCTGGCGTGTACTCATCCGATAAATTAAAACCTTGGTGTGAGTTATACGAAACCGACGACTATGAAGAAGCCGAAACCTCCGATGAAGATTCCAACGACAACGACATCTCTAGCCACAGTGAGGACACTGCGGAAGGGCAGGATTGGCCGACTGTAAGCAACCCTGGCGCACAAGCCTTTAAAATTGCGCAGGCGGATGTAGGTGGTAACCTTGACACGGTGTAATCATCAGTCTCTCTCACGCGCTTTAGACATACGGTCGATCCCTGACATTATTAAATTCATACATACATTATTCTAATAACATTAAATTATTACTCAATAAATTGATTTCCTTATATATTTTATTAACAACAAACTGAAAGTGTTTTCATATTAAAAATATGCAAAAGGGCCTTTCAATTGTTAGGTACAAATTGTAAATTTTATGGAAATTTATTAACAAAAAATTCAATTATCTAAGAGTTGGAAACCCTTTCACTCAAGTTTATGGAGGAGTACAAGGATATCGGTAGAGGATTTATTAAGGGCGATAAGGTAAAAGTGGGTGCGCTCTGACGACGGACTTAAAGCAAAAAAGAAAACAATGTTTGGAAAAAGTCATTAGAAATCACATATTTATTAGTTTTAGGTTCTTATTGACATATTTCCATCAACAGGTGTTTATGGATTGGAATTAAGAGATTGCCCACAACCCTAATTGAACACATTGAGAAAAACACAAATTTTCCTTATTGTTATGTATTCGACAACAAACAGCTGATTGAAAATTCATTTTACGTAAAGAGTTGGAAAATATCAGTGAAAATGATTTCACTTGGATTCTGGAACCTGCCTCATAGACGCTAAACTTTCTGTGTCTCACGAATAATTCGTTCACGGCGAGAACTGAAGTCGATTCCGGAAAATAAGTTTAAATATGGTGAAGAAGCCAATTTTGAAGGAGACATAATAAATTTGAATGAGTAATAAATATTTTGTGTTTTATTGACAGAATGTATGTTTATAGGTATTAGCATATAATACAAGTTGATTTCTTAGTGAAGTGGTCGCTGTGGCGTAGTTGGCCTGCTACGCAGTATCCGTGATTCAAATCTCGGGACCACCTCTTGGCAACCAATGGCAAATATACATCGCCGTTTGGATTCGACATAAAACTGTAGGTCTATTCCATTCAAGCTCGGCTTAGAAGAAGAAAGAAGATCTCTTAGTGAGATACATATATAATATATCATTCTGCTGAATAATATGTATCATATGTGGGTTTGAGAGATTGCAATGACTCTGCCCCATCATCTCTCTAATAGCAGGACTGTTCAAGTTATAACAAATTATGGGTTACTCGAAAATAATGTAACTATTGAGCGATTCCGATTGAAACAATTTCAATTCGAGTACTTACTAACTCAAATCGTAGGCAAAACGCTTAATATTGAAAAAAATTATGCATTAAATTTGGAGCAACTGCTAACTGCTTTGCACTGGATGGGAAGCGGTACTTAATACCACTGTGTTGGTGACATGCATGGAGTGAGCAAGGCACCTGCATGCAGAGTCGTTCACCGCGTTATAGAAGCATTACTTGAGGTAATGTTTCACGACACTGTTTCCTGGCCGACTAATTTCTTTGATAATGCTACAGAATTTTTGAGACAATGCCGATTTCCTCAGGTTAATTTTGTAAACCGAAATGGTAAACATTCGTTGATTGTATGTGGTCCGAATCGTTGTTTTCATATCGCGAATGCTAATTGGCCAGGCAGTGTCAAAGCTTTTTGCGGACTTACTTTTTTGTATTTAATATTTAATCTCAAAAATAGTCAATTTTAATTGATGCTGTGCAGCAGCACGATATATCATTTAAAATTAAATTTACTAAATTTTTTGGAAATGTTTGATTAGCAAAGAGTTCATATAAGTATATATAGAAGAAATAACGGATTTAATATTAGGAGAAAAGGTAGAAATTTAGTAGTCAGTAGTAGTTATTTCGTTCTATGTATCTATAATGCATGAAGACTAAATTTAATCTGACGGCAATAGCTGACATGTGCCCTGTGCTTCTATCTCTCAATTTGAATTATATGCTATTAAATAAATAAATAATATTAAAGCTATGTGTAAGATGGACACCATCCTTTACTCTACAAATAGCCACTATAGAAAACTATTATGCCTATAACAACAGTGCAGAAAGCAATAAGAAATAAATGAATTATTACATTCTATTTTTCTCGATGTGAAACAAAACCGCAATTGACTTTACAATTTAAAGAAATTAAAATTTTGCGGAGTTCATAGGGCCCTGGTGACAATACAACGCACTTACAAGCCTATCATTAATTTTGCCGGGGATGCTGACGAGAAGTTAGTAGATATTAATTCCGACTTGGCCACCAAATAGTACAGAAAAATTCGAAATTCGTGTGAATGGCATCACTGATTCCGGGTAAATAGAAAATTCTCAGTTTTTCATGATAATTTTGTGCGAATGCTCGATAGTGCCGGGAGCAAGTAAAAATTTATTGTATTATTACATATTATTTGAACTGTTAATTGCAAAAAGCGTAACTAATTTCCTGCCATTTGTGTTTATTTAGAAATATTTCACATACCATAACAGGTTTTGGCCAGTCACCAATCGCGACCAATATGAAAGATTGGTACAAATGCTGTATAGGCGTCCAGACATCGCTCAAGACTTCCTAAAAATATCAACGTAAGATGTACAAATTTTTTTTTTGGAATATGTGGCTGTGTAGCCACCGAAATCGCCAAAAGTCGACAAACCGAATATGCACACACATATTTTGAGTAATACGCTGTAATCGACAGTGGTTTCCATTGTAATAATTAAAGCCACAATTATATTTTAATCGTCTAATTCTGGTACTACACCAATTAAAAATTGTTGGGCTTTTGATAATTTGCATACGTTGCACCATAAATCGGTGGACCGCTTTTGGTCTACAGTCGGAGCTGCTCAATAATTTTTCTTCAACCTTAATAATAATATTAAATCTTTTAAGAACCTTTTGCCCAGCTTTCTTTTTTCCAAAAAAAAAAATCAGCAGATCCTCAAAAAACATAACAAATTTTATATGTCGCCAAATTGATTGGCAAAATAATCAAATAATATGAAATCGAGACCAACTGCAGGAGGAAGTTATAGAATGCAGATCTTTAACAATATTGAGGGGACAGCAAGCTGCTGCAGTACAGAATGTCCAATCCGGAATCCAAGTTTGTAAAAATTGTATTTTGGAAAGTTACAGAAAAGTAAGCGAAGGCCAGGAAGAAGCAGTAATGATACTCTTGTCACTATAGAATTAATTATTAATATTAATAATACAATAAATAGAAATAAAGTTGAATACTTCAATGATTACCAAGGATGTAAACACAAAACAGCCAACAGATAGTTAGCAATGTTGGCTATAAAAACGTTGGAATAGATGATAAAATTTTTCCCGCATTCGTGATGTACAATCGATTCAGGACAGGTGCCGGTTCCAAATTAATAATAGGCCTAAATATTTTGTCAATTTTTTAGCACGTTACAAAATTACTTTTTTGAATATAAGCAATTTTTAATGTTTAAACCGAATCTGGTAGCAGAATTTCTATAAAAATTGTATCTTATGAGCTGTATGTATTGTTTTATGTTTGTGATGATTACTAGCTGATCTTGCACGGTCAATAATAATGACATTATTTACAAATACTGACAAATAATACGTCATTCGTCGTTATACTGACAGACTTACACGATCAAAAAATAATAATATAATAATATATATAATAATTATAATATAATAATAATAATAGTAATGAAGGGATATTTTGCTATACACAATCATCAAAAATTTTAATATTTGATGTTGATACACGGGACAACAACATCGATGTTTTAATAAATTATTCAAGCTTGTTATTATTATGTTTAAATTATTACATCTCCCAAATAATACGTCATTCTATGCCATCTACCTCGAAAAAGGCCTTCCAAAAATGTTCAATTATACGTTGCAGGTTTTGAATACATTACCGGAGTGCTAAAACTGCCAAACTACCGGCTGCCAAATATAGTAAATCAAAATGTTCCCAGAAACAGAACTGAACTGGGATCCATTCCCTGAAGACATAAACACTTGGAAAGTAAAGCGCGAGAATTTATTACACAGTGTTGACGAAAGGTTGCAGACAAGCTCGACAAAGTATAACCCGACACAAATCTAAACAGTTCAATTATTACATGACAGAAACAAAATATTTCCACGATAAAAAAATTTAAAGCTAGAACAGAACTTTTATATCTTAACAACTATATTCCCCACAGAAGAAATACGAATACGATACCTACACGCCAGACAACAGAAATGAATGAAAAGCTTCAGCCCACTTCATCGCAAGATGTTTGATTCTGAAGGAATGTAGAAGGATGTACTGGGATAAAACAGCACTAACACTACAAGAATACACCACAATTCTCAATGTGAGAAGCTGTACAGTCTTCGTAACCTATCTAAGCAAGCTGCTGCAGTACAGACAGATAATCATAACGGAGCGCTTTTAGCCACCCACACAAATAAAAAATTCGCATAAGCTCAGGCGAACGATACAGTATTTCGTCTGAGCGGGGTAGCTGTATGCAGTAACGTAATATGATAAAGTTAACCAGGAAACCGATCACTGCCCTAATCGGATTTGAAATTTCATTACAGTGAGGAATGTTCGAATCTGCGTGAAACAGTGATTCCTTGGCTAGAGATGTATTCAAGAAAAGTCTGTTACTTTGATACGTTCCATCAAGCTGGAGACGGATAAACGTATTATTTATACCTAAGGCTGCAAAGAAGGGACACAAAACTGCTAAGGATTTCAAGTCCATTAGCTTGACATCCTTTGTTCTCAAAACTTTTGAACGCATTCTAGATGCTCACCTTCGAGATAAGATTGGTGCAACGTTCATCTCCAAATCACAATATGTCTACCGCAAGGGCAAACCAGTAGAAATGGCATTGCATGAGGCAGTCAGCACTATTGAAAGATCAATTTAACACAAACAATTATCTTTAGTAACTTTCCTAGACATTGAAGGGGCCGTAAACAATGTCAATACAGATTCCATTTTAGTTGTTCTAAACAAGTTAGGTTCAGACGCGAGTCTAAATGAATGTATTAAAAACATGCTGAATACAAAGAAAATCATTACCGAGGTTGGCAGTAGCACAGCCATGCGCTCTGTTAATAGATCTACCCCGCAGGGGAGTTCTGTCTCTCCTGTTCTGGGTACTCGTAGTTAACGATATTCTCACCACTTTCAATAGACAAGGCACTAAAACGGTTGCGTACCCGGACGACATTGTGATACAAGTATCAGCCATGTGTCCAACCGTAATCAGCGACATTATGGAGAGAACCTTGGCTTCACTCAGTAAATGGGCTACTAGCTGTGTTCTAAACGTGAACCCCAATAAAACCGAACTAATGCTTTTTACTACTAAGACAAAAGAACCTACCTTCAATATTAAATTAAATGGCGTAAGACTTATGCTGTCTCAACAAGCTAAATAGCTACGTGTTATTTTAAACCCCAAATTTAGCTGGAGACTCAATATAGAACACAAAATAAAGAAAGCGAGTATAGCACCCTATACATGCAAGAGAATGTTGGGTACGAAATGGGGTGTTCAACCAAAAAATCTTTGTGGTCATACACAGCCATTATAAGAAAAATTATGACATACGCAGCCCAGGTTTGGAGGCCTAACTAACTAAGTACAACCAAACTAAACTGAGTATTACACAAAGATCAAGCTCGTTACAGGAGCACTTACTACTAATCCAGCTGAGGCTCTTAACTTACTCACTTATTTCCAATAGACTTACACATAAAATAAATCTGCACATGTAACGCAGTCAGACTCAAAGAAATAGGTAGCTGGACCACAAGAACATACGGCCATATCAAGATACTCCTTCAGGGTCCTTTGCTACACAGTGTTAACACAGTCTACATTACACCTACCCGAAACGTCAGGAAAGACTTATCTGTATTTTCTCCATCCAGTGTGGATTGGGGGAAAAATAGGTTAATTGGGGGCTTTGACTTGGAGCTCTACACCGACAGGTCCAAAATGGGCTACGGTCTAGGGGCAGGCATCTACTCAGAGTCCCTCCAACTATCCTCATCCATACGCCCCCCCAACTAAGCCAGTGTATTCCAGGCTGAATTAATGGAAATAAGGGAGGCATGCAGATCACTTTATGACATCAGGAATAATGGGGCCATTCAGACGGTCTAGCTGCTATTAAAGCCTTAGATTCTTTCATTATAAATTCCAAATTAGTTCTGCAATGCAGGAAGGATCTCACTCTACTTGGATAAGGGCTAGAAATTACTCTAATATGGGTTCCAGTCCATAGGAACATCGAGGGTAATGAAAGGGCAGATGAGATAGCTTGGCTGGGTTCGGCCCTTGGCATCGCTACAGCGGAATCTGTCGCAATTCCGTTTAGCAGTGTTAACTGCGCCAAGTCTAGGAAAACATGGCCAGAATATAATTACAAAACAGCCGGACAAAACAACTGATAGAATGTCGTCCCACTATCTCACGCGTTACCGCTGTTCTCACAGGCCACTGGAAGGTAGGAGAACATGCAGCAAGATTTAATCTTCCATTCAATACTTCCTGTCGTAGATGCCAGGAAGAGGGAGAAACTATTTATGTGCCTGCCCAGGTTTGGCAAGAGCAAGACTTCGATCATTTGGCAAACCATTCCCCAAAATATTAATGAAATCTCAGAAATCGAGATAAAAAGCCTACTCATATATTTGAACCTCACAAAGTGGACATAACTCTTTGGGGTTGATGTAACTGTGTCATATGATTTGTTTCTTTTGCTTCCTGCTGTTGTTCATTATTGGTAGTAATCGAGGAACAAATATTAGAAGCAGATGCATTACCATGGGTTATATTTTCCAATTCCATTTTCAATTGCTCGAGTGTATTGCTACTAATTGTTGCGATCGTTGTAATAGTGTTTATTGCAGTTATAGTACATGTTGTTATCGAAGCTCCGTTTGCAGTTTCTAATGTTTTATTATCTTGCGATTTATTTTCATAGCAACCGGTATTGTCCGCGACCATGCGGCAGTAATAGAAAAATCCGAAACGGTTACATTTGTCGTTTGTTCAAAATCGTAAGTATCGGCTTTTACTTCTACTGGTCGTCGATTTTGGCCAAAAGCAACTTCTGTGATGCCATCACCATTGGTGAAAGTTGAGATCGGATTTGAAAGAAGTCGTGAAACCTCTCGGTCAACAACTGTTGTAGCTACTGATGTTGATATGAGTTCATTATTTTTACTTTCAGACTTGCCGTCGAATATACTATTTAGAACGGTTTTCTCAGGCGATAGCATCTTATTACTAAGTATATCATACACATCAATATTAGCGACTCCTGATTGATTATTATTTACTTTTGCATGTGGTAATTTCATTGATATTTACAGTTCCAGCGTTTAAATTTTGAGGATTTTCTACTGTAAATGTCGAAGAAGGTGAGACAACTGTACTATTAGGAGTAAAATCTGAAGAAAGCGAGGTATATTTGGAAGCAGTGCTATTTTTTCTCGATGTTGTTACAGAGACAACCATACTGTCGCTGCTGAGGTTTAGAGCATCTGATGCAATAGATGACATAGACGTTGCAGTTGATGTGGCATTTGCATTAATACTGGATTTGACTATTTGGCTATGGAACTCGACGAAATAATACTTCTTTTCATTCCTACAAAAGCTAAGCCACAAAATGCTGTGTCCGTCGCTTGTGTCATTGTTTCAAACATTTTGAATAAGAAGTCTTGAAGTCTCATCACGCTAAAATTATGTTTATTCATTTCAATGTTATATTTTATTCCTGGTTTGTTCTAGTACACGTAGTGGTGGAGCTTATAAATATGGGGTGGGGTGACACTTCGTAAGCCTGTGTTAAATACTGAAGATTGTGTTAAATAACGTAAGATTTGTTAGTATGATGACCTTTAAAGACTCTTTATAGGATTTCACTGATTAAAGAATTTAAGTTAAATTATTAATTTAATGATTTTGTAATTGTCACATTGCAATGGTTAATTGTACTTTTCTTACTTATCAGATCAGATAAAAAAGCGGTATATGGTCCAAAAAGAAAAACTCAGACCTTATGGGAGGCAAAGTTCATTTTTGCTTTAACGAACGAATCCCAACGGATCCTCCTACCGCCCAACACGACCTAGGGGTGCATCCTCATAACGAACGGATTGGTGACCGATGCAGCCGCTTTACACGAAAATATGTAATGAGCTGCGTATATACGAATTGATATTCCATACAATTACAGATAGAACAAAAACATCAGCTGTTTATGGATTTAGTATGATAAGTAAGTTTGTTTTGATGTGTTCCAGAGAATCAGAAATGCTGAATAGATTATCAAAATTACACTTGTATAAAATAGCGTGAAATTACATGATTATTATTCCTAATATACATATGTACAAATATAAGAAGTAATACTCTCTGCGCGATTTTACTTGTATGGGGGTGGTCACAATGTCAGATTGCCGTGGTCACATTGTTTTATTTTTTTTTTTTTTTTTGTTATGAATGCAGAGCATTGTGTTGATTGGAAGCAAGATTGATAGGTGGGAGGAAGAAGGACATCGAATAAAAATTTGAAAAATTTTCGCACCACTCTAATAAAAACGCCAGCAAGAAGCGGAATGAAACTGTCACAGTTTGACAGTCTTAGTGAAAACACAGAGTGTGAAAGATAATTGTAAAGTAATTTGTTGGTACAAGGTACAATAATTTCTTTTATACACAATCCACTGATAGAACCCTTTTATTTGTTGAAAATAACACTGTAGAAACAAGATACTTAATCGTAATAATATGTAGGAGCCCAACGGGAAAGAAAGCCTACACTTAAGCGCTCCTCTGTCAGAAGCTCAAATACTTTTACATTGCAGAGCACTGACTCCTAAAAAGCAAAAGAAGAGCGCTAGTTTGAGCACAGAAAGATAACTTTCATCATACTTATGTATAAGTTATTAAGACGGTTAATATTTCTTTACTATGCAATTTTCAGAAACAAATGCTACCCAGTCTCCGAAAATTATTAAGTGTTTCCTATAAGCATCGAGAAAAGCAAAAAGTCGGCGCTCCTAAATTGTATCTTATGAAAGCGCTTCAAACTTTACAAGTGGAAAAATTAAATTTCTAAACTCGCAGGTTTTTTCTTTTTTGTGAATAATCTGAAATTCCTCTATAGGGCCTGTCACAGAAAATAAACCTCGGTCGCTGTTTGCAAATATGAAATATAATATTATCGGTTTATAGAACACTATTTGTAATTAAAAAAAACAAAAACACATTTTAACCTAATGGCAAAAATACAGGGTGTTTTTTTAGAAGTGTGGTTTTCAAGAAGAAATAAAACGCATATAATTTAATGTTAAGGCCAAGAATTTTGCTTTATTATAAAGATAAGGATTTGCCATTATGTTTTAAAAACGATTTAGGGCAAGTGGCCGCCGCGGCTGGTTCGAATAAATTGCAGCCGAGAGGCCCACTTTTTGCAGCAATTGGGGACGTATGTCAGTAATAACGCGCCGAATATTCTCTTCCAATGCGTCAATCGTGTGAAATCACACGATCTTTGAGGCCACGCCACAGGCCCACGATGCGAGATAATGCGCTCACCAAAAGTTTTCTTAAATAAATTGATTGTTTCGTTGGCTGTATGGCATGTAGCGCCGTCTTGTTGGAACCAAAGGTCGTCCACATCAACATCCTCCAATTCAGGTACGAAAAAGTCATTAATCATGGCTCTATAGCGTTCGCCATTGACTGTAACAATATGACCGGCTTTATCTTTGAAGAAATATGGACCAATGAATCCCTCTGCCCATAGAGCATACCAAACAGTGACTTTTTGAGGATGTAACGGCGTCTCAACAATGGCTTGTGGATAATGATCACTAAAAATGCGACAATTTTGCTTATTAACGTACCCATTCAACCAAAAGTGAGCTTCATCGCTAAAAAAAATTTTCTTGTGAAAATCGGGATCGGTGGCCATCTCGTTTTGGGCTCATTCACCGAACGTGCGACGCACTGATGGTCGTTCGGCTTAAATTCTTGAAATGGCAAACCAAACTGAGCATACATCAAGTGATAGCTGTCAAAAAGACCAAATCCGGAAAAAGTATTGCCATATTGAAAACCACACTTCTTAAAAAAAACACCCCTTAGAACAATACATTTTATCTGAGTGCGTAAGCTTTATAAAATAAAAATAATTGTTATAACTTTTGACGTAGTGATTCTCATCGGGTTCAAGCAGAAATGAGTCAAGTTTCATAGTTTTAGCCAGCTAGAAAATATATATACCCAATAGTGTGCTATGTTTAAAAAAATTGTTGTCATATAAAATACGACAGCAGGTATGTACACATATAACACTTACTGATCTGTGTTTTTGATGAGTTCTGATTGGTGGCCATATAAAAAGAAAACATTTATAATTTTACTTTACTTTACTTTACTTTTATTGGCACAACAGCCCATGGAGGGCCTAGGCCGAGCTTTTCGCATCCACGCATGTTGTGCGTGTTATATTTATACATAAATGGAAGGGACCTACAGTTTAATGCCGAATCCGAACGGCGAAGTGAAAAGCTTTTCATAGCAATTTTTACTCTTGTAGGTTTGCCATTGCCTGCCAAGAGGTGGTGCCGTGTAGAAAAATTATTTTTTCTACTTTTTGATTTTGCCTGTGCCGAGATTCGAACCCAAGCCACTCTGCGTAGCAGTCCAACGCACTACCACTACGCCACAGCGACCACTAATTATAATTTTACTACCGTATTGAAAATATTTATTATTGATATTCTTAATAAATTAAGTATATACGAGTATATGTACCTATACCTCATATGATTAGTCTAGTCGAATAATGAAAGCAGTAACTTATTTCACTATGCTTCAAATTTGAACATTATCTCTAGGCATTGGATGAATGATGGCTTTTGAAAAAGCTTGAATCAAAAGAAAACTGATTTCTCGAATTTTCACAGAATGTACTGTGTTTTAAGATATTCGCAATTAAAGTTTATTGGTTTACTATTAAAATAATAATAATATCTATTAAAATAATATAAACTTTAAAATAAATATAGGCAAAAATAATTGATTGAATGATTTATGGTATGATTTAATTTTTTATATTTAACTTTGTTTTAAACCCAATTTAAGGAATTAAATCTGAATTTATATTAATTTTAAATGAAATTTTGGCAACGCAAAACAATAAACTTTAATTGCGAATATCTTAAAACACAGATCATTCTCTGAAATTAGTTTTCTATTTATGATTTAAACTTTCCAAAAAGCCATCGTTTACCCAATACCGAAAATATTGTTGCACTGTGTTATAATATTTGTACATGATTGGAAGGGACCTACAGTTTTATGTCGAATCCGAACGGCGAATTGAAAAGCTTTTCATAGGCAATTTTTACTCGGTAGGTTTGCCATTGGTGCCATGTATAAATTTTATTGTTGTTTCTTTTTATTATTATTTTTTTTTTTTTTTTTATTTAATTTTATTTTATTTATATTTTTTATGTATTTATTTCAGTCCAACGCAACACCGCTACGCTACAGCGACCACATACATACGTATGTTAGAATTTGAAATTTTATAACATACTTTTTCCGTATTTCATCGATAACTTGATGGCACAGATAATTGATTAGGATTTAGTTTAACTTGACGTACAATATCGTCTATCATATCAACCAATATAGCACTTTGACTTTGTGACAGAAAACTTTGTGCTACTTGAAATAATTTTCAAAGCACAGAGAATATATCGTTATACTTAAAAAATGTAATAATTACATAAATACACTAAATGTAGATACATATATTTTATAAAACATTTAATAAAAATTTTAAAAATCGCGAAAGCAAAGTTGCTACCGATCTTTGTATACCCTGTTTACACTCTGAAATAAAAATACTTTTTGCCTTCAACGGTAGCTTAAATTAATATGGTTAATTGACGTCAGGTTTGCCAAAGAGAATAACAACAAAGTATATATATAGAATAGGCATGTTTCGGAACCGGTCACGGTTCCTCATTAGTGATCTTACTGGTAGTTCTTTGTGTTTCAATAATCCATATAAGCTTCTCATAGTCATAATTTAAATTTTTCTTCAAATTTCTTCACTCTGTTTCCAATTGGTAAAGCTTTACTCAAGTTATCGCATCCACAGACAGACGGACATGTCTAAATCCTCTCGGCTATTTATGCTGATCATTAATACATATTTATATAAAATTTTCATACCTACGATGCATACATATATGAAATCGAATTAAAGTTTTTTAAAACGTGGATCTTAATCAAATTTGGCATTAATATTTCGTAGAATGTATCACATTGACTGTCACTACAGAAAAAATACTGTTCAGTATTGAGCATTTACAGCTTTAATAAAAGTTTCAGTATTCTTTTTACAGAACAAAGGTATAAGGATATTTTACTAAATCCGGTGTTATCTACTACAGCTGTCATATACTGATACAATAATTTATTTTTATATTTGTGGTTCATGGATGTGAACGAGTGTCTAGCCACTATCCGCATCAAAACAAAACTCATCAGCATTAGCCTAATGTGTGTCTATGCCCTGACAAATGAGAAGTACGAAGAAACCAAAGATTTCTACGAGCCCCTCCATAAAGCATATGAGCATTGCCGCGCCACTATCTTACAATTGCGTTATGCTGGCACCAGCCTTCTTAATATCGCATAAAAGGTTCTATCGAGCGTAATGTGTGAAAGACTGAAGCCCATCGTCAACAAACTGATTGGACCTTATCAGATACTCAGATATTCAGATACTCAGATATTCAGATACTCAGATATTCAGATACTCAGATATTCAGATACTAACACTACGCTAAATTCTAGCAAAGATCCTAGAAAAAGTCTAGAAGCATCTAGGGGACGCCATGCCCTACATGCCCTTCCTATCTACGCCTATGTTATTTTGTTCTTATTCTCTGCGATCATTAAAATTAAAGATTAATTTTGAAGTTATTAAAAGTTAAAGTCGGTCAAATTTGTAAATTTGCATTTTTGTTGAAATTTGCTATTTTTCCATATGTTTTTTTTTACAAAAGTTTGATCCTCTATTTAATTTAACTGACGGATGTGTATCGAAGTGTTCTTGAGGAATATTTACTCTCGGTTCTATATAAAAATTAGAATTAACTTGACATAGCAAAAGAGACGCTCACAAGGTGCACAGCAACCTAATCCAATTTAAAATATTTGTGCCAAAATTGTATTAAATAAAAAATACAAATAAAAAGAAAAAATGTAGTCTGAAAGAAGTAATGAGTGTCTTCAAACGAGCTCGCGAGCGCATTACCGTTGGTAAAAACGGTTCTTTCCGCTAAAATTTTTATTGACTCAGTTTCAGCAATGTTCAAAAGACAACTCAGCAATATCTAAAGATATCCACACTTTCACAGTAAACCCCAGAGCAGTAAGCGTACCAACAACAACAGCTAAAACAACAGTGACACCTCGAACAACCACTACTCATGCCTGGTGGAACTAGTGAATGAAGATGAGGCAGTTAGACCTGCGCAAAAACCACCACCCATTTATTTAAGGGGGAAAAAGTTCTAACTTACTAGTAAATACTCTGATCCAAATGTACAGCAAAAATAAATATCATATTGTTCCGCTTGTAAAAGGTAATACAAATGGCCCAAAATTCAACTATACGACGAACAACATTATAGAGCGGTACTACATCACCGTGAAAAGTATGGGAAAAAATACTACATATACATATCATTTGAAAAGCCAGAGCCTAATGCAAATTAAGGATGCACTATCCGAAAGCGGATTTTCAGCGACCCAAGCAATAAACAAAATTAGACTAACCGAACATATGCGTTGCATTACCAACTTAATCGTAAAATAACGGTTGAGGAACCACACAAACGAAATGGTCCTATCCAGTGCACAAATTGGTAAAAATATGGTCACACAAAAAACAACTGTACTTTTCGTAGTATTTGCGTTGCATGCAGCAAATTCCACATTATTTTGGACTGCCTATCAAACAAACTAAACCCTAACATGAAATAGTGCAGTAACTGTGGTAGTAACCACTGCTAATTATAGAGGTTTATAAAGAATTAGGACAAAAAATGAGCTCCACCCAAACAAGCCGAAACCAAACTAGAACGCCTACACGATCTCGCTTTGAAGTTAAACAAAGTAAAACGAAAAGTACAGCCAAGCCAGAGAGCAACCTCACCCACCCAGCTGAGTTCTGTAGAACTCATGCTACAAACATTGATTTAAAATATAAACCATTTTATGAACACAATGCAAACAATTGGTTAGCGACCTGGAGAATAAAAGTAAATGAATTAAAAAGGCATCCATCTTACTTTTGCATTAAGAAGACTCTCAATAAGTGTCATATTTCGCAAAAAGACAGTGTTAACTACCTCGGCATGCACATAAAAGACCGACCTGGAAAAAGGATATTGAATCAAAAACGACAAAATAAGTAACATAAAAACATAATAACATAAAATTGCTCCTCTATAAGTGGTTATTAAACCTATAGAAAAAAAAATTTTTTTCTACACGGCACCACCTCTTGGCAGGCAATGGCGAACCTACAAGATTCGGCATTAAACTGTAGGTGCCTTCCATTCATGAGTGGATGCGAAAAGCTCGGACTAGGCCCTCCATGGGCTGTTGCGCCATTAAAAGTAAAGTAAGTAAAGAAGTATGGCATTCAACTATGAGGAACTGCGTCGCCATCAAACGTGAAAAAACTTCAAAGAAGGCAATCCAAAATGCTCAGAATCCATATTTAAAAAAAAATAAAATTAATAAAATAATATTTTAAAATGTTTTTTATTTGCAACTTGAAAGTTGAGCACAATCAGGAAAAAGTTAAGTGCTGCAACTGCAATGAATAGTTCTATTGCAGTTTTGTAAATATTAAAAACGGCAAGCAATTCAAATGCAGTGCGTGAAGGACTCAAAGACGTGCCTCTCTTCGCCAGCTGTTAATAAAGCAATATCTTCAGGTATAGCAAATATCGAGGAAGTAAAGCTGCACAGAAACCATCTACAAGAGCAATTTCTAAGTCACCATCAAAACGATATACAACAACAGCAGAATCAGATGCAATATGTCAACAACCACATTGATGCTGTTATATAAGTTAACGCGGTCAACGCGTTATATACTATTTCATCTCCATATACTATTTCATCATTTTCCCCCCACAAATTTGTTAATATCAAAAATTGCCAGCTCAGCATCTGATCCACTTCCAGTCAGTTGTACTTGTGCAACTAAATTTCAAGAATCCCCCAATTGCTAAATTGATGACAATAGCATATGTAGGTGTTAAGTAAAGTTGTAAATTAGCTTTAAGTCGAATCTTCAAATAAATCAGTTATAAAAATTAAAATATTGTTTTTTTTGGAAACTAAACAAGAGTTTCCTTAACTGGCGCCCGAGCAAATATAAAATAAGCGCGTGTCCTGCTACAAAAGTCCTCAAGTAGTACAGTAGTCAGGATAATAGTGCCGACAAAGCCGTGCGTTACCAGTGCCCTCAAGTAGTGCAAACGCGAAACTTTATAAAAAAACTTATCTTCACGAAAATTCCTCAAGTACTGTAAGTGAAAAGCCCTAAAGAAGTGCCAACATGAAACCTTATAAACATATCCTTTTAAAAAGCTATCAATCAGTGTAGAGGAGGAAAAACAGTGCCCTAAAGGAGTGTAACTAAGCGAACTATGATAAATGAAGCCCCCTAGTAACTTTCAAGCTAAACGGGAGGTGTAACGCACCAGCCGGTCCACACGCAAGAAAAAATTAACAAATAACGACACCAGAAATAATCCTGCAAAAACCCTCGATGTCACGCCTACAAAAGGAGCAAGTGGCTGCAATCATATTTGTATCGTAAGTTAAGCTAGAATATAAGTTATAAGAAAATTGTAATAATAAATAAGAAAAAAAAAAACGGTGAAGAAAAAATATTAAATAAATAAGTAAGGCGAAAAAAGCATGGAAATTATAACTAACTACACTCCAGAGTTGAAAAGCACATCTTCCATTCGAAGATATAAACTATAATAAAAACTATAAAAATTATAAAGTAAATTTTGTTTTTAATAAATTAAATAATATCATTAATAATCAACGTTATTCTAAATAAAATATTATATTTTCAAAATAATTAATTAACATGGCAAACCCAAACAATTCAGAGGAAACCAGAATTGCCATAAATAAGCTTAAAGAAGAAAATATGCATTTTCAGTCAACAGAAGAAGCGTTAGAATTAGCAGATATGAAAATATTGCATAACCAAACAATGTTACTTTACATTATTAAGATACCATTAACAAAAGAACAAACTTAAACTAATGTACTAATAAAACCAGTAGAAAAGCACAATAGGACGATTAAAATTAAGAACCAAGAAATTATTCACAATAAAAAAGAAATGTATCCTGTAGTTAATACATGTAAAAGTTATAATTCAATAAAAATATGTCATCAAAATGAAATAATCAATATTAGCAACAAAACTTGCATTCCTTCATTACTCAAAGGCCTAAATTCATTTTGTACATTCACTAATGATCACCATATAAACGAAATAGATTAAAAAAACCAGGAGTTATAAAAATATAATACTTATCGGAAACAAAAATTACACTCTAAATGGTACATTTTTGATAAAATTTCACAATGAAACAATTAAAATAGGAAAACAGTTATTAAAAAATGTCATGGCCCAACATTGAAATATTGAGCCACCCATTTTTCAACAAACCCCACTCGAAAAAGAATTTATGAATGTTTTGTTGCTCTAAATGTTAAGCAAACTACACATCAATAATACCAAAGGTATTGTACATCGTAGAAAATAATCGTTTATGAATAAGTATTTAATAATTACTCTTGTAAGCTTATTTGAAACCTTATAATAGCATTAAGAACATGTTGTAAATTAAAAAAAGAAATTATACCGACAGAAGTAAAACAACAAGAATTATCAAATTTTGCAAAGTGCACCGACCTATCCAAAGTTCAATGACATACCTTTTTTTTAATTAAACGCTTGCGGACAACCGTCTTTAAGAGGGGATGAGTTAACGCGGTCAACGCTTTAATCACTCCATATACTATTTCATCATTTTTTTACCGCAAATTTGTTAATATCAAAAATTGCCAACTCAGCATCTGATCTTCCAGTCAGTTGCACTTGTGCAACTAAATTTCAAGAATCCCCCAATTGCTAAATTGATGACAATAGCATATGTAGGTATTAAGTAAAATTGTAAATTAGCTTTAAGTCGCTTCTGATCATACCTTCAAATAAATCAGTTTTAAAAAATTAATATATTGTTTTTTTTGGAAACTAAACAACAAACTAAACGGCAGATATTACAGTAACACAACAAATAACAACAGCCACATCCTTTTGGCAGGCAAAATCAAACCTCCAAGAGTAACATTTCTAACACTAAATGAATGGATGCAAGCAGTTCGGCCTAGGCCCTCCATGAGCAGTTGCGCCAATACCTGTATAAAGTTGCTGTTTTAGACCAAAAACAAAGACACAAACTATTATTTTTCTCATTGTATGTTAAGACGTTACTAAGCTTTGAAAAAGTTCACAAAATCAACCATTCATATATGTGTAAGTATTCCGCAGTATGAACCTGAATATTATGTATGTACTAGCATATCGTTACTGAAAAGTAGAAAGGTCCTAGTTAAGGTCCGTTCCCATACTGAAACGACAATTGTATGAAACTTTGTTTTGATCGACGTTTCTAGAGAGTCGTACTCCCAATATATCGTGCAAACATCAACTCAGACCACTACTTGGTTGCAGCCAAGGTCTGCACATGTGTATGTGTTGCAAATCGCGTACGGATAGAGAAAGCTGGATGTCGAAAAGCTGCAATCACAGTCTGCTATCACAGTCCTGCTATCGCAAAACACCCCTCAACTTGATGATATATGCGGAAACTGGACGCACATTTCCCGCTCTATGCGTATTACCACCGAAGCGAAAAACGCAGTATACAGAGTCAACCTGCAGTCAGTAGCAACGCGAGCTTCTAAGGAGCGATACAGAGAGTTGAGGAGGAAGGAGAAAGGTGTCCTCAGGTGCAAGAAAAGAGAAGCAGAAAGATTCGAGTTTAAGGGTATTGAAATGTTACGGGACAGGAACGAGGTCCGAAAATTCTTCAAAAAGGATAAGACGCCTGACTAATGGTTTGAAGATCCGTGGACCGAAATCGTCCAAATTCCTCTCAAAGGCTGCATTTGAGATGAAATGTGTCATAAAAATATTTGAGATTTTTACCTGTTATACTTTTTGCTAGGAGAGTTGATGTGAAAACCAATATTCGAAAATGCACAAATAAAGAAAATATTGTTTGTGTCGCAAAAGTATTTATTAGTAAGAAAGATCACCGACAAGCAAAAAAATACTTATTAAGCTAATCACCACTGACTCTAAACATATAATGGAACAAAACAGAATGGAAATTTGAACCGTTCTTACAGAACATTGTCTTCTTATGTATCACCTTTAAAAGTTGGGTATATCGCAGAGCGATTCATGTCTACTATGTAATTGAAACAGCTGAACACGTACTATGCGATTGCCGACTGCCGCAAGCCATAGATCGGTCTTCGTCGGAAAGATACTCCGAATTCTTCGTCAGTAGCCTAAATTTAGAATTGTGTTAAAAGCAAGGGCTGCACAAAAGAACTCAGTGTACTATAGCATATCATATAATATTAATGAATAGTAAGAAAAGTTTGTGGTCGCTGTGGTGTAGTGGTAGTGCGTTGGACTGCTACGCAGAGTGTCCGGGGTTCGAATCTCTGCACAGGCAAAATCAAAAAAAAAAGTAGAAAAAATAATTTTTCTGCACGGCACCACCTCTTGGCAGGCAATGGCAAACCTACAAGAGTAAAAATTGCTATGAAAAGCTTTTCACTTCGCCGTTCGGATTCGGCATTAAACTGTAGGTCCCTTCCATTCATGTACAAATTTAACACGCACAACATGAGTGAATGCGAAAAGCAACCCTCCATGGGTTGTTGTGCCATTAAAAGTAAAGTAAGTAAGTAAGAAAAGTTTGATTATCATATTCAATAATAGTGGTCAATGTGTTTTTTCATATATTGGAGCGAAATAGAACCAGAAAGATAACAGATTTCGTTCCAACTAATATTCATTAATTGCTAGATGCCTGTAAATGTCTGAATTCAATCAAATTCAGGGATTGAAACCGTTACGGTTACTGTTTCTGATTTGTTACCGATTTATTCTCATTGAATTTAAAAAAAAAAAAAGCTTATAATGATTAACCCATGTAAAAAATGTATAGTACAAAATTCCTTAGTGACTGTTTACAGTGGCACAAGCATGAAAGATGAAAATACAGATAGAAAACAAAGGTATTACGAAAAATATAGAAGTTTTACGCCTGTCTCTCTCGCGCAGTCTTTCATGCTTGCGCCAGTGTAAACAGACACTTAAAATGCAAATAAATATCGCAATACTTTCCAAATGGCAGTAATCTGGCAATACAGATATAAATTTTCTAATGAAACATTTTTGTTGTAAGAATAAGTCTTTTTAATTTTTCGTTACTAGTGGCATATCGGTACACCATTACCAATATCATTTCTTTGAGGATACCGTTACCTATATTCGTTTCGGTTTCAACCCCTGGTCAAACCAAAAATAATGTTCTCATATAGCTTCAAACGAACGTGTTTGCTGTGGTGGAGGTTGATATAATTTTCTGGCTTTTCTGTGGAAAATTTAAAAGTGACTGATACGGATTAAACATAGTCAATAAATGCGCTGACAAAATATGTTGTCTACACTTTTACTTACCTTGACCTATTTCACTCCCTTTTATACTGAATACTCGTATATGGTTTATTCAGCAACATTCTAATACCTTCAACAAAATTTACACATAGTATTAGTGATATCTTACATGAAAAACTTACTAATTTATTAGCCACCTCAGCGAGAATTAAAGTATTAGTATTAGTATAAAGTTATATTATAGTATTAGCTTTATTTTCCATATGGAAATTTTCCATATCGGCGAGGCTTCTGACCACGTGTGTTTAGCTTTTCGTCCTTCGTATAATTTAGAGACTGAAGTTCTATATTTTGGAGTTTTTTCTCAACATAGGCAGTTTGTTGATGTGTAGAGTTTTGTGGGAGTTACGGTGATGTAGATTTCAATGGCTGTTTTGAGGACTGCTGAAATAACTGCTGTTGCTGTTGCAATTCATTCTTCTGTGACGCGGATTTAACTGTTGCTGATGTTTTTGTTGCTGCACAAGTTGTAGGTGAATCGTTTCATTACTCTGGCTTTGTTGTTGTTCAAATTGTTTTTGCTTTTTCGTTTGTTGCTGCTGAAGTCCAGTCTGTTGCTGTAATTGTCGCGATGGAATGGTTTTATGTGTTGGAGTTTTTTCCTGTTGAGCTAGTTGTTGCTGCTGAGTCAATTGTTAAACTAGTTTATGTGATAGTTGCTGTTGGAGAAAATGCTCTTGCTGAGTGAAATCTTTTTGTACCAATTCTTGCTGATATTGTGATACTTGTTGTTTCGGTTGAATCTCCTGTTTTTGTGAATGAGGTAAATATTGATGAATGACTGTTTGATATTGTGTCGACAAAACATGCTGGTGAAGTGATGAAAATTGCTGATTCGCATATATGTATATGAATATTCGAAATTGAATTGCTGGGGTGCTGGTATATCTTGCCAGCTGGTGGTATATCTTGCATACTAGTTGGACACTGTTGAAATACCGCTTGAGACACGTGAGTTGATGTCGGTTGTTGTACTGCTGGCATTGGAACACTTTCAGAACTTTGTAGTTGCTGAAGATACTGCTGTTGTAGTTGTTTTGAATTTGTCGGAGTTTTAGGATTTTGCAATAATGATAGTTCTTTCATTCGACTGTTGGAATCTGTAGAGCCTTTACTTAGCGTTGCAATGGATAAATTCTGCTCAGTATTTGTAAATACTTCAGCAGGATTCATACTTGGTGATTTTGTGACATAGTCTTCATCTTCTGATTCTCCGTCATATTCTTCTTCCTCTTCTTCATCATTTGGTGATAGTAACATATCTCTTTGCTTTTGTAGAGCCGACTTTTCTAGACGTAACTTCTCGCTTTGTAGTTGTAATTGAGTCTGACACTGAATACGCTCTTTCAATAGTGAAAATACTTGGACTTTAGGAAGCACGTGAGTCATTTTCAGTAATTATATTTCCGTTAGTCATATCAAATTTGTTTACAATCATCTTTTTTAATATCATAAACAAACTGTATTGCTTCTGTATTGTTTAGAAGACCTTTTCTTCGGATCAAGAAAACGTAACCGAAATTCGATTATATTATTATCAGGATTATTAAGGAACGATTCAGTGGCTGTTGGCTCAACACGAATACCAATGTCCTCTTCAAAAAATTCATATTTTAATAAATGTATACAGCTAGGTCGCTCTTCTTTTCTTAATTCTATACACTTCTCAATAATTGCTCGTACTTCATGGTCTTCTACTTTAGAAAGCGCTGCCGGTTTAATACCAGAAATTACTTTCTTATAGATTTGAGCGTGCCCCTTGCATTCGCTATAAGGATATTCTGATATAGCCATTTCCAGCATGCACATTCCAAAAGCGTATACATCCACGGACTCGGATTTGGCATGTGACCGATTTTTTAATGTAGCAAGACCTAAATCACACATTTTCACGCTACCAGTAGTCCCAGTTATAAATATATTATCACATTTTAAATCACGATGAATTATAGGCGGGGAAGGAGTATGTTAAAGATGCAAACCTTTCAATCTTTGTAGGTACCAAGACCTAAGCACCTTTGGATTAACCTTTTTAAAACGCTTAAGATATCTAAAACATAAAAAATATCCTTATTTCCATAAAATTAAAAGATGTAAAATGTTCCTTACGATTTCAGAGTTCCTGAAAAGCATCCTGCCTTTGGTAATTTTATCAATTTTATTAACCGCAAATTAAAACGATCAGCTGCGTACTGTCAAATCAGTTTTGCCAGTATTGCCATATTGAAAAAGCTAAATACAACCTCTGTGACTAGTTGCGACCTTACGCATGAAATTTAAATCCCATTTTCAATAATGCCGTGTGTCTGTTTAGCAAGGGTTGAGCGCAATTTATCTGATGATAAAAAAGTCAAGTGCGGAACATGTAATGAGTATTTTCAATACCATTGTGTTAACATAAAAAAAACAAATTTAGAGTATATGCATAAAAATGCCCAAAAATACAAATGCGCAAAGTGTATCTCATCCCGCCGGGATTCGATTGTTCGCTCACCACCAATCAGGGCTAATTCATCCAATTCAAGCCCACTAAACAAAGGTTCAATCTCGACTGGCTCCGTGGCTACTCCTCCAGTAGGTGTCACTTCTAAAGAGGTCAGTGAGGGTGATGCAAATAGAATGACTCCTTCTACTCAACACTCAACGCTGTACTCGACTTTTCATAAGCTTATAGATCAGATCAGTGAGAGGCTAGAATTACGTCTTTCTCAGCAATGTGAGTTGATCACCTTACAAATCAAAGATGGGCTTAGAACGGCTATTCAAGAAAGCGAGCAGAGAGTTCTAGCTGAGCTTCGACAAAATGTGGCAGAAATGCGCAGCGGCTTACAAGCGGTTGAAACGAGAGTTGCGCACTTAGAAAAACTTGCTGCTGATGTCGACTCGGTAAAGATGTGTGTGAACAACTTCAAAACCGAGATGGATCAGTTGAAGGCGCGGCTTTCACAGAACGAGTGTGCCATTGCGGCTGTGCAAGCTATACCTACTCGTCTGGAAGATACTGTTGATCTCAAACGGGAGGTTGAGGAGTTAAAATCACAGCTGGCTAGGCAAGACAATGCGGCCGTTGCATGTGACCTACGTGTAAGTGGAATTCCATTCACTCAAGGTGAAAACTTGCATACCATACTAGGTCAAATCTGCACCACCGTCAGGAAGCTGTATGTTTCCTAGAGTGAAAAACTTGTTTCGGCTTAGTCAAACCCCAGAAAATAAGAACAAAGATACTACTATCATCGCCAAATTTGAAACATCGTTTGAAAGAAACTACGTTCTTAGCTCTCTTGCTAAATTCCGACGTGAAAGTAAGGACTTATTGCGTCTCCAGCATGCTGGTTTCCAATCCAACAGACCTATATTTGTTAATGAGGGCTTAACAAGAGCAAACTCAGTTATCCTGCAGCATGCTCTCCGGTATAAAAAAGATAACATTTTATCAGCCGCGTTTACTCGCCGTGGTATCGTGCACATAAAACTTAAGGGTGAAGATAATGCTGTTAATTCCGAACATGGTCCTGGCGAGCCTGGTGCACGAAATCCTCATTGTTTTCGTGACTCTAGCTTCTAATATCTTTTTTCCAAATTTTTTTATCTTAATTTTAATTTACTATAATATTAATTTTAATTATATTTTTTTGACATCTTCATATATCACAGCAGCGAAGAAAACGTACTTTTTTATCAAGCACGCGTTATACTTTAATACTTTTTTACTAAGGAATTTAATGTTTAAAAATGACAAGTTCTCTTAGTAATGAAAATGCTCGTTCCAAAGATAATACTTTCAATATGATAAGAATACTCTCAAAACAAAAGACTGGGTTAAAAGTTTGCCACTTAAATGCGCAAAGTTTGATTAATAAGATTGACGAAATGCGATATGTGTTTGAGGGTTCTGGTATGGATGTAATTTGTGTTAGTGAAACATGGTTTAATAGTGGTATGTCTGATGCTTTGTTCAGCTTAAATGGTTACAAAATATTGTAACCATGTATTGTGCGGATAGGGTTATCCATGCAGGCGGTGTTACAATCTATGTAAAAGAAACGTTTACGTGTAAAATACTCAGTAAGTCCCCACCTGATAGTCTTATTGAATATATCTTTGTTGTAGTTTCAAATGTAAATCAAAAATTTGCTTCTTGGTTGCGTTTATCGTCCAAACCGTTCTGTTGATTTTTCACCTTTTCTAAGCACATTAGAAAATATTGCACTCTCGTTCACTGACATAATTATAGCGGGGGATTTTAATAGTAACCTCCTTGTAGAAAATAGTCTAGTACCCGATATGGATAGCTTAGGTCTTTCTTCTGTTAATACCAGTATGCCAACTCACTATACAAGAACAACTAATACTGTCCTGGATTTATTCTTTGTAAGTGCCAAGACTAGAATTCTTCTGTATGATCAATTATCTGTATCTACTTTTTCAAAACATGATCTTATTTTCCTTGCTTACGACTTTACACTCAGTGATACTGCAAACTGCTTTAGTTATCGTGACTTTAAAAACATAGACTATGCTCGACTTGAAACTGCTGTATCTGATATAAACTGGGAACAAGTTTTTTATATTAACTCAGTTAATGATCAAGTAGCATTTATTCAAGGCAATGTCAATCATCTGTTTAACGAGTTCGTCCCTATTAAGCAAAAAAGAACTACTCATAAGCAACGTCCGTGGTTCAACAGAACTATAGAACATCTGATTTTGATGCGCAATAATGCATATAATCGCTGGAAACGCTTCAAAACTCCAGCATTATATGAAGAATTTAAAATATTGTGTTCGACAGTGGTAAAAGAGGTGAAAATTGCAAAAAGTAATTATTATAGGGACAAGTTTAGTTCAGTTGTGAATAGTAAGCAGAAATGGCGTGAGATATAGGCGCAATATAGGGCTTTGTAGAAAATCATTCGACTCTTGTGATAACGTAGACGTTGAGGATTTAAACAAAAAATTTTTTGATATACCTATGCCTTCTGTCAATCAAAACGTTTACCAGACTATTGAAAGTTCTTTTAATGCCAACTCTAGCTTCAGCTTCAATTGTGTTTCTCAGGCTGATGTACTGCAAAGTCATAATCAATATCAAAGTATCATCAATAAAATCGAACGCTCTAGGGTATGATGACACTAGTCCTATTTTTCTGAAAATTTTGCTTCCGAAGATTCTCCCATATCTAACTCACATTTTTAATACTGTGCTCACAAAGTCAATTTACCCGATAGAATGGAAGAAAGCTAAAATAATACCAGTACCAAAATCTCATAATGAGTACCGCCCAATAGCTATACTCCCATTTATATCCAAAGCGTTAGAATCGTTACTTAGTCAACAAATTAACACACATTTGAGTAAAAATAGTTATATAACTGAAAGGCAATCAGGCTTTAGGGAAAAACATAGTTGTATTACTGCTCTAGTTGATGTAATTGAAGACTTACGTTCTAGCATAGATGACAATAAAGTTGGGTTCTTAGTTCTGTTGGATCACTCCAAGGCTTTCGATACAGTCGACCATAATATTTTGGAGACAAAACTAATTAAATTATTTAACTTCTCGCCATCTGCGACGAATCTTATTGCGTCATATCTTTCCAATAGGTCACAAGCTGTCTTCGCCAATAACTGTTTGTCAGTCTTTCTACCCATTATAAGAGGTGTCCCTCAAGGTTCTGTCTTGGGTCCCCTTTTTTTTTATGTACATAAATGACCTACCTAGTGTTTTGAAAAACTGTAAGATCCATATGTACGCAGATGACGTCCAGTTGTACGTCAACTGTAAGCGTGAGAACCTCTATGACTGCATCAACAATCTGAATAGTGTTCTTGAAAACATTGGTAATTGGGCAATAAAAAACGGCTTAAGCCTTAATCCAGCAAAGTCAAAATGCTTGGTAATTGCGAAGAAAATCATTGACATTTCCACTGTCCCCAACCTTTCATTAAACGGAAGCAATATTGAATACGTAGACTCTGCAAAAAATTTAGGGGTAACCTTCAACAGAGCTCTAACTTGGAATAACCACATAAGTAACACGGTTGGGAAAGTCTACAGCATGCTTCGTGTTCTTTGGACGACGCAGTACTTTACTCCTCTTCATATACGAATGCTACTTGCTAAAGCATATCTCATACCAACAACATGGCTGCGAAATATTTGCAAATTGTGATAAGTAAAAATCTAAGTAAAAATAAATTAAATATTATTTTCAATAACATTGTTCGTTATGTGTTCATGTTTCCCAGTATGCTAAAAGAATCCATGGCTTAACCTTTGATAACTTACTGAACTATCGAACGCTTTTATTGTTGCATAAAATTATATGTAATGCAGAACCCAGTTTTTTGTTTTCGAGATTAAACTTTTCTATATCCAATCGAACTAATATGATTAACTGTTTACGTGTTTCTTGTTTAACGTCTGAAAGGCAGTTTTTTGTACACTCTGTTCGTCTTTGGAATGCACTTCCTAATAGTTTAAGATCTGGTAATAATGCTGTGCAATTCAAAAATAAACTAGCTTTATTTCTTTCTTCGCTGTCATAGGAAATAATGAAATATATCATGTTATTAAAATTTTTTACGAATAGATGAATAGATGTTTAATGTTTAATTTTAAAGTATAGTTTAAATTTGTATGTCATGCAATATATATTATAAGTCGTATTTAATCTTGTTTACGCTACATGCTGGCGGTACTGCTAATAACCGGTATGCTTAAACTTTGTTGTGCCGGTTTTCGAAAAAATAAATAAATAAATAAAAATAAATAAATAAAAAATAATTCAGAAACCGGAACTATATTCTTCTTTCTTAAAAGATGAACTCCCAATAGGTGTAAAAGCTTACAATAATGGGATGTTGTAACTTTTTAAGCATACCGGTTTCTTTCCGAAAACGTTTGAGTTCTCTTTTATTTACTTGTTTATCCTGCATTAAAAATATATTTAGGAATAACATAGTATATGCAATTAATAAAACCTAAGTGCAATTGATTCTCAAAAATTCCCAAGAAAAAATTCGCTCCCTGAAACTAAAACTTCTCGGTAAAATGCAGTTTAAAATTTTTTTCTATTGCACGTAAAGTCATTCTGGATTGCAAGCATTTTTTTTATTTACCTACATACAGCTCTGGCGAACAAATTAGCACACCCCCACCAATAATCGTGATGACCATGTTTTTAGTTATGTAGAGTTTTTTTAACTTATTATTTTAACATTATAAGAAAAATAATTAAGGATATTGGAGTGTTTTTAATTTTGTAAGACGTTTCAAAACAAAATAACAATTTTTCAAGAAACAAAGTATTAGGTAAGTCTTAAAAATTTTGTTATATTTATTTTTATTTTTGTCATATTATTCCAATTATTTTATTTTTTACTTACTTTACAGATTACTTCCATTTGAATTTTTGCTGTGAAATGACAATCTTTTAATATGATATAATTTTTGTTTCTTAATTTTTTGTTCTCAAAACGCATAAAAAGAAATTTTTAATAAAGCATTTGATTTAATCAATAAAATTTGTATGATAGTTACCTTCAAAATTTTCGAGTTTTCTTTAATTACTTTACAACAGACTATGAACGCAGAGTGCGCTAATTAGCTCGTTAGAGCTGTATGTTTAGAATCTAAATATAAGGCAATAATAAAAAATAAAAAAATACGCATGAAAATAATTTCAAAGTTTTTAGTTTTTATTACTTAATCCTAAAAGTATAAAAGAAAAATATTTACATTTTACGGATATTAAAATTATTCACGCAGATTCTGCATGAATTTCAGTTTCACTCGAAACTAAAGTGAATTGGAAATTGACCGAAACGTTGTTACCGGTAACAAAATTTCTATTACTCAAGATTAAATCCCTGATACAAATCAACTTATGTAAAAAAAAGTATTTTTTAGTTCAAGTCAACACAAAGGGTGTACCCCTATGAATGCAGAGCATTGTGTTGATTGGAAGGAAGATTGATAGCTGGAAGGAAGAAGGAGGGAAATGAGACAGGGAATGCAATCACAGGACACCCATAAAGAGATAGACAGCCATGTTGACAAGTGTTATGCCTCTACCACAATGAACTTCAGTTTATCAATGTCGACTATGACCGCATGTAGCGCCAACGAAAGAGATAGGGAGGATAAGGAAAATGTATGTAGTATGATGGAGTATTAATCTCCTCAAAATGCAACTAAACATCTCAATATTTTTCAAATGCCAGATGAATAGTTTATGCCATACAGGTATTAATTTTACAAAAAAAATTTGTGTACCAATACGAGTTAGTCTTATCCGTGCTTCAAATTTACGTTAACGGCAACATACCGGTGTACCGTTACCGATATAACTTAGTTGTCGGTACTTTTCGTTTCGGTTTCAAATCCAGGTTTAAACCATAAAAACCGGGTTTTAACCGTTTTTGCCTCCTTACTTTACTTTTAATGGCACATCAGCCCATGGAGGGCCTAGGCCGAGCTTTTTCACATCCACTCATGTTGTGCGTGTTATATTTATACATGAATGGAAGGGACCTACAGTGTAATGCCGAATCCGAACGGCGAAGTGAAAAGCTTTTCATAGGCAATTTTTACTCTTGTAGGTTTGCCATTGCCCGCCAAGAGGTGGTACCGTGTAGAAAAATGAGTTTTTCTACTTTTTGATTTTGCCTATGCCGAGATTCGAACCCCGGACACTCTGTTCAACGCACTACCACTACGCCACAGCGACCATATGCCTCCTAGCACGGATAAAACTAGAAAAAAACCGGCTTTGTGCCAATTCTATTACAAGAACACCTCTTGGCAGGCAGTGGCACAACAGACAAGTGACAACAACTTGCCACCCCGCCGTTCGAAACCGGCATTAAACTGTAGGTCCAACCAAGTAGTATCTGAGCGAGCCGTTCTGTGTGTGACCTGCTCAACATTTTTACAAATTTACAAATTATTTTGAACAGAAACAGTTTTGATCGGTGATGAGGGCATAAATATATTTGTTGGTGTCGTTACAACTATTTTATGCTTTTCCATTTTTGAATCTGACATTTCTAACATGGTTTGTGCTATCTTCAAAAGAGACGGTGCCAATGCAACAAGTGGAATGCATTTGCGTCTTATCATTTGTGCAAACCAAATGATTGTAACTGTTTGGAGTATATGTACGTTCTTTGTTTAAATGAAATAAAGTAGTAAGAGAATGATTAGTTTTAGTAAGCATGGTACAATGGGCTTCAAATTGTTGAAAAAAAAATTGGCCTGACGTTTTTGAAAATTGTGATTTATGTTTTAGTTTCAAGGATGAAGAGGGTTATTTTTCAGTGGATATCTGTTCTTCAATTTGTGGTGAAGTTTCACTCGACAACTTAATATTATTGACCGTTTTTTATGAGGTTTATGCCAACCAAAAGGTGGTTTAATAGTTAAATCATATTCGTTTTCGTCTTCACTCTAGCCGCTGCCAACAACTTCTTTATATATTTTAGTTTCGTGCCTATTTACGGTACCCACGTTGATTTGCTATTATTATATTAATCTCTAAAATTTCTGCAAAACACGATTTAATATGTTTGAATTTTTGGGAGAATGCTGCAATGTTGTATGTTCAGTTTTTATTAAACGCTGCCAAAGCGATGATGACGCTTGTTTGTAGTTTTGTATCTGTTGAGGTGCATTTTCCAAGTTGTTAGTTTTATTGATATCACCCGTTCGAATATTGCATTCTTGTTTGCTAGGAAATTTTAGCGACGGTATTCGTAGCATGAAGTGAAGTCTTTATCGTAGATTATTTAGTTTTCTTAGAGCCAGCATCCTTGATGGCTTTAAGGCTGCCGTCGTTAAGTCCGAAACTCCTTAAAGGAAAAAATTATTGATTTAAAATTTATATTTTTACAGTAATCATTTTTGTTCCACACATGAATAAGTAAATCAATATCCTCGCAAATCTAGAACCCAAATAAAGTTAAACTGTGTTATCAGTTTTTCTCTAGAAAGTTAGGTTCCTTTGAAGTTTCAAACGATATATAAGATGGAAAAAAAATTCAAATACTTAAAATCATCCTAGGTTCCCAATATGGTTATCAAATAAAAGAGGGTCTCTAGAAATAATAAGAAAATGTTTCTTTGAATAATAGAGACAAACAGTTCAAATCTTTTACTTAATTATTCCTGAATATCCTTTTTGTTGAAACAAATATACACATGTTTAGCACAAAAGTATACCGCACTATATACTAAATTTTAATCCTTTTACCTTAATTGATCTAAAATACAGTAGCTTTCGGATAAATTATCCCGATTGATTGCGTTTTTCATTTATTGCACCAGAAATATCACGTTCGTAGTTCAAAATGTACTGGTTATTTGAACCACGAATGGTACATTTCCATCGATGCAATTATGGTAATTGGGTATTACTGTAATACAATACAATTTGAATATTCTCTATCCAAAAAATAAGTTAATTAGCCTTAGTAACCTAAGCATTGTTGTGGATTGATTTTTAAATCTCGATCCCAAAAGAAATATCTAGAGATTTTTACATACGAGCATGCATACTGAAAAACTGTTGGGCACCATAGGTCAGCCCTATGTTTCTGAGCAATGGCGTCTCTCTCAGTTAAAAGCCTCAAAGCATTGGAAACGAGTATACAATGGATACGGAATGGGTTAGGCAGAAAACTACTAACGATATGAAATCAATAATACTAGCTGATCTCAAAGGTTTCATACAAATTCGTTTTGGAAACCATAAATCTAACAATTATATAGATTATTGTCCGCAAATTGATCGATGCCTTCCATGGAATGAGTGTTAACATGCCCCTACAATTATGTTTTTTGGACAGCGTGGTATTTTTTCCCGATAACCTCAAACTTTAGTGACAAGTACGGCGAGCGATTTAATCAAGATAATAGTCACAAACGAAAATCACTACAGCTGCAAAGATATCTAGCATATGTTGGCAGATTATTGGTGGTCGATATGTTTCAAAACTGATGGACAAATACGCGTCAAATCAAGACTGAAAAAGCTCTTCTGAAAACCGTTAATTTACATAATTTTAAAATATAACTAATTCTAACTTGCAGACCTGTATCCTTAACCAATAAAAGGAAAAGGATCAAATTTAAATATTTTCAAAAATAATTTGTTAAAGATCTTCAAGGATATTCAGGAATAAAATTTAGACGGATTTTCTTTTAGATCTTCTTGTCCTGATAAATCTAAAAAAAACTTTTTTTTATTATTATTTCTGGAGATCTTCCTTTTTCATTTGATGACAACCTAGGGAGAGTTGAAGTATTTAAATAATCTTTTTTTATTTTATCCCATGAAACTTCAGAGTTTTAAAAAAAGTCCTGACTTTCTAAAGAAAATCCGAGTTCGGTGTTAAACTAAATTTGGGCTCTAGTTTTGGGAACATATCGATTTACTCGTGTGTAAAAATGATGTCGGGCGGTATTATTATACCGTCGCTGTAATCAACTATTAATTTAGATATATGCAAACCTGAAACATGACAACAAACTACGAAGCATTGCAATTCATACCTTGGAATTCAAAGTTCAGGTGGTTTACATGTTCATCAATGGTGGTACAAGGTTAAGGATAGCATATTGAGTTATTTAAGGAAATAAGTAAAAAGACATGAATAGAAACTTTTTATTCAACAAATTCATGCTGGTCACCTAAGTTGGTCAAATACCTCACTACGCGACGATTTGATAATACAGGCTTGCGGAGCCAAGCCTGTTGCCTGTGCAACAGTTACAAATTTGAAATGAAGTAATTTCAAACACAATAACTTCAAAAAATTAAAGAAGCTTTAAAACAAAAAATTTTACCTTTGAGGCTGTCTCGTCGTGCAAATATACAGCCATCTTAATTTTGTGCATTCTGGAATACTGATTGATGGTACGATCTCTCGTTGTTGCACGAACTCACACAGAGTTTGACCAATTTTGTAAAAGTTTAAGGTACGACGAATGCATTAAAATCTGAACAATTAAAAATAAAATATTACATCCCAATTGAATATTATCACTAGTTATTATCACGTTTTAAAAATAAAATAAAAACACTGTGTTTTAAGGGTATATTGGGTTCGATCGGGTAACGGTTGCTTGTAATGCCCACAATTAGGCAAATAAATGATCAGCGCGCATAGCGAAGTCGATATAGCAATTTTCGTCTGTCTTTGGATACGAATAGTCGCTTAAGTTAAGAGCAACAAAACTTACTATAAACATGCCCCACACTCCAAAAAAGGACAAGTTTTCAAATGGGCAAGATCGGTCAAGTGGTACCTCCCATACAAGTGAACAATGATATTCAAGAAAATTCTGAATCAACATCGGGCAATCGCCACGCGTACCGTCCACATAAGCGAAATCCTCAAAGGGCAATACAAAATGAAAGATCGATACAAATACAACAAAATTTGGTATGATGGTAAGTTTGGCTAAAAACAAAAACATTTCGTACAGAACCCATCCAAATTGAACAATTGAATGCAAAAAATTTTTGACCGTTCCGAACATCTTCTTTTAATGGCCCAACAGCCCATGGAGGGCCTAGACCAAGCTTTTCGTCCGAAATTAGTTTTCATAATTTTTCTACTTTTGCTTTTTGTACACATAATAATTTCGACAAAAGTAAAAGCGCGGCTGCATGACAGAGTTGCCAGGAATATATTTTTTAAACTGTTCTTCGTTGGGTTACTGGAACGACAGAAGTAGGGATATGTATGTTCAAGCATAGAGGAATGGGGATCGGGGGAATGAGGAATGTGAGGATGAGGAATGTGAGGATAAGGAATGTGAGCATGAGGAATGTGAGGAAGAGGAATGTGAGGATGAGGCATGTGAGGATCAGGAATGTGAGGATGAGATAAGAGGTGGGAATAAGGAATGTGGAATGAGGAATGTGAGGATGAGAAATGTCAGGATGAGGAATGTGAGGATGAGATAAGAGGAGTGTGGAATTAGTGGATAATTTCTATTTTTCCGCAAATATAAGATGGTAATTACAGAAATCGGTGTCAAATTTTATATGGATTGTATAGCAACCAGGAGAACAGAAATGACGAACAAGCATAAATGGAAAACATTTTTTGATTTTTAATTTCTTATAGAAAGGCAATTGTATGTGTTTTTCATCATCTCTTGCTATCGCATATATTTGTACAAAACAGTATCCTTCATAAAACTACAGGTTATGCTTCACCATGTTCACTTTCTTTAAAGGGTGATAACGGGATTGGAAATTGTTTATGTTTTCTATCATATCTTGCTGTCGCATATATTTGGAGTATGTTATCTATGATACATGATGCTGGTTATTTGATTTTTTTATAGAATTATAATATTTGGTTTTCTAAGTCGACAGGAGTACAGAAAAATGAACAAGCATAAATGGAAAAAATTTTTTAATTTTTATTTATAGAAAGAAAATTATTGTTCCAAATGATTGGAAGGGACCTACAGTTTTATGCCGAACCCGAACGGCGAAGTGAATAGTTTTTCTTAGGCAATATTTAATCTTGGAGATTTGCCATATCTGCCAAGAGATAGAAATTTTGTTTTCTACTTTTTACAGAGTACTGTGCGTAGAAGGCTAACACACAACCAACTACGTCACGGCAACCACTTTAGGTATTTAGTATGTACATATAATACATACACACATAGTTATTACGGCTGGCTTTGAAGTAGCCCATACAATCAAACCAATTTTTCAGTACATTTTCGACTGTCTGAAACTGTACTTGACCGATGACTGCACCAATTTTATCCATAACAGCCTCAATCTGTTATGTACATTGGTACATTGGCTTCTCAATATTCACTTTGATTTCCTTTGATAAATTGCAGACATTTTGTGGAATGAAGCATACAAGAAGAAATCAAAACAAGTATTTTAATTTAATAAAAATTTTTGTTTCTTTGAGTTTCACGTTAAATTATGTAATTATTACTATAGTTTAAATTTTAATTATCATTCGCAAAGTGTATAGGATAATGTTTGGATTCGAAAATAATTATGAATTACTATATTATTCTAATTTAAGTTATGATGCATGTTAAATATACCATTAAATTTAAGTATACAATTATAGGACCCAAGGTAAAGTTCGTGAGAGTCGCAGGTGCGTCCATGTTCGATCCTTGCGCTTCTAAGTTTCAAGTCGACACACAGCCTCCTCGTGGCGTCCCCTGGATAGCGATCTGACAACCGTTAGTGAGTTAACTACTGTGTGCGGCGGGCTTCTCCATGGCCTTGAATGAATGGCTTGGAACCCACCACGTTAAAATACTCACCAATGAACCCTCAAAATAAGCCTCGGATAACGAACCCCCCTAATGTTAACGACTCCCGCAAACGCCCAAAGGACAACGATTTACGGATATGCAACTGGAATGACCGAACCCTCTACAGGGAAGGTGTCTTCCCTCTACAGGGAAGATGCATGTTAAATATACCATAAATGTAACATTAAGATCACTTACTTGATTCTGTAATCCATCGATGAAGACAGCAGGCGCCTGATGACCTTCCTTGATATTCTTCTTTCAGTTTAAAGTTTAAAAAGTATATTTATGTACCTATTGTAGATGCAAATAATAACTTAATTCATATTAAATTTAAGTATACAATTAAATTAATTATAAACAAAAATTATTGTATTTTAAGTGTTAGTTTTAAGTAAAAATTTTATTATTGATTCCATTTTAGCCAAAAACTGTAAATTGATAGAATTAAATTCTAAATGAAATTGTAACATTATAGCATCGTCTGTTAGACATTTAAGTTGAGTTAGCGTAGCTTCGAAATGGTGATTCTGATGGCGTAGTAGTATAGTTTTACAAAATTTGTTAAATGTTGATCAATCAATCAATCTGTATAAAGAAACCAAGTTTCTTCTACTTGATCATATTAATTTCTAAATATACCAGAATATGCTAATATACAAAGGCTCCTAAAAAATAGAACAAATAAAAAAAAGCGCAATTAGAGAAAGAACCTGTTTCTTCTTTTGCTGTTAAAGTTCTTGCCTCATCAAGGGAAACTTATTTAAACAATTAGCTGAGTTTTTCTATTCACACACAATTTATTTTTTTAACACACCACAATATTTTATTTACTATTTTTATGTTTCGTTTTCTGAAACTAATTCGCCTACTAAAACTAAAATTTATTTTCTCTACAAATAAAATTAAAGGTTTTTTGTTTAAAAAAAAAATTTTAAACATTAAAGCTGGAAAGTAAAAAAGAAAGAAAAAGTTAAATACTTAATAGATAAAAACTTTTCAGATTTTAATCTTAGTTGGAAGTGTTGAATTAAAAACTGAAAATAAAATTTTTAATCTACATATATAAATTTTTATCGATTCAAATGAAATTTTACCATATACCTTTGTGATATGTACCTAAATTTTTAGTTTCTAAGTCTTCTAATATACAATCATACAATGAGTTTCATATTTATCAACTACTTACTTAGCACTTAATTCCAGTAAGTGCAATTTTGGTATTAAAGTGTTTTACCAAATTACTCTGGCAATAATTATGTCTTACTACTTTTTATCCAATTCGAAACATTCGTGGACTTGAATGAAGATTATACGATTTAGCATTTCTATCGTATGCTGCTTTCATTCTTGCATGTGCATTTGGTCTCGTAATAGTGTGAAATTATTTTCTCTATCAATTTTTAAGTAAAATTTTGCATGATATCTTGTCCAAAAACAATAAAATATGGCGACTGACCAATAGTTTGGTGTATACTTTTGCTTAGCGCACAATTTATACTACTTACCATAGAATTACGCTAATCGTTACGCAAGTAAGTGCTTCGTTAACTGATCTATTAACGCGTTCAGAAGCATTAGCTTGAGGTGAACATAATGCTGTAAATATGTGGTTTATACCAAAATTTGACAAGAACTTTTGAAACTCTTTGCTTTTGAACTACCATTGCCCGAAATGATTTCTTCTGGCACGCCGAATATGTTTTCTTTCAGATATCTAGTGACCAGAGATGAAGTGTATTTTCTTATAAGTGTGAGAAAAGTAAATTTGGAAAAATGGTCTAGAACAATAAAGATTCCAAATATTCCCTGACCGTGTACGAAGTAACGGTCATATGAAGTCTATGTACCTATGTTTTTACCATTTTTTCCAAGTTTTAGCTACCATGGCTTGCTGTAGGTGTTTATGTGCAGAATAGATTACTTTGTTTCGTAGTTCTGTTGGTACTAATAACTTCTATAAGTCAGATTGATCCATGATGCCATTATTATATTAATAAATGACTTTGTTTCGTAGTTCTGCTGGTACTAATAACTTCTATGAGTCAGATTGATCCATTATGCCATTATTATATTAAGTTCTACAGTAAATATACTTGTAAACCACCTTGAAATCAGGTAATTCAGAAGCTAAATATGTATTTCTCTTTAACTGAGTCGTATTCAGGTGAATCAAAAAATTTAGATTTCAAGTCAATTTCGGGTAAAACTTCCATCAATTATTTCCTTCGGATCAAATGTGCGCGTGTATCGTATGTGTACCGGCGACGACATTATCTATGCCTTTACGATGTTCTATTGTGAAATTATATACAATTATATAGGATTTCATTAAGTTTTGTTTAGTTTATGAGACATATCGGTCTTTCAACACCATCATCATTCATCTGAGAAAGTAAGCACTACCATCACATTGTACGATAAAGTGTTTTTCGTAGTTTAGATGAGCTAAAAGAGGCGCAATTGTCAATCGCTCTTCAAGTTTATCAAAAGCAACTTGACAAGTGGCATTCCAAGCAACTTTCTTCTTTTTCATTGTTAAATCCGACAGAGGGTGAAAAATATTGGCGAAGTTTTCAATAAATCGTCTGTACCAACCTGCCATTCCTAAGAAACGCCGGACTTGTTTTGCATTGTTGGGACAGCACTTATCGCTTTAACGTTGTCAGGATCCACTGATATGTTATCATTTCCAACAACAAATCCCAAATATTTTACGTTGCTTAAAAAAAACTGACTTTTCTTTATATTTATGGTGAGCTGTTCGTAACTGATTCGACACTTCTAAAAGGTGCGAGAGATGTTCATCAAAAGAATTGGGAACAATCAAAATATCGTCAAAGTAAACGAAAACATGTGATTTTGAATAGTAAGGAATAATTTTATCTATTAATTTACACATCGTTTGAGGTGTACTGCAAAGACCAAATTGCATTCTCATAAATTGATAAAGAGAACAATTGTGTAAGGTGAAAGCTGTTTTTGGACGTGAATCTTTCGTTAACACAGTTTGCCAAAAAGCGTCGTTTAAATCAACTTATGCAATGAACAGATGCTAAACGGAAGATTAAGTCACCGATATTGGGAATAGGATATTACTTCTTCATTCTTACTTCATTCAGACCAAAGAGTATCGAACTTTCTCAGGCTTCACAATAAAAACTCCTGGTGACGACTAAGATGAACTCTCAGCTATCTCTATTACACCTAGATGTAGCATAAGATCTATTTCACCGCATAAAATTTTTCAAATACAGGAGAAATCAGATCGTTGTTTGATTAGAGTGGCATTTCCAGAATTAATATGATGTTCTAACAATGATACCTAAGCCATTTTCAACCGATAATGGAAATAACGATATTACTGAATATAGCTGATATTTTTGGAAATTAGTAAGAAATACAGCATTAGGATTCGGTTTCTAATTTTTATATCGATAGCTCACTTATAAGTATGAAAATTAGAAAAGATTGTCAATCCAAATGTATGCCATAAATACATCTCGCAAATGACATCTTGCTGAATAGTTGGTGCTGAAAGAAATTCGACTTGTCTAATTAGGTTCTCATAACTTATTGGTAATATAATAGAACCCGCGATTTGCTGTTTTTGTCCATCCGCAGTACGTACATTACCATTATACTTATGGTATTTTCGTTTAGGGTCCGAAATTATTTTTTTAACTAGCGAACTTCCTATGCAACTCACCACTATCTAATAGAGATATAGTTTATCGAATATTGTAAGATGTGTGTGTATTATCGTATGTCTGAATTGACAAATGGCTGACAAAAAAATTCTACGTACGATTTTAAGATTTTCCAGTTTTTTCATACGTAATATATTTGCATTATATATTACAGCGAATTTGATTGTATTCGGCAAGTTTAATATAAAAAGGTCGAAATAAAATACTCGTATATTAAAGTATTGTTATTGTGATTATATAAAGTGAGGTTATTCGAGTCGTTTTTCAATATTTGAATTACTTTCGAAGATTTTTTGTTGCGATCATCCACTTTGGAGTTTTCCTTCTTGGATTTACAATAAAACAATTTCGCCTTCCGCCCCACATCATGATAAGTGTGTTCTAATTGATAACATTTTAGTGGTTTTGACATAACTGCATTAACATCCATTTCTGTGGCATCAACATTTGTTGGATTGGTAGCATCCTCTACGACTTCACATACTTCCTTACGCATAGGAACAGGTCGATTAGACATTCTTTGCTTTTCGATCATGAATTTTTCGTTCTTAAGAACTTCTCTCCTTAGCTCCGAAATATTAATAATGGTGAGATGAAGTAGTTCTAAACGAATATCATGTTTTAAAATATGTGTAACTATTCAGACCAGTTCATTGTCATTAATTGGATCTTTCAGTTTGTCACAAATACTTAGTATAAACACTATCCACATATTCATCAAATGTTTCACCATTCCTTTGTTTTATACGCCTTTAGGTCAAAATCTGTCCTATAGTCTCGATATTGACTACGAAAAGCATTACAAAACTCTAGCCAATTCAACTCTTCTTTGTGGTAACGCCAGCTAAGGAAATTTTCAACATACACTGAATTTCGTTTGTTAATGTAGAGATTACTTCTCCACGAAGTTTATTAATTGATTCAGCGACTATGTCACGAATTGTGGAGTCAGGCACATCATACAGAACTAAGTGGTTTCAACATTTCCGCTGCTACTGATTTGTGAATGCCTTAGTTTGGGTTTGTGTTTGTTTGCTATGCAAATTTTTCACTCGGGAAATGTTGCAAAATTGAAAACATAAATTGATAATAAAACATAAACGGATTACATAAATTGAATTCTGTTGAAACAATAGCCATTCACACTACCACACACACACTTCAACGTAAACACTAAAATAATGACGACACCAACAACAATCGCATGTATGTATATTCATTATTATTCAGCTGAGTTCGTACTGTTTATCTAGTTTAGTATTGCCTATGCTGAGATACAAGAGAATTTCTAGTCTGTCTTGTTGATTGTGGTAATTGTGAAGTACTACTGACAAAGTGTTGTTAAGATCTTCTAGTTCCATATAAAGAAAAAGAATTAATAATTGGTTTAAAATTTAATTGTTTTGGGTTATGCAACAAAAAAGAATTGATTACATATATAATATATAATATTATATATGAATAAGTTTACCCTATTCAGTTTACCCTATTGTGAAGATCCCATTGAATATCAAAAGATACACTTTCTAGGCTTGTAGCATCTAAAAATGCTAAGATATCCCTGGGAGTTATATTGCCAACTTCAAGTTGGGTATGCAATAGTAAGGTGACGAATTTTAAAACTTGCAAGCTTGTCACAGTGGCACAGAATATGCCCTGAAAATGAATTACCAATATTAATAAAACCAAAGTTACGAACTTTTCCTTAACGAGTATACATATTTTCGATATGAACATCAAAAATAAAAATCTCAAGATAAAGATAAATTCTAAAAAAATTTTACATATAAGAACTACGAAAAAGTAACTTATAGCCATCAACAAGACTAAGTATAAATCCATTTTTGCAATATAATTTTGAATAGAAAAATCTAATAGCAAATATTGAATAATGCGAAATAAATATAAAAAATTATGAAAAAGAAAGGTATCGTAGAAATTAAAAAATTTATTGAAAATTCAGATTCCGTAATATAATTTGTATTACACATACATCTCAAACAATGAAACTATTAAAGTTGTTGTGTATTTGCTAGTGTTTTCTTGGGCACGTATACTTGCTAAGGCGCCACCTTGGGCACCATTCTGTAACGAAACCTTCCATTCTCTGGTGTGCAAGTAGTCTCTCCTGTATCCATTGGTCCGGCTGTGCTCAGGGTTGGGGCGGATTTTTTGAAGGAACTCGCACTTTCAGGTTTGTCGACAAATAAAAAAAAATAAAATTTCAGGCATTTTGTGGATTCATGTTCGTTCCCACCCTATTGCCCAAGGTCAGCCCTTCAATCTGTTCACTTGTCTGCATGTCGTCTATCTACACATCGACTATCCAGGTCTTACCTTTTGGGTAAAAATTATAAATTCAATTCATTTTAGATTTTCTCTCTTTTTTATTTATTATATTTAGTTCTAAAAAACATAAACCTATTTCAAGTTTCAAAATTCACTATTATTCAATAATTATGAATTACTTATGTACTATATTATTCTAATTTAAGTTATGCTACATGTTACATATATACATACCATAAATGTAACATTAAGAGCACTTACTTGATTCTGTGATCGATCGATGAAGACAAACGGCACCTGATGACCTTCCTTGATATCTTATTTTACTTTAAAGTTCAAAAAAGTTTATATATGTACCTATTGTAGATGCAAATAATAACTTAATTCATATTAAATTTAAGTATACAATTATAGGACCCAAGGTAAAGTTCGTGAGAGTCGCAGGTGCGTCCATGTTCGATCCTTGCGCTTCTACGTTTTAAGTCGGCACACAGCCTCCTCGTGGCGTCCCCTGCATAGCGATCTGACAACCGTTAGTGAGTTAACTACTGTGTGCGGCGGGCTTCTCCATGGCCTTGAATGAATGGCGTGGAACCCACCACGTTAAAATACTCACCAATGAACCCTCAAAATAAGCCTCGGATAACGAACCCCCCTAATGTTGACGACTCCCGCAAACGCCCAAAGGACAACGATTTACGGATATGCAACTGGAATGACCGAACCCTCTACAGGGAAGGTGTCCCTATCCACCTGGTGGATGTCCTCCAACAATATAGAGCTGACATCCAAAAGGGCATTCTGTGATATCTACTACAGCTGCAATGCGTTGAGACACGAATTTGGTGTTCGATTTGTGGTGGGGAGGAGACTGCGTCATCTAGTCTAGAGATTCACGGCCGTGAACGAGCGCCAAGGTAAAATTCTTCAACATCAGCCTAATTTGTGTCCATGCCCCGACGGATGAGAAGGATGAAAAGACCAAAGATGACTTCTACGAGCTCCTCGAGCATTATGAGCATTGCCCCCGCCGTGATATTAAAATTGTGTTAGGCGACTTTAATGCCAAGGTGGGCAAGGAGAGTCTCTTTGGTCCGATTATCGAAAAATTCAGTCTCCATGACAAAGCCACCGATAACGGTATGAGACTGATCGACTTCGCCTCCGCACGAAACATGACGGTTAGTAGCACCAGATTCCAACATAAAAATATACATATTGGCATTATAAGGCCACTTAATGAGATTATGGAGGGAGCACTTTTCGCAGCTGCTTAATGGCGATGACGGCAAAAATCCCGCCAACTGCGGAACCCACTCCGGAAACCCCAATCACTGACAGCGTTGAAGTACCGCCGCCTGACTATGAGGAGGTCTTAACAGCCATTGCTCTGCTGAAAAACAATAAGGCTGCAGGTGCAAATGGCCTGCCTGCTGAGTTGTTTAAGACCGGAGGCGAAGAGCTCAAAAAACGCATGCATGAGCTTCTATGCAGAACATGGTCGGATGAAAGCATGCCAAGTGATTGGAATCTCAGCGTACTCTGCCCAATCCATAAGAAAGGTGATTCCACGATGTGCGCCAACTACCGTGGGATAAGCCTTTTTAATATTGCATATAAGGTTCTATCGTTCGTACTGTGCGAAAGACTGAAGCCCATCGTCAACAAACTGATTGGACCTTATCAGTGTGGCTTCAGGCCTGGTAAATCCACCATCGACCAGATATTCACTCTACGCCAAATCCTGGAAAAGACCCGAGAAAAACAGATCGACACCCATCATCTATTTGTCGATTATAAAGCCGCCTTCGACAGCACGATTAGGGATCACTTGTACACCGCAATGTCTGATTTTGGTATCCTGGTATTCCTGCAAAGCTCATTCGTCTTTGCAAAATAACACTGACCAACACCACCAGTGCAGTGAAAATTGGGACAGACCTCTCCTCACCATTTGATACCAAAAGAGGTTTCAGACAAGGTGACTCCCTATCGTGCGATTTCTTTAACCTTATGCTGGAGAAAATAATTCGAGCTGCGAACATCGACATCAATGGCACTATCTTCTACAAGAGTGTCATGCTGCTAGCATACGCTGATGATATTGACATCATTGGCAAAAACGCTCGAGCAGTCAGTGCAGCATTCTCCAACCTGGAAAGGGAGTCTCGTCGTGTGGGTCTAGTGGTGAACGAGGACAAAACGAAATACCTTGTGTCAACAAACAAAGAGTCACGGCGTCTTGGACAAAATGTCACTGTTGACAATTATACTTTTGAAGTCGTCAAGGATCTCGTATATCTAGGATCCAGCATAAACACCAACAATAATGTCAGCCTTGAGATCAAGCGGAGACTAACTCTTGCCAACAGGTGTTACTACGGGCTCAGTAGGCAATTAAGAAGTAGAGCCTTTCTCGACCGACGAAAATAACGCTCTATAAGTCCCTCATCCTTCCCGTCCTAATGTATGGCGCAGAGACGTGGACATTGACCATCAATGATGAGAGGCTGTTAGGAGCGTTCGAGAGGAAGATATTCCGTAAGATCTACGGTCCAGTATGAGTGGACGACGTGTATCGAATAAGATGGAACGATGAGCTGTATGAGCTGTACGCCGGCACTGACATAGTCAAGCGTATAAAACTCTAGCGGTTTCGCTGGCTGGGTCGTGTTGAGCGAATGGAAGAACCACGGTGGAGGAACACGCAGAAGGGGACGTCCTAATCTCCTCTGGAAAGACCAGGTGCAGGGCAACCTGACTGCACTTGGCCTTATCAACTGGCGCCAGCGCGCGCATAGCAGAAGTGACTGGCGAAGCTTTGTGGAGGCGGCCAAGACCGATCATCGGTTGTAGTGCCAGCTAAGTAAGTAAGTATTATAAAGCCACTTGTCCCCTGATCAAAACACAAGAAACCAGATTGATCACGTTGTGATCGACGGAAGGCACGCTTCCAATGTACTAGACGTACGCACAATACGTGCCGCAAACATTGACTCATACCACTACTTGGTTGGAGCCAAGGTCTGCATACGTATATGTGTAGCAAATCGCCTACAGATAGGTAAAAAGAGAAAGCTGGATGTCGAAAAGCTGCAATCACAACAGACAGCCGAATTCTTCGCCAAACAACTAGCACTCCTCCTATCGCAAAACATTCCTCAACTTGATGATATATGCACGCAGTGGACGCACATTTCCCGCTCTATTTGTACGACTGCCAAAGAGGTGCTAGGCTACCACCGTCGACGGATAAATATGTGGTACGAACAAGAGTATCGCGATGCTACTGAAGCAAAAAACGCTGCTTACAGAGCCACTCTGCAGTCAGGTGCAACGCGAGCTGCTAAGGAGCGATACAGAAAGTTGAGGTGGGAGAAGAAACGTCTTTTCAGGCGCAAGAAAAGAGATGAAGAAAGACGCGAGTTCAATGATATCGAAATGTTGCGGGACAGGAACGAGGTCCGAAAATTCTTTGAAAGAATAAGACGCCTGACTGTTGGTTTGAAGACCAGGGCCTCTTCCTGCAAGGATGAAGACGGAAATCTGGTGACAGATATCCAGGGCATAATGAGATTATGGAGGGAGCACTTTTCGCAGCTGCTTAATGGCGATGACGGCAATAATCCCGCCACTGCGGAATCCACTGACGGCGTTGAAGTACCGCCGCCTGACTTTGAGGAGGTCTTAACAGCCATTGCTCAGCTGAAAAACAATAAGGCTGCAGGTGCAGATGGCCTGCCTGCTGAGTTGTTTAAGATCGGAGGCGAAGAGCTAGAAAAACGAATGCATGAGCTTCTATGCAGAATATGGTCGGATGAAAGCATGCCAAGTGTTTGGAACCTCAGCGTACTCTGCCCAATGCATAAGAAAGGATATTCCACGATCTGCGCCAACTACCGTGGGATAAGCCTTCTTAATATTGCATATAAGGTTCTATCGATCGTACTGTGCGAAAGACTGGAGCCCATCGTCAATAAATTGATTGGACCTTATCAGTGTGGCTTCAGGCCTGGTTAATCTACCATCGACCAGATATTCACACTACGCCAAATCCTGGAAAAGACCCGAGAAGAACAGATCGACACCCATCATCTATTCGTAAATTATAAAGCTCATTCGTCTTTGCAAAATGACACTGACCAACACCACCAGCGCAGTGAAAATTGGGACAGACCTCTCCGCACCATTTGATACCAAAAGAGGTTTCAGACAAGGTGACTCCCTATCGTGCGACTTCTTTAATCTTATGCTGGAGAAAATAATTCGAGCTGCGAACATCGACATCTCTGGCACTATCTTCTACAAGAGTGTCATGCTGCTAGCATACGCTGATGATATTGACATCATTGGCAAAAACGCTCGAGCAGTCAGTGCAGCATTCTCCAACCTGGAAAGGGAGTCTCATCGTGTGGGTCTAGTGGTGAACGAGGACAAAACGAAATACCTTATGTCACCAAACAGAGAGTCACGTCGTCTTGGACAAAATGTCACTGTTGACAATTATACTTTTGAAGTCGTCAAGGACTTCCTCCACCACGGTGGAGGGACACGCAGTAGGGGCGTCCTAATCTCCGTTGGAAAGACCAGGTGCAGGGCAACCTGACTGCCCTTGGCCTCATCAACTAGCGCCAGCGCGCGCTTAGCAGAGGCGACTGACGACGCTTTATAAAGGCGGCCAAGACCGATCATCGGTTGTAGTGCCAGTTAAGTAAGTAACACATTAACATAATTTATTATTACCTTTTTATGTTTCGTTTTCTGAAACTAAATCGGAACGGCCTACAAAATAGATGTGGTTGGTTCTGCTTGCACATTCTGAGCAATAACAGCAATTTTTTCTAGGTCTACCGTAACGTTTTATCCAATAAGGATCCAGTTGAACATAATTTTCTTACACTTTCGGTAGAAGATTCACCACTTGGCAAGTAAACGTTGCTAAAGAGTAAATCGATCCTTTTCATAACCGAGAAAGTTCTTTTATCTGTCGTACCGCGCGTATTTGGAATAAGCTCCCTACAAATATTTTCCTCCATTATTGTGACCCTTGCAAATTTAAATTTCCCTCCTTCTTGCTCCCACCTCCCAATCTTCCTTCCAATCAACACAATGCTCTGCATTCATAGGGATGCCCTGTGAGTTAACTGTATAAAAAACAAACAAAAAATACCCAGTAGTTAGAATTCCAAATGTTAGATGGACCACCATATAATATACATATAATATATATAAATGATCAACGTGAATAGCCGAATCCATTTAGCCATCTAGCTGTGGTCATGATAACTCGAGCGAAAATTAAGCAATCTCAACCAAACTTAGTACAGATATTTGTTGTCAGGAGTTCTGAAATGAGCATTGTCCATGGTCACGGATATTAAAAGGAAAATCTACATAAAGCGAATTGAACAAAACTCGATACGCGTCATTGAAATAGTCTCTTGAACAACTGTTCTGAAAATTTACCACATCGGGCAAAAACCACGCCAACTTTTACTATGCAAATGAAAACAAAAGTGGTATAAACAGTTAAAATACCTTAAAAAATAACTAATGGGAATATTATCATTATTGGGCTCACCGTTGAAAGCAAAATGGTGTTTTATTTCAGTAAGTGTAATATTTGTTTTTGACTAAAATATTTTTGCTGAGATTGGCTATCTTCATTCACGAATATCTTTGCTACTTAATATTGATTTTTGAAAAAAATGCCACAATAAAAAAGATTTTAGAATTTCTTAAGGCTCATCATTTTCGATCGGTCAAACTGGGGCATCCTGTACATTGATATATTAACATTCTTTAATTTTCAGGAAATGTATCGTCCTAATGCCAGACAACTGAAAATACGCTTTTAGGATTTACATAGCAAATGAGTTGGAAAGGAGAGAAAAATTCGACCGAATCGCGCAACCGCCTTAAAGTTTTTTTCGTTTGTTAAAAACTGTGGTAGTCAATGCTGAACAATTTACAGGACACTCTTAATTCCAGGTTTTCCAAACACTTAAACACCCTGATCTTCTAAATGTGCTCCCTAATATATCATCACAAAATGTAGCCTGATATGCCACCTTTCAAACATTGTTCGTTTGACATATTCGGAGTAAAGTAACGAAAAACCCCGGATACTTTTTATATGTCCATTCACTAAAATTTTATTGTGGCGAGTATATAAGCCAAATAGGAGTTGCAGTTTAGATGCACTATTTGCAGATTTGTCTTCTCTTTTGACTGATTACGATCTCTCTGGTGATTTTAGTGTAAATATTCAATAACTACTTACTACACTGACAAACTACTTACTACTTGACAAATTGCAAGCTATTGTTGATGTAATAAGTTTTCTTTTTAACTACCATATACCAATCCACATAGTAAATAATAGTTCTTGTATATGGCTTGAAGAACATATTAAGTGTTCTCTTCGGGAACGAGCACTCGAAATGTAAAAAAACATGCGACGAAAGAATTCGGAAGAAAACGTAGTAATATTATTATTCGTGATACCTCTAATGTAAAAAGCCCTTCCTCATTGTTTGAATTTTCCTCTGTTATCAATGACGTTATTAGATGTGCCATGAATATATTTTAAATCGAATACTGTTGATTCTGATGGTATTACGTATTCACCATTTCCGAGAATGAGGAAAGAGGGTACTATGTATTAATCCTATTGCAAAGAAAACGGGCAGACTTCCGGATTTCAGGCCGATCATAGTTGCTCGATATTATGATAAAAATGGTAGATGATATCCCGCTAAAATATGATAGAGACTAATTAACTCTTTTATGGCGTCTGGACTTTACAAATGATTTGGACTGTGTAAACTATAAACTGCTCTTTGTTCCTACTTACCATATGGTAGGTGCCTATTTGGTTTTAGTGACAGCTTCAATTTCACTTACATAATATTAGTTGTCTTCATTACATAATACGACACTACTTTTCGGCCATGCGGTTTTTCATATGGAATGTATCCTAGAGTAAGGAGCTGGAATTTTTAAGGTTGGCTAAATTAAGCAACTTTTTTAATATTGAATTATATCATCAAAAACTCAACTCGAAGGTAATTGAAGGAAAAATGTGAATTATTGTATATCTTTATTTTTTCGACGCCAGAGGCTGGTTAATTCACCATAATAGTATACATTTATATGGCAGCTATGAAAATAAATCATTGGATTGCATTTAATTTTGGCTATAATATTGCCAATACCAAATTTCTTGTACTCATAAAAAATGATAATTCTCGCTCAAACCGTTCTCTTTTAACATACAATTTTTTAAACAATACAACAATTAATCAAAAATAAATTTTAATTATCAGTTAAAAGAGAGCGAATATTATATTATTTGAGCGAATATTATCAAAATTTACGTATTAAGTATTCAGAAATAACTGTTATTTAGTGCTTTATCCTAGGTGAAAAAATCATAATTGTATCTTATGAATTCTTTACTTGAGAAGAGTAGCTGCTATCAATTGTATGGAGAGATAGGTTTATTGAAAAATGTAAATGTATTTTTCTCACAATTTATATTTTTGAGATAGGACAGTCTTGCAGTAAATGAACGATATATATACACAGTAAACCCGGGTTAAAAACCTCAGCTTAAGATGTCAACATATAAAGGTACTTAAGGAGGAAGACACTTAAAATGGGGAATTTCTATTGGTATTTGCAGAAAAAAGTAGCAAATTTCAGGCATTTAAATGCATTTAAGGGAAAGATAATTAGCTTGGTTTTACTGTACCAGCGCCCCAAGTGTGATAGAAAAAATATTGCGCGTTTTCTGCGTCATACCCGACCCTATGATGTGATCTAATTGGCTGTAGTGTGTTGACTACGTTTGATTACGTTTTCACTTAACATTTTCAATATGTTCGTTTGGCATAACAGAAATAACAATTATTTAGTTCTTTATAGGTACATAAATCTGACTTATGAACTCTTCACATGAGAAAAGTATTTGCCGTTATCAATTGTATGGATAAGTTTAAATGCGTTCTTCTCGACATTTATGTTTTTCATGACAATCTTCCAGCAAAACGAACGATATAATAAAAGTCAAAACAAAAATTTCTGTCAATTTGTATTTGTTAATTTGGTTAATTGGTTTTGCAAAATAAAACTTTAGTCATTTTGATACTGAACAGCTGTTTGTGATAATACAACATTTGCTCTCTGAGATAACTCCGCCCTATTTAATACACATCTGAACTTATAAGTTATAGTGCTTAGACTTCCATTTATTTATCACCAATATAACTTAATATAACGGTAAATAAGTAGGAAAACATTCTAAACTTAAACATCAGTTTCGCTTGAATATGGCAAATACAAATATCATGAATGCCACTGAATCCGAATTTTAGTAATTTCAATTTCTAATAACACACATTGCCAGACATAGCATACTATATTTACGGATACACTGGTTGAGGTTTTAAAACTCACTTTATTCGTACATTAATGCCATGAAAACATTGTATAGATTATATTATTTAAAAATAACCATATTTTTATTTTATTTATTTAAAAATATAGAAACATTAGGAAGTGCGCAACCACGAATATTTGTATTATCTCAGCAAAAGATTGCATACCTGTAGACGACACAATGAATAAATTTAATTGGCGTTCAACTTGAATAATGACAACAAATTTAGGAACACACAATGATAGAAAAATTTAAATGTAGAAGCAATTTAACAAGTAAGGCGAAAATTGAAAAAAAAAGCTTTAATACCATTTAGCTTTTTGCACTATTTTGTATTTTTATGGTATTGATAATTTACCATAAAAACAAATGAGAATTTGTGAAAATATAAATTGTGTAATGTTAAAAAAAATCAATTTTAAATATAATTTGTAATACTTATATTTTGGTTAATCCACGTTATTATTGTTGATAATTTTTTCCATTTGCTAATAGATTTTTTTTGAAATAAAACTGATTTCTGAAAACGTAGAGTTTGGAACAAATTTTGTTTATAGAAATATAATAAATTAACATACGTAGAAATACTTGTCATAAGTAAAATCATTTCACTTATTTCTGAACTTATAAAGCTGTACTGCTTACACTTTCAGTTATGCATCACCAATATAACTTAATATAACATTTTAAACTTAAACATCAGTTTCATCTGAAAATGTCAAATGTATGGCAAATAGTGTATTAATATCATGAATTCTGCTGAGTTCCGATTTTGAGTAATTCATTTCAATTTCTAATAACACACATTGCTACACATATCATATTACGGATACACTGGTTGAGCTTTGAAAGCAGTAGAAAACACTCACTTCATACGTACATTAATGTCATTAAAATTTTGTATAGATTATATCAACAAAAGTATCATATTTATTTAAAAAGCATCATATTTTTATTTTATTTATTTATTTAAAAATATAGAAACATTAGGAAGTGCGCACCTAAGAATGTTTGTATTATCTCGACAAAAGATTGCAGAACTGACGACACAATGAATGAATTTAATTACCGCTCAAATTTAAAAATTTTTCAAACAATGGCAAAGTGTAGTAAATTTAGGAACACAGAAAAATTTGAGTTAACCCACACGACGAGACTCCCTTTCCAGGTTGGAGAATGCTGCACTGACTGCTCGAGCGTTTTTGCCAATGATGTCAATATCATTAGCGTATGCTAGCAGCATGACACTCTTGTAGAAGATAGTGCCAGAGATGTCGATGTTCGGAGCTCGAATTATTTTCTCCAGCATAAGGTTAAAGAAGTCGCACGATAGGTCAGTCACTTTGTCTGAAACCTCTTTTGGTATCAAATGGTGCGGAGAGGTCTGTCCCAATTTTCACTGCACTGGTGGTGTTGGTCAGTGTCATTTTGCAAAGACGAATGAGCTTTGCAGGGATACCAGGATACCAAAATCAGACATTGCGGTGTACAAGTGATCCCTAATCGTGCTGTCGAAGGCGGCTTTATAATCGACAAATAGATGATGGGTGTCGCTCTGTTTTTCTCGGGTCTTTTCCAGGATTTGGCGTAGTGTGAATATCTGGTCGATGGTGGATTTACCAGGCCTGAAGACACATTGATAAGGTCCAATCAGTTTGTTGACGATGGGCTTCAGTCTTTCGCACAGTACGCTCGATAGAACCTTATATGCAATATTAAAAAGGCTTATCCCACGGTAGTTGGCGCAGATCGTGGAATCACCTTTCTTATGGATTGGGCAGAGTACGCTGAGATTCCTATCACTTGGCATGCTTTCATCTGACCATATTCTGCATAGAAGCTCATGCATGCGTTTTTTGAGCTCTTCGCCTCCGGTCTTAAACAACTCAGCAGGCAGGCCATCTGCATCTGCAGCCTTATTGTTTTTCAGCCGAGCAATGGCTGTTAAGACCTCCTCATAGTCAGGCGGCGGTACTTCAACGCCGTCAGTGATTGGGGTTTCCGGGGTGGGTTCCGCAGTGGCGGGATTATTGCCGTCATTGCCATTAAGCAGCTGCGAAAAGTACTCCCTTCATAATCTCATTATGTCCTGGATATCTGTCACCAGATTTCCGTCTTCATCCTTGCAGGAAGAGGCCCCGCCCCGGTCTTCAAACCAAGAGTCAGGCGTCTTATTCTTTCAAAGAATTTTCGGACCTCGTTCCTGTCCCGCAACATTTCGATATCATTGAACTCCCGTCTTTCTTCATCTCTTTTCTTGCGCCTGAAAAGACGTTTGTATCGCTCCTTAGCAGCTCTCGTTGGAACTGAATGCAGGGTGGTTCTGTAGACTGCGTTTTTTGCTTCAGTAGCATCGCGACACTCTTGGTCGTACCACAGATTTCTCCGTCGACGGTGGTAGCCTAGCACCTCTTCGGCAGCCGTACGCATAGAGCGGGAAATGTGCGTCCACTGCGCGCATATATCATCAAGTTGAGGGGTGTTTTGCGAAAGGAGAAGTGCAAGTTGGTTGGCAAAGACTTTGGCTGTCTGTTGTGATTGCAGCTTTTCGACATCCAGCTTTCTCTTTGTACCTATCCGTACGCGATTTGCTACACATATACGTGTGCAGACCTTGGCTGCAACCAAGTAGTGGTCTGAGTCGATGTTTGCACAACGTATTGTGCGTACGTCTAGTACATTGGAAGCGTGCCTTCCGTCGATCACAACGTGATCAATCTGGTTTCGTGTGTTTTGATCAGGGGACAAGTGGCCTTATGGATATCTTTATGTTGGAATCTGGTGCTACTAACTGTCATGTTTCGTGCCGCGGCGAAGTCGATCAGTCTCATACCGTTATCGGTGGCTTCGTCGTGGAGACTGAATTTTCCGATCGTCGGACCAAAGAGACTCTCCTTGCCCACCTTGGCATTAAAGTCGCCTAACACGATTTTAACATCGTGGCGGGGGCAATGCTCATAAGTTTTGTCGAGGAGCTCGTAGAAGTCATCTTTGGTCGTTTCATCCTTCTCATCCGTCGGGGCATGGACACAAATTAGGCTGATGTTGAAGAATTTTGCCGTGATGCGGATAGTGGCTAGGGGCTGATTCACGGCCGTGAACCTTGAGACTAGATGACGCAGTCTCTTCCCAACCACAAATGCAACACCAAATTCGTGTCTCGACGTATGACAGCTGTAGTAGATATCATAGGATGCTCTTTTGGAGCAACCCTGTCCCGTCCATCGCATTTCCTGTACAGCGGTGATGTCAGCTCTATATTTTTGGAGGACATCCACCAGTTGGATAGAGGCACCTTCCCTGTAGAGGGTTCGGACATTCCAGGTGCATATCCGTAAATCGTTGTTCTTTGGGCGTTTGCGGGAGTCGTCAACATTAGAGGGGTTCGTTATCCGAGGCTTATTTTGAGGATTCATTGGTGGGTATTTTAACGTGGTGGGTTCCAAGCTCGACGCACAACCATTTATTCAAGGCCATGGAGAAGCCCGCCGCACACATTAGTTAACTCAGTGACGGTTGTCAGATCGCTATCCAGGGGACGCCACGAGGAGGCTGTGTGTCGACTTGAAACGTAGAAGCGCAAGGATCGACCATGGACGCACCTGCGACTCTCACGAACTTTACCTTGTGTCCTACGCCTATACCTTTCCTTGTGGATAGGTATAAGGTTCGAAAATTCTTCGAAAGAATAAGACGCCTAACTCATGGTGTGAAGACGGGGGCCTCTTCCTGCAAGGATCAGGACAGAAATCTGGTGACAGATGCTCAGGGCAGAATGGGATTATGGAGGGAGCACTTTTCGCAGCTGCTTAATGGCGATGACGGCAATAATCCCGCCACTGCGGAATCTACTCCGGAAACCCCAATCACTGACGGCGTTGAAGTACCGTCGCCCGACTATGAGGAGATCTTAAAATAAATTTCGTTCGGCTTAAAAACATTAGGGCTGCAGGTGCAGATAGACTGCCTCTGAGTTATTTAAGATTGGAGGCGAAGAGCTCACAAAAGGCATACTATATAAGATTTTCTATGCAGAGTATGGTCGGATGGAAGCATGCCAAGTGATTGGAACCTCAGCGTACTCTGCCCAATCTACAAAAAAGGTGGTTCCACGATCTGCGCCAACTACCGTGTGAAAAGTAATGAGTGAAAGACTGAAGCCAATCGTCAACAAACTGATTCGACCTTAGTGTGGCTTCAGGCCTGGTAAATACACCAGCGGCCAGATATTCACACTACGCCAAATCCTGTAAAAGACCCAAAAGAAACAAATCGACACCCACCATCTATATCGATTATAAAACCGGCGACATTTTGTCTTGGGAAGGGCCGTGAGCTGAACGCTGATACTGAGACAGTCAAGCGCATAAAAAATAATCCATCCAATTTGCGCAGGCTGGGTCATGTTGAGAAAATAATGGAAATTAAAAAATGGAAGAAGGCGTTCCGGGTAGAAGGGTGTTTTATTTGAGCCACGGTGGAGGAAACCGCAGAAGATAACGTCCTAATCTCCGATGTTAAGACCAGGTACAGGAAGACCTGTATGCTCTTGGGTCCCAAATCTGGTCCCAAACTGTATATTTGCAATTATAGACCAATTTCAAAGCTTTCTACTTTTCCTAAGTTGATTGAAAAACTGGTTTTTGAGAAATTGTCCTTCCTTCTAGATAATGTCATATCAATCCATTAACATGGATTTATGACTTGTAGGTCAACTGCTACTAACCTAACTACTTTCTGCAATTATTTATACACAACTTGAAGTAAAAGTTTACAATTTCGTTCGTACTCAAAAGAAGTTATTTAAATTCTATTAAAATTTATTAAATATGTATTTATTTATTTTATTTAAAAATATAGCAACATTAGTGCAATAAGATAGATGCAAATAAATCTTTTATAGCACAACTGTGGGCTTAAATTAATAAGTTCAAAAAAATAATTATAATAATCAATAAATAACAATAATAGTAAAATAATAATAAAAATAAATAGTATGTTAAAAAATAAAAACTGTGGTGAGAACAAAAATATAACTTTTAAACCTTGTTATGTCATTTGTTAATCTGAGTTCCATGGTAGTGAGTTCCATTTTCGTATGGCGCTAATGAAAAATAGCCGGCTCTTTTTACTCTTGTAGGGTTGCCATTGCCTGTTTTTTTTTTACTTTTTTTTTCCTGTGCCGAGATTGAACCCAGTTTCGGAGACACATATAATATCAACAGCAGACTCTTCAAAGATATTATTAATAGTCCAGTATATCGTTAGCACCAAGAAGAAAGAACTATGTGATACCTTCATAAATAAGAAAAAGCAGAGCTAAGTGTAATTCCAATGTTACTAGTGATGGTTCAACAAAACTATAGTACTTACTTTTACTTTTAATGGCACAACAGCCCATGGAGGGCCTAGGCCAAGCTTTTCGCATCCACTCATGTTTTGCGTGTTTTATTTGTACATGAAAGGAAGGGACCTACAGTTTAATGCCGAATCCGAACGGCGAAGTGAAAAGCATGCAATATGTGGGAATCGTTAGCGCGGTCCGCATTTCGCGACGCTGGCAGTATTCTGCTGTTTCTTGAATATTTATATATTTGTATTAGAGTAAATATGCATGTATGTATGAATGAATGAATGAATGTCGCATGTCAACACATATTAAATAGAATTGGCTTTTTAAGTTTACCGTGTTTTCGTATAGGATACACTGCATCCGACGAGGTGTCGTTATTTGTCATCTTTATTTCATCATGGTAATGCTTAGTAAGTTGCAAAATAAATATTCAATGTATCTTTTGTCATTATTTGATCTTCGAGCTTTGGGAGATCCAAAGAAAACTTAGCAGAAATCTCATCCACACATCTGCTTAGGTGCTGGTTATACTGGTGTTCCACACATCATATTTTACTCTCGTGCTGGGTGTAGTGGTTACATTGGTGTTCGTTACGGAGTTGCTTTTTGTCCAAATTCGGTTGTTTTTGTAATACTATTTTTTGCGTAACGGCAACACTAAATGGTATACCAAAAAACTTTAAACGTTTTTAACAATATGGAGAGTGCAATTAATAATATAATTGAAAAATTATGAAAATAATATGATTTTTATTCAATAGTTTTATGAATAATTTTTTAATATTCACTTTTAAAAACTAAAAAAATTCATAACTTCTCTCTTCGGCATATGAAAATAATGATATACAGGTTTGCATGTTTTCCTTCTATTTTACATACATTTTTGTTTTTTTTTTGTAGTATAACTCATTGACACCATGAATACTCGGCGTGCTCGGTGTACATTTCACCCAGCATATCGTGTTCGGTGTGAGAGTGAGTAAAAGCTGTTTTCGTGTTCGGGCAACCACAATTGCATGGTGTTCGGCGAGTAAAATTTGAATATAACCACAGCCTTATACTGGTGTTGCTGTTCGACGAACATATCATATTTTACTCTCGTGGTTAAATTGGTGTTCGTTACAGAGTTGTTTTTTGTCGAAATTCAGTTTTTTTTTAATACTATATTGTTCGCAACGGCAACACTAAATGGTATACCAAAAAACTTTAAATGATTTTATTAATATGGAGCGTTAAATTAATAATATAATTGAAAAATTATGAAAAGAATTTAATTTTTCTTCAATAGTTTTATGAATAATATATTTAATGCCATCCTTACGTTTGATCGTAACTGCACGATTAATCATGTTTGGAATCATTTTAATTTATCTTTTAACAAACATTTTTGGAAAAAAATTTTAGTTGGTTTTATTGTGAAGCTTTCACAATGATATGTACCGCAAGTTTGTAAAAGCTCTTTTACATGAGGGTACTATCCGAACAAAGCTTTATTTTTGTGTGTAGTGTTATATATGACGACAAACTCCAATTTGAATGAATATGTATATTGTATATATGTACATTATATTTTCAGCTCCCAAGTTAGAAAATATGCACTAGCAGCAAGAACAGCAAGATCCAAACAAAATCCAATAAGCTACTATTCATCAGCAACAAATCTTTAGTCTGAGGTGATTTTTCACAATATTTGAAAAGAGTTAAAATTCAAATTCTAGTCACGAGCAAAGATTTGATTTTTTGTTTGTTTTGTTTATCGTTTTACTTTGAATGAATTGTTTTGTTTCTTTTCCACGAGTTTTAAATAATAAATTAAATAAAACTGCATCAACAGAACTTTGTTATTTTTGTTATTATGTAAGAAAATTTAAAAATGGTAAGCGTATCTTCACTTATGTGGCTAAGTGTACCCGAATTTCGTCAGCATAGGCAAGATAAAAAGGCATATACAGTATGATTGGCTCGATTGGTTTAACGATAGACATACGGTAATTGAAGCTTCGTCCAGGATTAATAAATTCAAACATTGAATCATTACTTTGGTTTATAACTTTGACTTCAAGATTACTTTTACAATAAACTGTAACACCCCCATCACTCTTAGAGCTCCTATCATTACTGAAAAACTGTTATCCATTAATGGAATAAAGCTGGTCCGAAAGATCACAAACCAAGTTTCAGATACACATACAATGTCCACAAGAGAGTCTTCAATGATATATTTTACGTAATCCAACTTAGGATCATTTAAACTTCGAGCATTAAAGTGAACAACATTCAAACCACTACGTTGCTTGCAGAGTATGTGCACCAGACTCTTGTATTTTCTCCAAAACCACCAGATAAGCCAGAACATATACTAAGCAGAGCAAGAATGGCAACCAGTTTCAAAAACAAACCAACGCAGCTCCAAAACACAATAACTAGTCAAAAAATAATAATTTGAAAAGTGAAAAAGTAAGCAAAAATTATGTAAAGCAGAAAAGGTAAACATTAGAAAAGAAGAAATGGAAATGAGAAATATTGAAATAAAGTTAGAAGTGAAAGAATTTAATTATAACTTCCACTTTTTTCAAGACATGATTTGATTTTGCTAACAATGGACTTTCAATTAAGTGCGATGCCTAAAACTTTTTGTATATACATAAATGCATTAATTTTGATCAGCTCCATTTACTTACTTACTTAGCTGGCGCTACAACCGATGATCGGTCTTGGCCGCCTCCACAAAGCTCCGCCAGTCACTTCTGCTATGCGCGCGCTGGCGCCAGTTGATAAGGCCAAGTGCAGTCAGGTTGCCCTGCACATTAGGACGGGAAGGATGAGGGACTTATAGAGCGTTATTTTCGTCGGTCGAGAGAGGGCTCTACTTCTCAATTGCCTACTGAGCCCGTAGTAACACCTGTTGGCAAGAGTTAGTCTCCGCTTGATCTCAAGGCTGACATTATTGTTGGTGTTTATGCTGGATCCTAGATATACGAAATCCTTGACGACTTCAAAAGTGTAGTTGTCAACAGTGACATTTTGTCCAAGACGCCGTGACTCTTTGTTTGTTGACACAAGGTATTTCGTTTTGTCCTCGTTCACCACTAGACCCACACGACGAGACTCCCTTTCCAGGTTGGAGAATGCTGCACTGACTGCTCGAGCGTTTTTGCCAATGATGTCAATATCAGTAGCGTATGCTAGCAGCATGACACTCTTGTAGAAGATAGTGCCAGAGATGTCGATGTTCGGAGCTCGAATTATTTTCTCCAGCATAAGGTTAAAGAAATCGCACGATAGGGAGTCACCTTGTCTGAAACCTCTTTTGGTATCAAATGGTGCGGAGAGGTCTGTCCCAATTTTCCCTGCGCTGGTGGTGTTGGTCAGTGTCATTTTGCAAAGACGAATGAGCTTTGCAGGGATACCAGGATACCAAAATCAGACATTGCGGCGTACAAGTGATCCCTAATCGTGCTGTCGAAGGCGGCTTTATAATCGACAAAAAGATGATGGGTGTCGCACTGTTTTTCTCGGGTCTTTTCCAGGATTTGGCGTAGTGTGAATATCTGGTCGATGGTGGATTTACCAGGTCTGAAGCCACACTGATAAGGTCCAATCAGTTTGTTGACGATGGGCTTCAGTCTTTCGCACAGTACGCTCGATAGAACCTTATATGCAATATTAAGAAGGCTTATCCCACGGTAGTTGGTGCAGATCGTGGAATCACCTTTCTTATGGATTGGGCAGAGTACGCTGAGGTTCCAATCACTTGGCATGCTTTCATCCGACAATATTCTGCATTGAAGCTCATGCATACGGTTTTTCAGCTCTTCGCCTCCGGTCTTAAACAACTCAGCAGGCAGGCCATCTGCATCTGCAGCCTAATTGTTTTTCAGCCGATCTATGGCTGTTAAGACCTCCTCATAGTCAGGCGGCTGTACTTCAACGCCGTCAGTGATTGGGGTTTCAGGAGTAGATTCTGCAGTGCCGGGATTATTGCCGTCATGCGAAAAGTGCTCCCTTCATAATCTCATTGTGCCCTGGACATCTGTAACCAGATTTTCGTCTTCATCCTTGCAGGAAGAGGCACCGGTCAAACCATCAGTCAGGCGTCTTATTCTTTCAAAGAATTTTCGGACCTCGTTACTGTCTCGCAACATTTCGATATCAATGAACCTCGTTCCTGTCTCGCAACATTGCGATATCATTGAACTCGCGTCTTTCTTCATCTCTTTTCTTGCACCTGAAAAGACGTTTCTCCTCCCTCCTCAACTTTCTGTATCGCTCCTTAGCAGCTCGTTGCAACTGACTGCAGGCTGGCTCTGTAAACAGCGTTTTTCGCTTCAGTATCATCGCGACGCTCTTGGTCGTACCACATATTTCTCCGTCGACGGTGGTAGCCTAGCACCTCTTCGGCAGCCGGACAAATAGAGCGGGAACTGTGCGTCCACTGCGGGCATATATCATCAAGTTGAGGAATGTTTTGCTATAGGAGTAGTGCGAGTTGTTTGGCGAAGACTTCGGCTGTATGTTGTGATTGCAGCTTTTCGACATCCAGTTTATTCTTTGTACCTATCCGTACGCGATTTGCTACACATATACGTGTGCAGACCTTGGCTGCAACCAAGTAGTGGTCTGAGTCAATGTTTGCGCCACGTTTTGTGCGTACGTCGACACTGGAAGCGTGCCTTGCGTCGATCACAACGTGATCAATCTGGTTTCTTGTGTTTTGATCAGGGGACAAGTGGCCTTATGTATATCTTTATGTTGGAATCTGGTGCTACTAACTGTCATGTTTCGTGCGGAGGTGAAGTGGTCGCTGTGGCGTAGTGGTAGTGCGTTGGACTGCTACGCAGAGTGCCTTGGGTTCGAATCTCGGCACAGGCAAAATCAAAAAGTAGAAAAAATAATTTTTCTACACGGCACCACCTCTTGGCAGGCAATGGCAAACCTACAAGAGTAAAAATTGCTATGAAAAGCTTTTCACTTCGCCGTTCGGATTCGGCATTAAACTGTAGGTCCCTTCCATTCATGTATAAATATAACACGCACAACATGAGTGGATGCGAAAAGCTCGGCCTAGGCCCTCCATGGGCTGTTGTGCCAATAAAAGTAAAGTAAAGTAAGTGAAGTCGATCAGTCTCATACCGTTATCGGTGGCTTTGTCGTGGAGACTGAATTTTCCGATCATAGGACCAAAGAGACTCTTCTTGCCCACTTTGACATTAAAGTCGCCTGACACGATTTTGATATCGTGGCGTTGGCAATGCTAATGCTCATAAGTTTTGCGAGGAGCTCGTAGAAGTCATCTTTGGTCGTTTCATCCTTCTCAGCCGTCGGTGCACGGACACAAATTAGGCTGATGTTGAAGAATTTTGCCTTGATGCTGATATAGTGGCTAGGGGCTCGTTCACGGCCGTGAACATCGAGACTAGATGACGCAGTCTCCTCTCCACCACAAATCGAACACCAAATTCATGTCTCGACGCATGGCAGCTGTAGTAGATATCACAGGATGCTCTTTTACCTCCTAGTAAATATAAAAACGATGTGGATATCAAATATTCCAGGTTTTTTTATCCAAAAAATATCTTTACGAATCACTTTCATTATTGGGGTAAAATATAAGCATCAGCAGATCAGCTGTTTCCAAGCATAATAAAACTTTGCTTTTGGACCACGGCTCGTGATTTCACCACAAAGACCAAAATTCCAACTTTCAGTCACTTATTGGACAACAATTGACACTAATAGTTAAGGCCAATTACTTTTCTGGATGTGCAACTTAACTAGCAAACCAATATCGAGCTACGGGTAAGGATCGTCTGTGTGGCCTATTAGTTTTGCAAAAGGCTGTTTGGCAAAAGATGGTACTTACGTGCCATGATCAAACATTGAATGTACAAAGTAATAATACGTCCAATATTAACTTACGGTGCAATACATAGTTAGGTTACAAACTCTAGGTAAGAGCTACAATGCTCAAAAGCTCAGTAGGGTTCAGAGAACAGAGTGTATTGGCTTTATAGGGGCTATTCGTACTTATTATACGAATGCCCTGAACGTTTTACTACAAATTCTTTCTATTGACTTACATATCAAGAATATCGACTTGCCATTGCCTGTCAAGAGGTTGTGCCGTGCAGAAAAATTGCTGTTTCGACTTTTTGTGACTAGCTGTGATCAATTGTATTACTTCCCATGCGACATGGGCCTCATGCAACGACGGCAGGTCTCGGGAGCACATTATTCAGAGACCGTACACAGACTGCTAGGCTTACGGCAGTCTGAACTGGTCACTAGTGTATAGGGCTCACGCTGAGAAGATGCCTATTTCATGTAACACTAGAGTGTAGGTATCACGCTGAGAAGATGCCTGCAGGGCCTAGGCCGAGCTTTCTCATACACTCATGTTGTGTGTGTTATATTTGTACATTAATTTTTACTATTGTAGGTTTGCCATTGCCAGCCAAGAGGTGATGCCATGTAGAAAAATTGTTTTTTCTACATTTTGATTTTGCCTGTGCCGAGCTTTGAACCCCGGACACTCTGCATAGCAGGCCAACGTATTACCAACTACGCCACAGCGACCAAAAAGAATCACTCACCTATTTTCTTTGTGAATGCTAAGCTTTGGCAAGGACAAGGAAAATGTTCCTGGGAAGGTATTTCCTTGACAACCTGTCTAATTGCTCGGTAATCCACACAAAGAATCTTCTAGGATACCTTAACTCACGGGGTGAATTTAGTAAGGACCTACATTACTTTAGTGAGGAATTATAGCGGCGCAATAGCACGAATTGTGACACACAGTAAGGCTGCTTTGGATCAGCCACCGTAAGCAACCAACCAGAAGGATACATGAAATATTATTACGCATCACACAGTTTTTTGCTCTATTACCTATAACACGAGTTTTAAAACGGTACATTTGCTGCTGGTAGCACGAATGTTTTGCGCGATTATGTGCAATACAAGTATGTGGGTTGCATTTACTTTCGACATATCCTTCTGAGTAAGGACTGGTTAAAATGTCTTTGCAAACTTATAAAATGGCGTTGTTGTGTTATTAGTTCACCATTCGATACAGTATATATAATAAAATAGCGAAACAAAATATACATACTTGAGTTCGTGAAAATTCCCGTCTTATAGGTAAATAAATGTGTTTTTGTGTCATCTTTAAACATATGCATGTGATACAATTTAGTAATGACTTCAACATAAATCAAAAAATAAATTGATGCGAAGTGGAAAACGAAGAAGGATACATATCTAAGCATAGGTAAGAGTACCGTTCGCATATAGTATGTATTCAAGTTAATGAATTTATTTGTTGCTAAATTGAAAGCAAACGTTTTAGTTGCAAAATTATAATTGTTGATACATTTAGTTAATACATAAATGTACATACCTATTTAAGTATATATATATTTAATTTCTTGCATAGATATATGCACATTCATATATATATATATATATATGTATATTTATATACGTATAAATATGTGTACATAAATATATGTTATATGTGTGTATATTTATATTGTATATAACGTACTATAGAAAATATACATACATATGTGTATGTGTACACTAGTAACCAATTGAATACAAATGAAAAAACGTTAAGAGTTTTTACATTCTATTGTTTTTGTTCACGGTTTGAGACGTTTTTGTTGGACATAGAAATTTAAAGTCATCGCAAAACAAAAACTCTAAAGTAAAACCGATGAAACATAATTTAACTAGTAATTTATGTACTTCTGTATAAATGTAAGCTTTTTGCTTATAGTGAATTATGAACGTAGCTACATAGCAAACGCGTGCAAACATCCAACAAAAAAAGTTCTCCAAATGAGGCAATTTTATCATTCTGTAACTAGGTATGAATCGTGTAAATGGTTATTGTTACGGTACTTCTATACGTCACGTGGTAGGTTTGTATTCAATTCACTCAACCATACATTTACATAAAAGTACACTAACATTTGTTATGTAAAATATGTAAGTGAGCATTGTTTGCCACATATTCTCCAACTTACTTACTTTTAATGGCACAACAGCCCATGGAGGGAATAGGCCGAACTTTTCGCATCCACTCATGTTGTGCGTGTGATATTTGTACATGAATGGAAGGGACCTACAGTTTAAAGCCGAATCCGAACGGCGAAGTGAAAAGCTTTTCATAGGCAATTTTTACTCTTGTAGGTTTGCCATTGCCTGCCAAGAGGTGGTGCCGTGTAGAAAAATTATTTTTTCTACTTTTTGATTTTGCCTGTGCCGAGATTCGAACCCCGGACACTCTGTGTAGCAGTCCAACGCACTACCACTACACCACAGCGACACATTCTCCAAACATGACATAAAAATGGATTTTGCAAAAATATGAGCAACATTCCAATAGCAGAAGTTACGGAATGACAATTTATTGTAGTCCTTTCTTTTTAATGTAAAAAATGAAACAAGTTTAAATTCAATCAAAATGTGCAGAGAACTTAACGTCTTCGTTAAAAGATATTTTAATGCAAAAAAAAAAAACAGCGTATGGATTCCTTTACTTCAATATCGAATTGCCGTATATGCCATTGTTATTAAAGAAAAACCAAATCAATACACAAATAAAATACATACGTATATTACCATTGAATTTCGACTATGTAACGATAGTTCTAAACAAAGCTTCGATTTCGATGATTTCTTGTGTGCCGATAGGAAAAATTTTGTTTAAAACACTGTTATAGTTGTCCTCCTTTTTTTTAAAAAAGTGAGACTAGTACGTTCCTTGGAAAGCACCTAAGTCTTGAAGTTGACGCAATGGACTGACAGAATTCTTTTCAGCCCTCGCTCTTGGCTTTTCTGATAAATTTGCTTGTAAGTCTATAAACTATAAGACAACTTGTTATTTTTATGTACATCTGAGGTTATTTGTGTTTTTAGCAATATATAATAGAATTTTCCGTAGAACATTTGCCTGGAATGAACTTACCCATTAGATCCCTCCCTAATGAGTATTTTTTTGCCTTTTTGGAGGAAATTATGAATTTGACCCATGGTGAAGGTTGATAGAGAGTTAACCAGTTCTAGAAATATTATTATTAAATAAAATTAAAATTTCACTATAGGTCACTGGACATCAAAAATCTCTAAACTTGGTTTTAATTAAAATAAACCCGAATTTCAAAAATTTTCTAAATTTCTACCTTTAATACGTAGTTAAAAAATGTATCTTTAGAAGCCTTTTCTAAACTAAAAATTTATTTTAAAACGCAAATTAAACATTATAAGGTTAATTAGATAAAGCTCTTACTTATACACGTTGTATTAACCCTTTAGCACCATCCTCATATGTCTTTTTACTTTTTCAGTAGAAATAGCCATTTTAAGTTTTTTTGACACGATTGGCTGAGAGAGTGTGTAGCACCGAATATCATATTTTACTAAAATTAAATAATCAGCTATCAGCTTATTCTGCCACAGTTTTATTATATTTTTGGAAAATTTCCAAAGTGTTGAAATCGTGGGAAAAAGTATTGTTGAAATGGCCATTTTATGTCATAGCAGGAAGGAACTAAAGTGTTAACCCACCGTAAAAGGTATAAATACTTAATTTACTGTAGTTAACCTTATATGTAATATTTATTTTGCGATGTAAAACATATTTTTAGTTTAGAACAGGATGGGGCGCCGTATCATACAGGCAGTGCAACAATCAGTAGATAGATGTGGTAAGAGTGACTGAGCAATTGAGGCTCTTAAGGACGAAATCGGTCAAGTACAGCGCCATACAGAAATGTACGAAGTCATTTGAATTAAATAGTGTAATTAACTGGAACGATTTTACTTTCGAATAATAAAAACCACATTGAAACAAAATTATTCGTTTCTTATTTACTCCAATATCAAATTCCAAATTATAAATGTACCCTTTATATTGCCGAACACACAAACAACCTCAGATGCAAAATTAACAAGTTGTCTTATGGCTTATAATATATAATTAATTTGTTAAGAATGGGCCAACTGAAAACCCTCGCAAAACAAAAACTATATGTAAACAATAAAAAATTTTTGGAGTTTTGTCAGACTTTCAAAACCATGATATTTTTTGTTGTGTGTTAAACTGTGTAATCTATTCCCTGATCCAGGTCATTCGTGTAGTCTACCTATAACCATATTCGGGCAGATATATACATACTTTTTTTGGCAGTATATTTCCTTTCTTTGTGGCTGTTAGCACTGGCGCAAGCATGAAAGACTATGCGTGAGAGAAAGGTCAAAAAAATAAGTGGTAAGAAAGAGAGAGCAAGACTTCTAATTCTTTCTTTTTCTACGTAATATCTTACTTTTACTTTTCTACTTAGGTAAAATTTACCAAAAAAGGGTTAGTTCTCATTAATTTTTTTTTTGGAAGTGTTAAAATAGGAAATTTAAAGAGAAAACTGGTAAAATTTGCTTGGTATTGTGGAAGTCATTTTAAAGTGGTAAATTTACTGAGATAGTGTTAAATTTTTGTATACAAAGAAGGAAATTTTATTTTGTTTGGCAAAACTGAACACCAGTGTATTTTGACGTTTAATTTATAGACAAAATCCAAACGCATTTACGATATTTTTGGCTAATTTGGTGAAAAAAACCGAAAATGGTGAAAAAACTGAAAACCCGTGAAATTATCTAGGGAAATGATAACAATTAGTGGAGCTAGCAATAGTATATTGTGGCCGTATTGTGAGCGCTGACTTTAGAAAATTGGTAATTCGCCAAACTGCCAAAAAAAAACCTCCATTTGAGTCAAACCCGCGAAATATTACGTGATACAGACCTCTGGTGGGTTCAGATCAACTGCGTAGTCTTTCCCCTAGCCGACACAACTTACTAAACCGTTGAAATGTAATTAAAATTTTATTATAAAAGTTCTTTGCACAAGAGTAAATATTATACCTACTTGTTACACCTATTCAATAATATTTATATGACGAATTTATACACCATACTATACTTGTACGTAATGTGTGTAATTTTGTTTTATATATGTCACTATTTCATAGTTGGTAACATTTATTTATTTATTTATTAATATCTGATTTTAAGTATTAACTGTACAAATTGCTTATTGTTCTAGGCCACCTGTACATATTTTATAAAAGACCTTCTATTCCAGTGTGGTACATTAGATGTAAGATATTTTATCTTTTTATACTACGCTATTAATATTGCATAATTAAAACTTAAAAAAATTTACAACAGTGTCATCTGTCATGTAATCGCTATGGAATAGTGCACGACCTTATGATTTGAATCTTGAATTTTGTTAGGTTAGTTAAAAAAAAATGGCCCTATCGAGGTATCTAAATTTATCCTAGGGTGATCCTAGTGAAATGTAAGGCCGACCTCCAATAATTTTTACTCTTAAATATTATATTTCTTCCAATATATTTACCCCCCTCACCATCCCTTAAGGGGGCTCCCATACAAAGTTTAAATTTTTATCAAAATCGACCAATCACTAGTCACTATTACTGGTCAGCAGTCGCTGCTCTTTCTATTTTTTCTTCTATCTTTTAATGGCACAACAGCCCGTGCTTTTTGATTTAGCCTGTGCGGAGATTTTAACCCCAGACACTCTGCGTAGCAGGCCAACTACGCCACAGCGACCAGGACTCGCTGCTAGAGGGATAAAATGTAACCCTAATATAGCCAACGACCTCAATTATTTTCCACTCTCCAAGATTTTCTTAGAACGTACTTACCCTTCATCACAAACCCTTAAGATGGCCCCATTCCAAATTTACTTTTTTATGAAAAAGGCTCCCCACCGCTCTTAAGGTGATCTTATAGGGGTAAAATATAAGACCAACCCCCATTAATTTCTCTGATTCAACATTTGCCCCGATCTTTCTTATCTCCATCTCCAACCTTTAAGGGGCTCTCATAAAAAAATAAATGAAATTAATTTTCAGGTGGTTTTTACTTTTTTTTTGTATTTTTGGGGAAGAAACGGTAATGGAAAATTTTTATTGAAACCCACAAAGAAGCAGACGTCGTGGGCGACCAAACAATACAAGAAAACATTCTACTCATCATATTAGCCAAAAACTCAACATTGAAAATCGTAAAAACAACTGGGCAAAATAAAGTCAGATGGAAATGCCTAATAGAAGTCATAAGCTTCAACAGTACATATTAGAAGGTTCATTATTTGTTAAGTATTGTAAGGGTCAACCTAAAATTTCAGTAAAAACATCCTGACCTTCATACATATCACCTAGTGCGATGGATAAAGGTACAAGTTTTCGTACCAAAATTGAGTACTTACCTATATGCATAAAGTTTATATAGGCCCCCCCCAAATAAAAGTTGTTCACTTCCGACAAGAAGGTATTTCTGACTAGCGGGTAAATTAAATAACACTCTTTTACCGTTCTTAGGAGAAACTTTTTATAGGGCAGCATGAACAAGCTATACTCTACCTTTTTTTAACATATGCATAGTGACTGCAAAAGCCTAAGATAGCGGTCACTTGGACAGTAGGGGAAAAGGTCAACGTCCTTAACTGATTGGCACGGTTATCCGCAGGAAAGTAGAGGTAATATTGCTTACTTGTGGCAAGAAAAATTTGAACTGTCGATCAGAAAAAAGAGGATTGACTGCCTGGAGCTTGAACAGGAAAGACGTACTTTATTCAAATTCTTGCTATCGATATAAAATATAATATAAGTGAATTGCTGGACCAGGAATACCCAAGCGACCAGAAGCATAAAGTTCTGGGTGGATTGCTGCTAAATGTTGGATCACCAGGGAAAATATATAAAATACATCACAGTATAAATGGCATGCAACAGGAGATCAACATAAATATATCTGTTAAAAGTGAAATAGACATATGTACATATACCAGTAGTAGTGTTAAAATACATTAAGTTCAAATTCGAATTTATGTCAATGTAAAAGAAATTGAAATGAAAAAGAAATCAAGAGACCAAATGTTACAAGTATAATATAAAAGAAAAGATAAATCCTATAAGTATAAAAAAAAAAAAAAAAGTGTTGAAGGACATTATACTATATATTTATACTTAAATCTAATTATCACAGCGAGTATCACAGGTGCAACAATTATCAAACCACACGTAGCATGCAACATCATCGTCGTTGGGCCCATCGTCGGATCGGTGAAGTAGCAATTTAACGTGAGTAAGTTAAATACAAAAAAAAATTCTATAAATACTTAGTGTTAACATGATTTAAAAATATATTTATATAGTATGACATATTTTTTTTGTGGGTGTATAATCATGCCAACACGCATATCTCTCGATTAGTTTTTTTTATCTTTGCTTTTAATTATAACTGCTCTCTCTAGAGTAATATTCACCACGCTCTCACAGATTTACCGTTTTGATTTTATTTTTACATTCTAACCGCATAATACTACTAGGCCAATAGGAAAATTATTCAATAAGTGATTTATTAGGAATTTTAATGATAAACAATTTTACTAGCACAATGTTTTAAAACTACTTAAAAATCTTCGGAAATAATTAGTAATATAAGTAATGAAATGAAATATTTAAAAAAAAAATAAAATAATTAGTATAAGTTTGTAAAAATAAAAATAAGAAAAAAATGAAATTTTAAAATATTATTATTTGATGAAATGTAAGGGTGAACAGTAGATAAGTAAAGTATGGGATATCGATAGTATGGTAATACATCGATATCAGGTAGGGTGGGTACAGACTTCAAGGGACGATCAGCTTTCCCCCTCTAAATTTTAGTTTCTTATTTATTTGTTGGTGGTAGTTACGTGTTCAATAGTTTTATTATGGAGATTACTTTTTAGGATTTTTTCCTACTGTATGAGCTGCATACAAACTTAATTTAATGTAACTCTTCATATCTTCATATCATTGAGGCTAGCCCACTCCCATTTTCCCTGAGCTAAGACTGAAGCATTGCTAGGTATGCAGCGACCGCCTCACATGATGTGAGCCTTGAAGAAGGTGGAAGTTCGTTACATATAAAAATTAAATGGCGCCCAACGTGGGGCCCGACCATTAGAAAGACAGGAACATTTGAAGAGCCTGACCAACAGAAGAGCGTAAAGCATACATGGCGATAACTTCTAATAAATAAATAAAAATTTTGGTCTCCCCACATAAATAAAATTTTTTTTTCGCAGTTTTTGTGTTGTTGTAGGACCAGCAATGTTTGGATAATTTCGAATATTGACCACGCAACTATGAAACTTGCAGTTTATTTGTTAAATTGACTTGTGCTCAATTTAATATAGTATTTCATTCGTTTAATGTTGTACATGTTTTGGATTTTAGACAAATTGTTATTCACGATTTTCTTACCATAACTATGCAATATCAAACACTTATTCACTCGTTTGTTTGTGTAATCTTTCGGGATTTTTTTTTCTCTGGATGACTTCGGAGATTTACCCAAGATCATGCAACACAAGTTATTATTTATATAAACACCTCCTAAACTATTTCTACTCACCACGATTTATTCACGAAGCTAATGATTTAGATTTTTTTATATTATTACTGTTTATTGTTCACCTTACAGAGTAGTCAAATAAAGTTAAGTCTATAGAGCAAATTTTTTTTTATAATAATAATAATAATAAGAAAAAAAAAAAAAAAACAAGAAAAAAGAAATAAGAAAAACATACATATTATACTATACTATACCTACATAATTTACAATGCCAGTTACTAGAAGTACGGAAAATCTGGCTAGTGCTATTGAGAGTGATCCTCTTAATAATACAATTTGTGCAATATGTAGCGAAGTTTTTCTGAATGATATAGACAAAGCAGAAACTTCGTGCAAGCATCAGTTTCATATTAATTGCATTAAGACTTGGTTAGACACAAGTCATACATGCCCTGTGTGTAGAAACGCTTGTAAAATAGCAGATGTAAGAATAAATCAATCAGCTGATGTTAATCCTGAACCTCGCTCACAATCCTATCGTGGAAGAGGTGGAGCAGTTTCGCGCGATCGACCTCACACGAGACTCTATTCACAACAAAATTTACCATCTAATTCTTCGCTAGAACAAACTGCAACACCACGGCCAAGACCGAGCGCATTGAATACAGAAAATATAAATGAGAACAGAATTCAACAAATGATATCGGAGTCTTTAAGCGTTTTTCGAAATGAAGTAGCAGCTGCAATTTCTGGTGAAATTCAATCATTATTTAGGAATTTGAACATAAGAGAGAACCCTCCAGTTCAACGTGCTAATTCATATCAGAGGTGGCATGATGATCAGCATTCCAACCGCATATCACCTGTTGGGCAACAACCTGAACCTATACCTCTGCGAGAATCAACTGCACGCTCAAACGAGCGATGGTCAAACCTCATTAAAAATTGGCAGATTAAATTTACTGGATCCACTGATGATATTAGCATCGATGAATTCATATACCGTGTTAATACTCTTACAACAACTCAATTGAATGGCAATTTCAACATACTATGTCAACATTTGCATTGTCTGTTCGAAGGCAAAGCAAAACAATGGTTTTGGAGATATCACCGACACTCAGATGGTGTAGAATGGTTTGAGTTATGTGAAGCTATGCGACGTCAATACAAAGATCATGTTACTGATTCAGAGATTAAAGACGATATAAGAAGAAGAAGACAAAGGCCGTCTGAATCCTTTGATGAGTTTGTAGATATTATAATGAGTCTTTGCGACAAATTGAGATTTCAACTACCGGACTCTGAACTCGTAGAAACACTTATTCGAAATCTAAAACCCGATTTGCGTTATGAATTATTACACTTAAATATTACCGAAATTTCGACTTTGCGCCGTGAAGTTAGAAAACATGAAAAGTTCTTTAAAGACATACAATCTAGTAATGCGAGCAGAATAAACGCTTCTCGCAAGCAAGTGTTTGAAATAACCCCAGATATAAATGAAGATGATAACATTGTCGATGCAGAAAATGAAGTAGATGCTATTAATCTTGCGCAAAGAAAATGCTGGAATTGCGATATTACTGGTCATTCGTACCAATATTGCTTAAAGCCCAGACGTATCTTTTGTTACGGCTGTGGAGCTTTAAATACTTACAAGCCTACCTGTGCCAGATGTTTATCTAGAACGGGAAACTCGAAGCAGGACGTTCGTCCAAATGCGAACGGGCGTCCATTACCTCGCCCGAGACAGTAGAACAAAATATATTAATTAAAAATACTGAAGTACCTAAGCTTAACTCTGAAATTCTTGAAAACACTACCACTATTCATTCACCTAGTTTACGTAATCCACTGGTTCTTCCTTATCACCAACGTTTGAAAGAGTACAAAAAAATTCGTTCTCGGATATTTTCTGAGCAACCTGTTGTACATAAACGCACTCGCTCTGCTCAGCGCATGTATAGTTTTTGGAAGCTGAGGAAGCGATTGCGCAGCTATTGCATTTCATCTATAGTTTATTCTGGTAATGATATTCGTCCGTATGCCAGCATTAAAATGTATGGTAAAACATATTTAGCCTTGTTAGATAGTGGGGCTAATCAAAGTTGTATAGGCGGTAGTTTGGCAAAACATATATTAGCAGATTCCCTATATCCAGTATTAAAAGTATTTGCTAATGTCAAAACTGCAGATGGTCAAAAGCAAAAGATCCATGGTATGTTAGATGTAGATGTCATGTTTGAAAAACAATTTAAGTCAATGAAATTTGTCATTGTACCATCTCTTACGCAGGATGTTATATGTGGTATGGATTTTTGGAAATTGTTTAACATAAAAATTCTGCCAACGACAAATGTTAATGAAATAGCGAGCGACGAAATCGATCCTGACACTTTACTGTTGACATTTTCACAGCGACGACAGCTTGAAGCAGTTATTAGTGTATTTCCTTCTTTTGAGAAAGATGGCCTTGGTAGTACTAGTTTAGTAGAGCATAATATTGATACAGGTTTAGCTATTCCGATAAAACAAAGGTATTACCCAATATCTCCAGCAAGGGAAAAACTTTTATGTGAGGAAATAGATAGAATGCTAGACTTGGGTGTTATCGAAGTAGCTGAAGGTTCCCCATGGTCATCACCAGGTGTTTTATTAGTTAAACCTGACAAAGTTCGCTTTTGTCTCGACTCCAGAAAGCTTAATGAAGTCACGGTAAAAGATGCGTACCCAATCCCGAACATTGATGGTCTAATTTCTCGCTTACCTCCGGTGCACTGTATATCCAAGATCGATCTTAAAGACGCGTTTTGGCAAATTAGTTTATCTAAAGACTCTCGTTCTAAAACTGCATTTACTGTTCCCAATCGACCTTTGTATCAATTTACACGCATGCCATTTGGTTTATGCAACGCACCTCAAACAATGTGCCGACTGATGGACATGGTGATTCCATATAATCTAAAAACACATGTTTTTGTTTACCTTGACGATCTGTTGGTAGTTTCGCAGTCACTGGAAGAGCACCTTGCGCATTTACTCGAGGTAGCTACGCTATTAAGAAAAGCTGGTCTTACCATCAATGTCAAGAAAAGTAAATTCGGTCTGAGTAGGGTGAAGTATCTGGGTTATATTGTTGGCAATGGTTCACTATCTGTGGACAATGATAAAATTAGAGCTATAACTGAGTACCCTGTACCCAAAACCGTACGCCAGTTACGTCAATTCTTAGGGATGGCAGGTTGGTATAGACGTTTTGTAGAAAATTATGCAGCCATAACATTTTCCCTTACAGAACTTATGACTAAAAATAAAGCCTTTGCGTGGAATCCGTTGGCACAAATGGCATTCGATTCTATCAAAGAAAAATTAACAACCGCTCCATTTCTTATTCATCCTAACTACAATAAGCCGTTTATAGTCCAATGCGACGCAAGTCAGTGTGGTGTTGGGGGTCTTCTAGCTCAAGTTGATGAAAATGGTGAAGAGAGACCAATTGCTTTCATGTCACACAAACTGAATCAAGCGCAAAGGAACTACACTGTCACAGAACTAGAATGCTTGGCAGTAGTGTTGGCGATAAAAAAGTTTCGCGCATATATTGAGGGACATGAGTTCAAAGTGGTAACCGACCACGCAAGCCTGAAATGGTTGATGAGACAAAAAGATTTAAGTGGCAGGTTAGCGCGATGGGCTCTAAAGCTTCAAGGCTATAATTTTGTGATAGAGCATCGTAAGGGTAGCGAAAACAAGGTTGCGGATGCATTATCTCGTGCATTTGAAGCAGACGCTAATTTAATGGAAATTGCAGTCGAAGTTTGTCCAGAAATTGATATTAATTCCAAATATTTTGATTCAGAAGAATTTATTACTCTGCGAGAGAAATTTGCTAATGCTGATTTACCAGACTATAAAGTGATTGATAAATACATCTATCATCGAACTGGTTTTGAAAATGATAATGAGGAAGTATGGAAGTTATTAGTACCAGAAGAATTACGCAAAGAAGTCATATACGCCGCCCATAATGTACCTGGCGCAGCTCATGGTGGAATTGCGAAAACTTTAGAGCGCATAAGAAGACATTTTTATTGGCCTGGTATGGTTGTCCAAATACGTCAATATGTCTTAGCTTGCGAAATGTGTAAAACATCTAAAACACCCACGTATACTTTACGTCCACCAATGGGGCAAATGATAGAGTCTGAACGACCATTCCAGCGACTGTATATTGATTTAATAGGACCTTTTCCTAGGACTAAAACTGGTAATATTGGTATATTGATAATCTTAGATCATTTTAGCAAATTTACATTTTTGAAACCACAAAAAAAATTCACTACTAAGTTAATAACAGACTACCTTAAAGAACACATTTTCGATTGTGTGGGTGTGCCTGAAACCATAGTTTCTGACAATGGAAGCCAATTCATAAGCAAAGATTTTTCTAGTTTTCTTACAAAGTATGGCATTAATCATACTCGCACTGCTGTATATTCACCTCAATCCAACGCTTCCGAACGCGTTAACCGCTCTATCAACGCAGCGTTGCGAACATATATACGCAAAGATCAACGTACCTGGGATATATATTTGAGTAGCATCAATAGTTCACTTAGAAATAGCTTACATCAATCCATAGGTAAATCACCATACTATATTGTTTTCGGCCAGTATATGATTACCCATGGCAGTGAATACAGTACATTGCGGAATCTTAATCTTTTAGCAGAAGGTTCAAAAAGGTTAAGCAGAGAAGATCAATTTGGAACTATTCGCGAGGAAATAAGAGCTAAAATGAAGGAAGCATATGACAAAAATACACGAACTTACAATCTTCGCTCTAGAGGTCGACAGTTTACTGTAGGACAACGAGTCATACGACGTAATTTTGCTCAAAGTAATTTAGTCAAGCATTTCAATGCCAAACTGGCACCTACGGGCATAAAATCATGCGTTGTGAAAAAACTGGGTAATGCATACTATCTGTTGGAAGATGTAGAAGGCAAGAATCGTGGAACATATCACGCTAAAGATATTTGGTCGTGATGTATCATAAATATTTTTTTTGTATAAATCTCAGCTTTGATTAGATGCTACCCTTCAGTTGGCTTCGTCTAGCATCAATCTTGGGGTGGGGATGTGTAAGGGTCAACCTAAAATTTCAGTAAAAACATCCTGACCTTCATACATATCACCTAGTGCGATGGATAAAGGTACAAGTTTTCGTACCAAAATTGAGTACTTACCTATATGCATAAAGTTTATATAGGCCCCCCCCAAATAAAAGTTGTTCACTTCCGACAAGAAGGTATTTCTGACTAGCGGGTAAATTAAATAACACTCTTTTACCGTTCTTAGGAGAAACTTTTTATAGGGCAGCATGAACAAGCTATACTCTACCTTTTTTTAACATATGCATAGTGACTGCAAAAGCCTAAGATAGCGGTCACTTGGACAGTAGGGGAAAAGGTCAACGTCCTTAACTGATTGGCACGGTTATCCGCAGGAAAGTAGAGGTAATATTGCTTACTTGTGGCAAGAAAAATTTGAACTGTCGATCAGAAAAAAGAGGATTGACTGCCTGGAGCTTGAACAGGAAAGACGTACTTTATTCAAATTCTTGCTATCGATATAAAATATAATATAAGTGAATTGCTGGACCAGGAATACCCAAGCGACCAGAAGCATAAAGTTCTGGGTGGATTGCTGCTAAATGTTGGATCACCAGGGAAAATATATAAAATACATCACAGTATAAATGGCATGCAACAGGAGATCAACATAAATATATCTGTTAAAAGTGAAATAGACATATGTACATATACCAGTAGTAGTGTTAAAATACATTAAGTTCAAATTCGAATTTATGTCAATGTAAAAGAAATTGAAATGAAAAAGAAATCAAGAGACCAAATGTTACAAGTATAATATAAAAGAAAAGATAAATCCTATAAGTATAAAAAAAAAAAAAAAAGTGTTGAAGGACATTATACTATATATTTATACTTAAATCTAATTATCACAGCGAGTATCACAGGTGCAACAATTATCAAACCACACGTAGCATGCAACATCATCGTCGTTGGGCCCATCGTCGGATCGGTGAAGTAGCAATTTAACGTGAGTAAGTTAAATACAAAAAAAAATTCTATAAATACTTAGTGTTAACATGATTTAAAAATATATTTATATAGTATGACATATTTTTTTTGTGGGTGTATAATCATGCCAACACGCATATCTCTCGATTAGTTTTTTTTATCTTTGCTTTTAATTATAACTGCTCTCTCTAGAGTAATATTCACCACGCTCTCACAGATTTACCGTTTTGATTTTATTTTTACATTCTAACCGCATAATACTACTAGGCCAATAGGAAAATTATTCAATAAGTGATTTATTAGGAATTTTAATGATAAACAATTTTACTAGCACAATGTTTTAAAACTACTTAAAAATCTTCGGAAATAATTAGTAATATTAGTAATGAAATGAAATATTTAAAAAAAAAATAAAATAATTAGTATAAGTTTGTAAAAATAAAAATAAGAAAAAAATGAAATTTTAAAATATTATTATTTGATGAAATGTAAGGGTGAACAGTAGATAAGTAAAGTATGGGATATCGATAGTATGGTAATACATCGATATCAGGTAGGGTGGGTACAGACTTCAAGGGACGATCAGCTTTCCCCCTCTAAATTTTAGTTTCTTATTTATTTGTTGGTGGTAGTTACGTGTTCAATAGTTTTATTATGGAGATTACTTTTTAGGATTTTTTTCTACTGTATGAGCTGCATACAAACTTAATTTAATGTAACTCTTCATATCTTCATATCATTGAGGCTAGCCCACTCCCATTTTCCCTGAGCTAAGACTGAAGCATTGCTAGGTATGCAGCGACCGCCTCACATGATGTGAGCCTTGAAGAAGGTGGAAGTTCGTTACAGTATTTAAATTTTTTTTCTTTCATATTTTAATTCTTTTCTCAAATTTGTATTGATTGTTTCATTTACCAAACGGTTACTTGTACGAAATAGACTACAAAATATACAATCAAGTTAATATGTATAGGTATACACATAAGAAACATGTGTAACTTATGTAACTTTCTTAGTTAAGATGGCCCTATGTAGGTTGACTTCTAGTAATCCTTTTTCACCACTTTGAGAAGACAAAAAAAAAGTTTTAAATAATAAGCTAGTTTAAGTTAGTAACCGTTAACATTTTAAGCTTCTAACATTTCTGGATGAGCTGTTACGAGAGGTCAACCCATGGTGTTAGGCATAATGCTAGCCATTTAAAATAATTAAATTAATAGTTTTGCAAATAAAATTCGTATTAACCTCTACATTTTTAGCTCATAACAACATTTCGTTCTCCTCGCTTTTGGACATTACTTCATGGATGAATTAAAATAGCTAAAATTCGGATATAAGTACTTGTAATAAAAATCTTGCAAGCAAAGTTATATTGAAGTTCCAAAATTTACAGTTCTGATAGTTCCTACAGCAATAGGAATAACAAACAGCATTAACGAGCAATCAATATGTTGAATATAATGCGAACTTGTTGGATTACTGCGATTTTGGTCAGCGGATACTGTTTGACCGCCGTTTCGGGATCTTCATCATCATTGAAGTATCAGCAAGTTACATCGAATGAAAATGATGATGACTATTTATCACAAAAAGGTATGACATGAATATACTTATTATTATTAGCTATTTAGTTAAATCTCATATTTAGGAACAAGTCTGATGAGAGGAGAGTGAGGAATCCCCCGGGCCACGATTTTTATAAGAGCTTTAGCTCCAGGGCCCAAGAAAGAAAATTTTGAAAGTTTTTTAAAAAGTTTAGCTTTTTTTCTAAATGTTTTCTACAAATTTTGTTCAGCTAAAGTCTCTAAAAAATATATGGGGACCTGTGAGGTTATAATTTCTTCATATATCAAGTTTGATAATTTATCTACAGTAACTGAATTTTAAATGCAAAAGATTTACTATTATTATAATTTTGTTTGTTTGTGTTTTAATACATTGTGTTGATTGGGAGGATGATTGGGAGGTGGGAGGCAGTAGGAGGAAGAAGTAGTTATGAGCGTTTACAAGGGCCATAATAATCGGGGAAAATATTTGTAGGGAGCTTATTCCAAATACGCGCGGTAAAACATATAAAATAACTTTCTCTGTAATATGTATGTAATACGGTGCAACACCGTGTTTACGGGGAAGGCGTGAGTTCCGCTTGCTGAACGTGTAGTTTTGGTAAATCACGAACTGGCGGTATCAGCTTGCGCATCTCAGCAGAATATCTACCGTGAAAGTAACGGGTGAAACAGAGACAGGAAATACAGTTACGTTCGTGAATCTCCAGCCCATAGGTGCGAATTAAACTCCAATTTAGAACGTATATAGGTGGTAGATCATGCGGTCAGCTGTTTTTTACACCGCCTAAGAAAGCCGAGAAACTTGGCTGCTTCTTTTGACACGTCAAAAATGTGTTTATTCCAACGAACATCACATTAGATGAACATGCCCAGAGTCTGTCTCCGCAATACTTACTCCACCCATATCTAGGTGGTTAACGTGGGGTTGGCAAACTCCTTTGTGAGATAGCAGACAACATTGGGTCTTACGCGCATTGAACTAAATTTTATTGAGTGAGTCATTCATAACATGCCTTTTCCTCCAAAGAGTAAGGGCGTTTTGAACAGGTATAAGAATGAGAAATGGTGCTGTCATCTGGAAACGTGTAAATGGGATTCTTCTTTAATGACAGAACGTCATTAATAAACACAAGGTAGCATTAATGGATCTTCCGAAACAATGCCGTCTATCACAACACGGATAGAGCGGCAGCTTAGAAAGTTCGTGGTCCACCGTATGAAGTTACTCCCGACCCCATGCGCAACCAGTGCTTTATGCCACACTTTGTCAAACGCCAGAGCAACTGCCTTGTTCTCACCTAAGCCATGGATACTATGGTACCAATGCGTATGGACTTGTAAGATTGTATACCTCTGGCGCTGTTCGTGTAGAAACTTTTCTCTTTAGAGTGGCATACAGCGATTTCTTTCCTGCTTACGCAACTGTTCAGTATTGGCATTCTTATTACATTGCCAGTTCCTGAAAGCAACCTCTTTGGACCTGACTGCTGATCTGCAAGTCTTACTAAACCATGAATTGTCTTTAGGTTTAACGCTAATAATTTTATTAGGAATGAAAGACCCCACTCCTAATAAAATTATTTATTCTACCATTTTAGAGCTGGTTTCTATGTTTTTATTGGTAAAACACAATTTCCAACCAAAATTTTCAAAAAAGTTATTGAGACCAATTTGCTTTTTCGTCAAGCCACTATAATCGCTTTGGAGCAATCGCCAAAAATCGACAAATCGGAAAATATGCCAAAATGATACAGTGGTCCGAGTTTCCAACAGGTGCCTGATCACTTACATCATATTTGTCTTGACGAGAAGTAAGAATTAGGTCAAGGATGGGTTTCCACTGCGATGCACGGTTCGGTCACTAATTGAGGTCGTTCAACTCGGCAAATAGCCAGACATTAGACCTTCGTGTGTTGTGTGACTTGAGTGACACAACCAATCCGAATTGTGAACATTGAAGTCACCAGCAATTTCTCTGCACGGATATAGAAGCAATCGAATTGGGAACGGGATCTAACTTATTAAGAGTAAAATCCCTATCAGAATTCGGGCTTCTAAACAGAAGTGCAGCAAATGAGACTGAATGCTGAAACATGTCGGCATGAAGTATTTCCAACAATTTGGAGAATCAAGGAAGTTCGATTTCCAACGTAAGTCTTCCATGTGTGAGGTGGTTTTTCTAACCATGCCAGCACAATCTGAGAATCGCACCATAAGAATAAACTAGCTTCATTAAGTCTAAGGTGGGATTGGACTAAAGTTACTAACTTTGACAGCAGAACAGCTCCACATAACTCTAACCGTGGTAGGCTTACCGTTCTAATGGGTGCGACCTTTCCTTTAGTAACTAAGAGATGTGCTGAAGAAGAAGTACGGGGATAGAGAGTTGCACAATACGATTTCTCTGAAGCGTCGCAAAATCCATGAATCTGGATTTGTTGGTTCGGGGAAAATCCGATCCAACGAGGAATTTCAATTTTGGTAATTGCTGGGAGGTTTTCTACGAACTGAATCCACTGAGTGAGGGATCCAGGCTTGAAATATTCATCCCAGTCAGTTCCATCTAGCCAAAGCTCTTGCAATAACATCTTGGCTTGAACCATAATTGGTGAAAGCCATCCTGCCGGGTCAAAAAGTTTCGCGACTGAAGAGAGAATTTGACGTTTGGTGACCCCATTCACTGATGAAATTGGTGTAATGGTATAAGAAAATGAGTCAGAAATTGCATTCCAACGAATCCCGAGAGTCTTAGTAGAGCTCGTACTTTGAAACCGTAGGAAATCGGAATCTAACAGATCCTCTACTGGGATATTTTCTAATATTGCAGGATGATTAGCTGTGATTTTTCTCAGAGGAAATCCAGCTGAGCCAAGACAATGAATTACTTGAGACAGTGATTCGATAGCTGTGTCTACATCAAGGCCTCCAGAAAGGATGTCAACGACATATGTATCTTCGACTAGAATTTTAGCCGCGAGAGGCCATTGTTCTTGCGTATCTTGTGCCAACTGATGGAGAGTTATAATGGCTAGATACGGTGCGTAATTAACTCCAAATGTTACCGTTTTGAGCTTAAAATCTCGGATAGGAGCATTGATGGAGTCGCAAAAGAGAATTCGCTGGAAATCTTGGTCATCTTTATGTACCACAATATGTCTGTACATCTTCTGCACATCTCCATTGAAAACGAATCGGAACATTCGCCATTGAAGAATGAGAAGCATTAGGTCTGGTTGAAGAATGGGACCAGTATAGAGAGCATCGTTAAGAGAAATTCCTGAGCTAGTGGCTTTTGAAGCATTGAAAACTACACGGAGTTTGGTAGTTACTTTGTCAGGCTGAATCACAGCATGGTGGGTAAATAAAATGAGAAGTACTTTCCATCGGAAATAACTTCTTGAGAATGAGTTATTTCCATATGATCGAGAGTGAGATATTCTTGTAGTACTTCGTCATAAACGATTTTCAGGTCAACTTTTTTTTTTTGCAAACTGCGCTCCATTCCAAAAAATTGTTGAAGTGCAGTGGCCCTTGAATGGCCCAACGCTATAGTTTTGGGAAAACTTTTTTTAAACGGCAACCTGACAACGTAACGACCATCTGAATTTCGTTTTGTAGTAGAACAGTATAAATACTCACAAACTTGATCTTCAGGCGAGAGTGGAAGAGCTTGTGGGATTTCTTCTTGCTCCCAGAATTGCTTTAATTGGGAGCTAAGCAATTCATTGGAGATTGGTTCTACTTGCGTGGAATGTGCAGCTACATGTTCTCTAACTGAACTACTGATGATCCAGCCAAATATAGTATTCTGTGCCAATAGATTACCACAGATGTTCTTTCGTAATCCTTCTAGAAGGATTTTTGGCAATAAATCACTTCCGATTACTACATAAATTTGAGCAGAAATATGGGAATTTAGATCAGCAAGGTTTTAAGTTGCTTACTGTTGCAAGTTAAACCTTCTGATTGGAAAGCTGGGAAGAAGCGTAGTTAAGTGCGAAAGAATTATAGCCCGAGCATATATTCTTTTGTTAGTTTTGGGTGCCACTAACGGAAAAGAACAAAGTCGATTAGAATTTTGAATAATTCTACCTCCCATACCTGAAATTTCGAACAGGGATGTTCCGTACGTTTTTGAACTTTTGAGGAAATAAATGTTCTTTGCGACCCTTGGTCAATCAATGCACGGACTTTGAATAATTCCTCTAAATATTCAATGGAAACCATTGCTGTGGGAAGTAAGACCGTGTTATCATTGTTGGAGTAAAGCGCTTGAACTTGCGCAGTATTTGTAGAACAGGGAAGTTACATGTTTTCTTGCAAGTTTTCTTGCAACTGAGGTGTTGCAGTTGTAGCATGAGTTGAAGTTGTTTGAGATCTACTAATCAATTTTGGAGTTTGCGTATTTGCTGTTATGTGAAGCAGGGAATGATGCTTTCTTTGACAATGAACACAGGAAAAATTACTGGAACAATCCTTTCTCATGTGTGTGAAAGCAAGACAATTTTCACAGAGATTATTATCTCTTACGAAGTTAATTCGTTCGTGTATCAAAAGAAAGAAAAAAAACAACTCTTCATGGCATGAGAGACATTACATAGACGACATGTATACGTTCTTTTGGGTTTAGCCATAAAGGTGTGAATTTGGCTAACAACCTTTTGGTGAGTGTTTTGACTAAAAACACTTAGCTTTTGCTTATTTATATGAATTATGTTGAGTATTTCTACTACTTCGTATCTACTCGTCAGGAAATCATCTAGCTTTGACCAAAGAGGTAGGTCTCTTTGAGACTTTAGGGATTGTTCCCACAGCGATAATGTTTCGTGTGGTAGTTTCGTAGAACATATATATACTATATATATTTCTATATATTTCTGTGGTTACGCCTTGAGAAGCTAAGACGCACAGACAGTTCTCGGAATGAATAGTATCTAAATTCAGTTACTTTTGTACTTGATTGTCAACTAGAATGCGTTTATTCTCATAACGAGCTTTCAAGGCTACCCATGCTAGAGCGAAATTTTCGTCGCTTAACGGATATTGTTTGACGATAGCTCCAGCTTTACCTTGCGTTTTATTCCTGAGATGTTATAACTTTTGAGCGGAAGTGAGTTTTGGATGGTTAATGTAAACGGCGGTGAACATATCTCGGAAAGACGGTCATTCTTCATAATCACCAGAAAAACTTTCTGTATCGCAAGGTGGAACATGTAAGCATGGCATGTTACTTGCCAGCTCTTTGAGTTGCTCTTTATTGACTTCTCTTGAAAGCGCTTAAGGTTGAAGTAATTTCAACTGATCTTCAATTCTAGCCATTGTGTTTTCGTATGTTTCTTGACAGCTACAGTATTTACCACTAGCCTGTACTTTGAAATTTTCGGGCAAGTCACTGTCGTCTGTCTCAAACACCACATTATAGACTCTTTGGAGTCGAGTCCAACCCTTCTCTAGACTACTTCGCTTCACAACCAAAAGAGATTCGGTGTGATCTTCTAGAGAAGAATTACTTAATTTATCGCAATATTGCACAAGATTGTCACTTTCGGCAATGAACTGCTGCATGGAAATACTATAAGTTCGCCTTTTTTGTGACTTAGCGAGTTCTTTTTTTTCTCTTTGTTGCTCACGTTGTTTTTGAGCATTCCCTTCGTCTGAAATTTTTAAAATGTGTTTTATTTATCTCAACAGAATCGCTTTGCCTGGGAGGAATTCTATCAACAGGCATTAAATTATTCTAATAAATTTAGAATTATTTGAACAAATAAAATTGCAAATAAGTATCCAAGAAAATGAAAAAAAAAATATATTGGAAATAGTTGTATTTAAATTAGCAAGTATATATTTTTCTGGAAACAAGAAATATTTCCTGTACATAAAGTAATTTTATTTTTTTATTTACCGCAAAAAATGCTAAGTGCAACTTTATGTAGGTAAAAAAAATTTTAAATATTCAATGAAAATTAATATATTTATTTTTGTTGTTGTAAAATATCAACCTGTTTATATATATATATATTTTTTATTTTAATGTGAAATAAAAAAAATAAAAATATATATAATATAATATAAAAAAGTACTTTAATTCGTCAAAGTGTACCTAAATTTATTGCACAAGGTGTAATAATTTTGTACAGGTTTATCGTTTGGAGATAAACGAATATAGCACAAAAGAAGAGCAAGAATTTTCTCTAAAGCATTAAGTGTGTATTTGTTGTTGTACACGGAACTTATTTACTTTATGTACATACAAAGATTTTTTTTATGTATGTATATGGAAATATATACAATTTATACACAATATTTTAAATACAGGAAAATTTAAAATATTATATATATATGAAGTTCACAAGTAAAATTTAGGAAACAAATAAAAACTTGTACTTACTTCAATACTGGACAAAGGGAGGGAAGTTTTTCCATGGGGGTTACTTGCTGTCGAAATGTTGCGGGACAGGAACGAGGTCCGAAAATTCTTTGAAAGAATAAGACGCCTGACTCTTGGTTTGAAGACCGGTGCCTCTTCCTGCAAGGATGAAGATGGAAATCTGGTGACAGATATCCAGGGCATAATGAGATTATGGAGGGAGCACTTTTCGCAGCTGCTTAATGGCGAAGACGGCAATAATCCCGCCACTGCGGAACCCACTCCGGAAACCCCAATCACTGACGGCGTTGAAGTACCGCCGCCTGACTATGAGGAGGTCTTAACAGCCATTGCTCGGCTGAAAAACAATAAGGCTGCAGGTGCAGATGGCCTACCTGCGTTGTTTAAGACCGGAGGCGAAGAGCTCAAAAAACGCATGCATGAGCTTCTATGCAGAATATGGTCAGATGAAAGCATGCCAAGTGATTGGAATCTCAGCGTACTCTGCCCAATCCATAAGAAGGGTGATTCCACGATCTGCGCCAACTACCGTGGGATCAGCCTTCTTAATATTGCATATAAGGTTCTATCGAGCGTACTGTGCGAAAGACTGAAGCCCATCGTCAACAAACTGATTGGACCTTATCAGTGTGGCTTCAGGCCTGGTAAATCCACCATCGACCAGATATTCACACTACGCCAAATCCTGGAAAAGACCCGAGAAAAACAGATCGACACCCATCATCTATTTGTCGATTATAAAGCCACCTTCGACAGCACGATTAGGGATCACTTGTACGCCGCAATGTCTGATTTTGGTATCCTGGTATCCCTGCAAAGCTCATTCGTCTTTGCAAAATGACACTGACCAACACCACCAGCGCAGTGAAAATTGGGACAGACCTCTCCGCACCATTTGATACCAAAAGAGGTTTCAGACAAGGTGACTCCCTATCGTGCGACTTCTTTAACCTAATGCTGGAGAAAATAATTCGAGCTGCGAACATCGACATCTCTGGCACTATCTTCTACAAGAGTGTCATGCTGCTAGCATACGCTGATGATATTGACATCATTGGCAAAAACGCTCGAGCAGTCAGTGCAGCATTCTCCAACCTGGAAAGGGAGTCTCGTCGTGTGGGTCTAGTGGTGAACGAGGACAAAACGAAATACCTTGTGTCAACAAACAAAGAGTCACGGCGTCTTGGACAAAATGTCACTGTTGACAACTACACTTTTGAAGTCGTCAAGGATTTCGTTTATCTAGGATCCAGCATAAACACCAACAATAATGTCAGCCTTGAGATCAAGCGGAGACTAACTCTTGCCAACAGGTGTTACTACGGGCTCAGTAGGCAATTGAGAAGTAGAGCCCTCTCTCGACCGACGAAAATAACGCTCTTTAAGTCCCTCATCCTTCCCGTCCTAATGTATGGCGCAGAGACGTGGACAATGACCATCAATGATGAGAGACTGTTAGGAGCGTTCGAGAGGAAGATACTCCGTAAGATCTACGGTCCAGTATGCGTGGACGACGTGTATCGAATAAGATGGAACGATGAGCTGTATGAGCTGTACAGCGCTCCGGCTAGAAGGGTGTTTTATTCGAACCACGGTGGAGGATCACGCAGAAGGGGACGTCCTAATCTCCGTTGGAAAGACCAGGTGCAGGGCAACCTGACTGCAGTTGGCCTTATCAACTGGCGCCAGCGCGCGCATAGCAGAAGTGACTGGCGAAGCTTTGTGGAGGCGGCCAAGACCGATCATCGGTTGTAGCGCCAGCTAAGTAAGTAAGTAAGTTACTTGCTGTGCTGTACTTGTTGGTGAATGTTGCACTTGTTGCACTTTTTTGTTTTGTTTTTATTGTTAGAAGTTTATGTTTTTAGCGGCACTGCACTCATTGGGTTTATATAGGTTTTTTTTCCTTTCACTGGCACTTATTGTCTCGAAGGACCAATGTTTAAGCTCTGGTGGCTTGATGGAAGGAGAGTTCGAGGGGCGTAATTTGAGTGCAGTAAAATGAAACACCGGGAAATCGGGTATAGGAAATGAGCAAATTAATTTATTGGAAAAAATGAAATTTTACAATATTACTTTACTTTACTTTTAATGGCCAACAGCCCATGGAGGGCCTAGGCCGAACTTTTCGCATCCACTCATGTTGTGCGTGTTATATTTGTACATGAATGGAAGGGACCTACAGTTTAATGCCGAATCCGAACGGCGAAGTGAAAAGCTTTTCATAGCAGTTTTTACTCTTGTAGGTTTGCCATTGCCTGCCAAGAGGTGGTGCCGTATAGAAAAATTATTTTTTCTACTTTTTGATTTTGCCTGTGCCGAGATTCGAACCCCGGACACTCGGCGTAGCAGTCCAACGCACTACCACTACACCACAGCGACCACATATACTTTATATACTTTATTGAAAATGAAAAGAGCAAAAAAAATGGAAAATTACAATAGATAATGAGCTGGGATAGACCGAACGGTTAAAAGTATTCGAAAAAATGTCGATAAAAAGAAAGTAGAAAAGTTACGAGTAGGAAAAGAAGGAAAAGAAAAGAAAAAGGATAGAAAAGAATAGAAAAGGAGAAGGCGATTAGGGTGGCTTAAACACCGATAAAGAAATAGACAGCCATTGTGGCAAGTGTTATGCCTTTACCACAATGAACTTCAGTTTATCAATATCGACTATAACCGCATATAACGCCAACGAAAGGAATAGGAAAAGAGTAGGATGTCGGTTCTGCCGAACGACTGTGGATGCTGTTTTGCTGTTATTTGATTGGTTATTGTTTTCCGTTATTTGTTTTTATGTTTAAATTGATTTATTTTGATAAAGTTTGACTATTTTATTCAAGGCACTATTTATATATGCACTCTCACCGTGAATATGAAAGACGAGAAAAAATTTAGAAGGCCGTAACACAACAGACGAAAAGACAGGACAAAAAATATAAAAAGAAGTCCGGTGGGACGGGTTGTGTTGGTTTTTAAAACTATATTCCCAACAAGCATGTCTCTTTACCTTATTTTCTTCTTTTAGTGGCACAACAGCCTATGTAGGGCCGAGCTTTTGTTTACCTAACCTCTAAAAACTAGAAGAACTTTTAAACTGTAGTTACTTTTAGGAAGTGTTTATAAATGTATTTTTGCCGAATTTTCAAACCTGGTGTCTGAAAAACGTAGATGTCCAAAATGGGTTAAAATTATAAAGTTTGAAGACTAAGATTTATGAGCATTTTAACAAAATAAAGTGGCCAGAAAGAGGAATAAATTTTCCCCCCCGGACTCATATTTTCTCTCCACGGCCCTTACTGTGAGAATGCTTATAAATACAACTAAACGTGGGAAATCAAGTGCAATGTCATTAAGAACAAAGATACGAGGGTAGACCAATAAGTACCCGTGTTAGGAATGAAGAGGCAAGTTTTTCACAAATTTGTTTGCTATTTTTTAACGTTATCTCCTTTTTGTACAATACACTTTTCCCAACGTTACTGCCATTTCTTTAACCTTTCCAAAAAATACGATTTGTAAAACTCTTCAAAATACGCTTCTGTCTCGACGATAACCTCCTCGTTTGAGCTGAATTTTTTTCCCCCGAGTCACATTTTCATGTTGGAAAACAGAAAGAAGTCGCAGGGAGCCAAGTCGGGCGAGTACGGTGGGTGCGGCAGCAATTCGTAGTTAAATTCATGCAATTTGGCCGCGACAATTCCGTATGCGCTTGTTGTCCACCGTAAGCAATCGCGGCACCCATCGGGCCGACATCTTTCTCATGCTTAACCTATCATGTTATTACCGTTCTGTACGACACTCCTACGGCCTCTGCTACTTCCCGCACTTTCGTTCGGCGATCAGCGAGAATCATGTCGTGGACCTTTTCAACGATTTCCTCGGTAACCACGTCTGCCGGGCGGCCTGGGCGCTCCTCATCAAAAACATCATCAAACGTTTAAATTCGTTGAACCAATATCTTACGGTTGTCATAGATGGTGAAGGGTCCCCACAGACAGCATCCAACTTCGCTTTTATTTCTTCGCATGTTTTTCCATCCAAAAATAAAAAACGAATTAGGAATCGATATTGTTCTTTTTCCATTTTATCGCGAAACACCAAACACGTGTGATACTAATGGCTGCCAAATAAAAACTAACCTATGAATCAATTTGAAATTTAGTGTGGTGTCGTGTTCCCTCAGCAACGCCACCTGTCTTCACACACGGGGACTTATTGATCTATCCTCGCAATTTAATTCAATTTAATTAATTTTAATCAGCAATCAGTATAATGAGGTGGCTTAGATTTCTCTAGTACATTTGTAGGCAAATCCAATGAAAGATGAGATTTCGCACATGGTCGTAGAGCAATGTGAAATATGACAAAGCGTAAGTGGTGGTCTTATGTGAAATATGCTAGTATCACAATAGAGTTTAGATTATAAAATAAGAAATTTTCTTACATTACTTTTACGCAATAGTATACAAATTAAAAAAACTTTCGTTTATTTTAAGGAAAAAAAAATTTTATTTGGAGGTTGAACCTCTTTATTCTGTAAACGCGTATCAACTAACTTACAATTTTACTTTTTCTTAACTCTAAGCTTATTTCTACGTCGCTGCCTACATAAGTCATTATGTTGTTGCTGTCTTTTGGGTGCGCGTGTGCTGACCGATGCATTTGCCGTTGTTCTCCCGCTTGCGCAATCAGGTGAGCACTGACGATGCAATTGGATCTCCTGTTATGCGGATTTGTAGACGCTGTGTCAGCGCGAACCGTGTGACTGTGAATTTTTATTTAAATGATTTCTTCATGATGATATCTGTGGTATTAACTTACATACAACATCAGCAATAAATTTAATCAAATTCTTATACCCATGTGGGAAAGGGTGTCACGCACATCCTCCTGTGCCCTTTGTTCTTATTTTGCATCAAATGTGAAGAATAAACTCCAATTATTACATTAAAGTACCCAAATTAACAATTTGTTTATGCATTTAGTAGGAATGCATTAAAATTTCATGACCTCTTCCGTATGTATATCAGATTGAACGTAAATGAATTTCAACTCAGTTCTGAAAAACGAGTTATTTTGGTAAAACAATTCAATTCAACAAAAGACGGCCAGTTCCAGCTTTGGTCAGGGCACCGAATAATCTCCTGCCGGCCCTGTTTGTAATATAAATAGAATAAAGACTTAAGTTTTCGGCTTTAAAATGTTTAGTGGATATGGACGATTTACCATAATTATTATGATTATATGGAGTATAATACAGTGCGCCTCCAAAAATTCGAATGTGATCTAACCAAGCTAAAAATTTAGAATTTTATTTATGTATAAACAGTACTAGTTTCAGGAATTTTCTGGAAATCGTTTAGACATCGGCTGCAGAGCGCTTTTTTATTTTTTTTTGTTTCAAGTTAGTATAAAGTAGCAGTAGTAAGTTGAAAGTATAAAAGTGTAAAATCAACCCACTCTTTTAAAAATAGAACATACTCCACGGGAGCCCCTGGAAAAATTCACCAAGACTCCATGGACCTCAGGTTAAAGAGCACTGGTCTGATAGGTAGTGCACTAAACTCTTGTGGCAGCCTCTATGCATATGAAAAATATATATAAATGTATATATAAATAATATATTATTTCTATTTAATTTTACTTTCAATGTTCACCAACATTGAATTTATTCTTACTAGTTTTACCAACATTGTTTTTATTCTTACCTTTTGTATCAACCCTGAATTCAATTCAGCAGAATATGTAATTTACACGTGTAGAGAAAATGGATTCTCTCTCTATCATCGTGACCGCCAAAGAACAAACACGTTATTTTGTACCTCTAAGTCGATATTAAATTAATATTAAATAAAGTAATTTAAGTTTTAATAAAAATTAAAAAGTAGTTTCCTATCTCGCCCCCGGGACAACGAATAAAGTGAAGGAACCACATTGGTGAGCCTGACGACGAAGGAAATACATTGGTGACACCGAGACTTAAACGCGAGACGCGAGAATCGATACTTTCATCGAGAAACGTGAGCGCTTCATTCGGTGAGGTATGAAAACATAAACTAACAACCCGCGTGCTCTGCAAAAACGCAGCAACAAAAAAACCGTTGCGACATCTATCAGCAACCATTGAACAACAGCCAGAGGCGATTTCCACGTAGCAGCAACAAGAGAAACAGCAGTATCAAGAACAACAGGCAAGAACATATTCGTTAACTTAAGCAACATAAAAGCAAAATCAAGCAAGCAGAAGAAATTTTAAATTCTTCAGATCGTCTTCATAATGCCAGACTACGATGCTTCAACCAGAGGTTGCTTCAATTCAAAACCAAATGAAAATGTGAGTACCATTACTAATTGTCTGCTCCTCAAATAAGTCGAATTTCAATAAAAGCTCCAACATTTTTAAAACAGACCTGCATTTATTTTTTATACAAATGGAAGCCAAATTTACAAAGGCCGGAATCGCACGTGTTTCAACTATATATAATCATGTTATAGGTTCTCTATGTAGATCCTTAACATTTATCAATGGTATCTGATTTAACTCGTAATCCGCCAGCAGAAAATAAATACTTACTTACTTACTTAGCTGGCACTACAACCGATGATCGGTCTTGGCCGCCTCCACAAAGCTTCACCAGTCACTTCTGCTATGCGCGCGCTGGCGCCAGTTGATAAGGCCAAGTGCAGTCAGGTTGCCCTGCACCTGGTCTTTCCAGAGGAGATTAGGACGTCCCCTTCTGCGTGTTCCTCCACCGTGGTTCGAATAAAACACCCTTCTAGCCGGAGCGCTTTCTTCCATTTGCTCAACATGACCCAGCCAGCGAAGCCGCTGGAGTTTTATACGCTTGACTATGTCAGTGTCGGTGTACAGCTCATACAGCTCATCGTTCCATCTTATTCGAAACACGTCGTCCACGCATACTGGACCGTAGATCTTACGGAATATCTTCCTATCGAACGCTCCTAACAGCCTCTCATCATTGATGGTCAATGTCCACGTCTCTGCGCCATACATTAGGACGGGAAGGATGAGGGACTTATAGAGCGTTATTTTCGTCGGTCGAGAGAGGGCTCTACTTCTCAATTGCCTACTGAGCCCGTAGTAACACCTGTTGGCAAGAGTTAGTCTCCGCTTGATCTCAAGGCTGACATTATTGTTGGTGTTTATGCTGGATCCTAGATATACGAAATCCTTGACGACTTCAAAAGTGTAGTTGTCAACAGTGACATTTTGTCCAAGACGACGTGACTCTTTGTTTGTTGACACAAGGTATTTCGTTTTGTCCTCGTTCACCACTAGACCCACACGACGAGACTCCCTTTCCAGGTTGGAGAATGCACTGACTGCTCGAGCGTTTTTGCCAATGATGTCAATATCATCAGCGTATGCTAGCAGCATGACACTCTTGTAGAAGATAGTGCCAGAGATGTCGATGTTCGCAGCTGTCATTATGTCCTGGATATCTGTCACCAGATTTCCGTCTTCATCCTTGCAGGAAGAGGCCCCGGTCTTCAAACCAAGAGTCAGGCGTCTTATTCTTTCAAAGAATTTTCGGACCTCGTTCCTGTCCCGCAACATTTCGATATCATTGAACTCGCGTTAAAATAAATATGAATCATTAAAATTGCGTTTGATCAATGACCGCGTCTGATCATAAAAAGTTGAGAGTTTTGTTGACAGAAATTGAACTTGGGAAGGACAAGACATTTATTGCGAAAAATGCGTGATTTAGCACGAAATTCATTATCCGATGACGCCTTGAAAATATTTAGGATTGACCGATTACCAGTAAACGTCAGATCCGTCAAATGATAATCTAACCACATGTGCCACATTAGCAAAATCATAGAGCTAACAATGCCAAAGCACCTCTCTGAAATAAATGCGGAGAGTTCGGCCTATTCACATAAATGCGCCCATCGATTTCAAGATTTTGATTCAAATAGTAAATCATTCTAAAAACAAAAATCTCAATAAGCGATCGCGTTCCAACTCACGGTCCGATAAACATAGACCCTATTACCGATTTCATAATAAATTCGGTACTATGGCACGAAAATGTGAAAAGTCCTGCCGGTTCAAAGCACCGGAAAACTAGAAACCACCTGGCCCCTGGCGGCACACGAGGCGCACTCAAGTTTTACCCGCCGCCTTTTCGTTACTGACAAATCAAACCAACGCAAATATTTAGTTGTTACAAAATCACCGGAAACTTATAAACTTTTTGCTGCAAATGGCACACCTATAGTAACTTTCGGTAATATAACTTGTAATGTCAATCTAGGCCTTAGACGTAATGTTAGGTGGACTTTTTTAATCGCGGCCAATTTTTGGTGCTAATTTTCTCGACCATTTCGAACTATTAGTTGACATCAGAAACAAACAACTTCTCGAAGCCAAAACAAATTTACGTACTCGATACGCCTTCAACCTCACTCATTAGGGTGAGTACGATTTATAGCAAAACAAATCTCAATGACATAATTAACGAGTTCAAGGATCTTATGTTACCACCGACCTTTAACGATTGCAATAATTTGAAAAACCTAAAGCATTAAATGATTACAACAGGACAACCAATTTTTTCACGAGCACGTCGTTTAAACCATGAAAAACTTAAACTAGCCAAAACTGAACTCGAATCTGTGATTCGAACTGGTATTTGCCAACAAAGCAAAAGTCCTTGGGCAAGCACGTTCCACATGGTCCAAAATAAGAATGGTCAGTAGCGATTTTGTGGTGATTACCGCTTATTAAACGCCATAACAACATCATACCGATATCCTTTGCCGCCCATCCAAGACTTCACTCACGTGTTTGCAAGCAAACAAATTTTTTCTACAATCGATCTCATCAGCGCATATAACCAATTCCCAATTGCCGAAGAATACTGAGAAAAAACAGCCATTATTACTCCTTTTGGCTTTTTTGAGTTTAATGTTATGACATTTGGATTGCGAAATGGTTTGTGACGCATTCCACATTTCAACATGTCGTGTATGCGGATCACAAACAATAAATAAACCTAGAATTTGTGGCACAGTCTCAAGCAGACGACCATGAGTTACAACTCATCATCGATGGCAAATCGAATTATTCCATTAAATTGAGCAAAATTTACATCCCAAATTCGCAACTTATTGTTACACTTCAACAAAACAAATTTGACAATTTATTACCAACCGCTTGCGAAAACAAATATTCCATCTCGATTATAATCTGTCTCACCCAGGCAGAAAGGCATCGATCAAACTTTTAACCGAATGTTACATCTGGCCTAAAATTAGATCCGACGTATCTCAATGGGTCCCAGAATGCATTGAGTGTCAAAAGAGTAAAATACAAAGACACAATAAATCTGTTCTCGCGAACGTTAGAGTGCCTTATGGCCGGTTTCAACATATAAATATAGATTTAATCGGTCCACTACCATTATCAAATGACTTTCGCTATTGCCTAACTTGTATCGATCGCTTCTCAAGATGGCCAGTCGTTATGGTATTCCCATTGGAGACATAACAGCTGAGACAGTCGCTAAGGCATTGATCTATGGTTGGATTTCTCTGTAAGAAGTTCCTCAATTAATAACGACCGATCAAGGCAGACAGTTTGAATCGCATTTATTCAAAGAACTAAACATATACGAACATCGGCATATCATCCTCAAGCAAATGGCATGATTGAACGCCTGCAGCGTACTCTCAAAGCAGTAATAATGTGCCACAAAGACAATAACTGGTACGAAGCATTACCATTAGTGATTCTCAGCCTCCGTACGACTTATAAAGCAAATCTGCAAGCGTCTCCTGCAGAACTTTTATATGGCACGACTCTAAAACTCCCAGGAAATTTTTTCGAAAAAAAACTTTTAAGTACTCGTCAGATTTCGTTACCGATCTCAAAAATTCCATGATTCAGATCAGACCAATTCATCGAACCATTCATCAAAAAATCATTTTATTTAAGAAAAACTATATACACACATGTTTTCTAATGTGACGATTCTGTAAGGGCTCCATTTAAACAACCATACGATGGTCCTTATGAAGTTATTAAAAAGAGAGCAAAGAATTTAGACATTCGAATTAACGACAGATTAGTAACGGTAACAACTGATGAGCTAAAAGTCACAAACATAATTTAGAATATAATAATGATTCTGTATTACCTACCGAAAACTTCAACAAAAAAAAAAAATACGTAAAGAAAAAAACTAAAACAAAGAAACTAGTTGCAAGTATAAAAAACCCACCGAAGTGAAAACGAAATCCGGCAGACTGACGGGCAGTAAATAAGCCCATCCGTTTCTTTGTACCTCTAAGTCGATATTAAATTAATATTAAATAAAGTAGTTTAAGTTTAAATAAAAATTAAAAAGTAGTTTCCTATCTCGGCCCAGGGACAACGAATAAAGTGAAGGAACCACATTGATGAACCTGACAACGAAGGAACTACACTCTTACCCGGGATGTTTCGGGTTCGATTACCGTCTGGTAATTGATTTTTATTAGTGACCTTATTACATTGCTACCGATATGAAGGGAATAGCGGCTTTACCTGGTCAATACTAATATTGTCATTATTTTCATCAGTATAGCACTGATGCCCAACTTACCATACACGATCAATAAAAATGGCATTACTAGAAGCTGGGCACGAGGGGAATCCCACCTTGCTCCATTCATGTACAAATATAACACGCACGACATAAGTGGATGCGAAAAGCTCTGCCTAGGCCCTCCATGGCCTGTTGTGCCATTAAAAGAAAAAAAGGAATAGGCAAAAGCAGAAAGTAGAAACAAAAATTTTCTACACGGCTTCACCTCTTGCCAGGCAAGCCTACAATAGCATATGAAAATCTTTTCACTTCGATTTTCGGATTCGGCATTGGATCCCCTCGATTCATGTACAAGTACGCACAAAATGAGTGGATGCGAAAAACTCGGCAGGCCCTCCATGGGCTGTTTTGCCATTAAAAGAAGAAGAAGTCTTTAATGTTTAGTTTTATCAAAATATTTATACACTCTATGTACAGAGTTGTATAATCATCGGTTGTTTGTAACCTTTGGCGTTGTAGCTAGGTAGAGGGATGGGGAACGGCCCCACGACACTTCTGGACTCCTCCAGAAAAAATTTGTTACAAAAAATTATATGCAACTTAGCTTGCATATTTAAAAAAACCAAAAACAAAGACATTTTTGTCGTTAATATACAGGGTGTTTTTTTTTAGAAGTGTGGTTTTCAAGAAAAAATAAAAGCATATAATTTAATGTTATGGCCAAGAATTTTGCTTTATTACAAAGATAAGGATTTGCCATTATGTTTTAAAAACGATTTCATGCAAGTGGCCGCCGCGGCTGGTTCGAATAAATTCCAGCCGAGAGGCCCAATTTTCGACTAGCTTTCATTACATTGCTTCATCACATTTAATGTTTAAAAAAGTTAGAAAAGTTAACAAAAAAGGTATTTAATTTCTTTAACGTGTCAAAATTGTCCTTTGGCATATTTTTATTTCTCATGAATGCCGTCACATGACGCTACTTTGAACTTTAACTTCAATTTTCACCATTCCTAATATTGAGCTGCATGTTTAAGTATTTTATTTAAAAAATATATAAGTTAATGAAACTAATGTTTTTACATTTTATAACCGATTTATTCGAACGTACAAACAGAAGTGACTTAAAGCTTACTTACAACTTTACTTAACACCTACATATGCTATTGTCATCAATTTAGCAATTGGGGGATTGTTGAAATTAAGTTGCACAAGTGCAACTGACTGGAAGTGGATCAGATGCTGAGCTGGCAATTTTTGATATTAAAAACTTTGCGGGAAAAGAAATGATGAAATAGTATACGGAGTGATTAAAGCGTTGACCGCGTTAACTTATATATTTGAGGGTCAGGCTCTCTACGAAATAAACTTAGCTACGCCAATGTTGGGAACGCCCAGAATTTAGGGGGGTAGGCTGGGGTGTACTCAAGGGGAGATAATGAGGGTTTGAGTGTTAACCCCGCCCCTGCCCCCATGACACTCCGTTTTTCGAAATTTTTAACACTTAATTTAAGCGCAGCCTTAAGCTTAACAAGTCCAAACAAAATGAAGAATATGCAATACAAAAAGAACGAGTTGATGCAATTGAGACAAAAAAAAAACACGCGCGGATAATATATATATATATAGCTGCCAAGCGCACGGCTACGTCGCGATAGTATATAGATTTTGTATTTGTATATTTACATATTCATATTTTGTACATCAACCTCAGTGCAAAAACTCTCTTTGTATTTCAAAAGAAATTCTGAAAACTTTAAACTTGCTTTGGTACTAAGGGTTAAAGGAGGATTGAAACGAGAAGTAATACATTTAGAATATATAAGTATTTTAGATGGTCTACCATATGCTCATATTCGAATATGAATGACCATATTTTTTTACATTCAGTTGCTGTGATTTCTAAATACTTCGATTTGCGTTTCAACTATTCTATTAAAGGTGACATATTATCAAGTTCCATATAGATATAATGACTTCCAACTGTTCAACTGATGAATTTTTTTTGTTAATTAAATCAAGTAAAATGTAACATATGTTGTAGGAACACACTCCTTCAAATAAACTATGCATTATATCACATTGTTCGTTACTTGAAAAGTTAAGATGTTATTAAAAATACAAGATTCATAAATTCCTGTTGACATGGGATCCTGAATTCTTACGTCTTCTTGATAATTAAGTATATTTCTTAACTTTTCCCTTTGTTCTTTACAATCACTTTTTGTCGAAAGTTTATCCTATTTACAAATTCTACAAACTGATTTACTATTGAAAGATTTGGAAAATCCTAAAATACTATTTAATCAATTTTCTAAATTTTGACGAAAGAAACAACATTTTTGATAGACAAATAATTTGTTAGAAATTATAGACCATTTATATTATTTTTTTCGTGATTTATTTCTTGCAAAACTATCAATTAAGGAGTCATAGTTGATTTTTTTTACTAAGTCGCTTTCAATGGCCATGATTTATTTTTAATTGGCCAAGTGACGTCCTTAGGTAGTTTTTGACCCGCTTAAGAATGCTAAATGATCTCTCACCAGACGCATTGGCAATTGGGATTGTTAAAAATATTTTAGGATTATTTCAACGTTTGGAAATGTTGATGTTAAACCTTCCAGAATTGACTCATACATTTCAGGCAGTGTTAATATTTTTTCCAATTTTACAAAATGAAGGAACTGCTCAACCTCATCTTTGAATACTAATTGATTTATGTCATCTTTATAGTTTTCAACTAAATTTGATGCACACTGAGCAAATTTTTCTTTAGGCAAATCAAAATCAAAAAATATTAAAAAGTTTTGTAATACCTCGTCATAAACTACAGACCTTCTTTCAACTTTGAATAGTTATTTCCCACGTAAAATTATGTCATTATCTGAAGTTTCATCGAATTGTATTTTTCTTTTCCTGTTTCGATTTTTTCGAATACTGAGTATGAATGCTGATAAAGATTTCAATAAATTAGTTCCTTTTTGTATGTTACATGCTTTGTTTTGTAACGATTTATTGGTGGAATTAATTCTTTGTTTTCCAAAAAATCAATATCAGTGCCGTCTCTAAATCTTCAAAACTACGACGTAATTTTTTCGCCTGAATTTTTGTTATGGGCTTTTCAGATGGGTTAATAAAAATTTCACCAAGAACGGTTCTTATGAAAGAAAAATTCTTTCGTACAGTTAATACAGCTTCTGCTCTGGATGACCATCGAGTGTCACATATACGTTTTAAAGTATGTCTTAATTTTTGATCAGTTTTCATTAGCTGATCCCATCTCTTTGTCGAAGAGGAAAAAAGACGAATAAATTTTGAATAAAATCAAAGAATCTAATAGCTTTAGAAAAACATTCTGCAGCTGTATTTCCAACAAAAACAGCACTTTTGCTGTAACTTTTAATTTTAGCTTGGAGATCGTTATAAATGCCTGACATGTTCGAAGCATTGTCATACGTTTGTCCCCGGCAATTATATATGTTCAAACCTAATTCGGACAAGCTGGACAAAATAGTTGTTTCTAAATATGTTGCATCAGGATGTTCTATCGGAATAAAACATTTGAACCTTTCTTGAATTTTTTGATCTAAATCTACATACCTGATAATAATAGTTAACTGGTCAGTATGGCTAGCATCAGGCGTGGAATCAACTCTAAGAGCAAAATAGTTAGCTCTTTTTATTTCATCAACAATGGAGTTTTGTACACTTTGCCCATAAGTTCTATGAATTCATCACACGTGGTTTTAGATAAATAATTAACATGTCCAATCCCGCAATTACTGTATTTTTCTAAGTCAACCTTTAAAAAGTCATCAAATTCAGCCAAATATTCAACACAGCTAGGAAAATTGCCTTTGGAAGAATTAGCATGTCCTCTAAACCCTAAGCCCAAACTTCCCAAAAGTCTAACTATAGCAACGACTCGTTTTAATACCTCACGCCAATAAATTGCCTCTTTTTCTATTACTTCTAAAAGTTTGGAATCGACGCGACCACTTATTTTAGCACGACGAACATAAGCACACATACAACTTTTATGTTCTTTTATCATGTCTTTTCAAAACGTCTAGAATATTTTACCAATCGGATTATCCTGAAACTAAATCATTAGATTTTTTACTGAATAGTTTACAAGCAAAGCAATAAACAGATTTCGTTGTTTCAGAATAAATCAACCATTCTCTTCGCTCTGTTTATTTTAGTCATATAAAAATGTACATCATTTAATTTTCGGTATATTTGTTGATCATTATTATCTTTATAACATTTTTTAAAAGATTCTAAATTTCCCACATTTTTGGCTTTTGTTCAAATACAATGTTCAATCAAATCATTACTAATTATTTTTGGCCATAAACCAATGTCAGTAAAGTTGGGATAAGTATTTGTACATTTTATTATTTCACTCTCAATTTCAATCTCTATGTCATTGGTAATGGCAACGCAATTATCACTTGCACCTTCTTCTACACAAACACTCCTATTTGAAAGCTTAACATCGTTATCAGCTATAAAGTACTGGTAGTGAAACATTTTTATATGCCACCGCAGTACTGGCAGATGGAACATTTCCATCCCATGACATAAATTTTGCAAGGGAGTTTCTTTGCTTTTCATTTTTCCTCGTTTTAATTTTTGTTCGTAGTCGTTTTTGTGCGGCAGACTCGAAAGTTCTTTTCATTTCAAAGTATATTTTTCAATAATTTTTTAAAAAATAAAATGGTATAATTGTTGAGTGAATTAGAATTATTAAATGATGAAAGCAACAACGTTGGTCTTGGTAGTTTTAAAAAAACTGTTCGTTGTTCTGAAAATATTAATCTCAAATCAAAATTTAAATTATGCTAATAGAAATACTCAATAAACACAAATAATTGCGCTCAAAATTTGATGTTAACGCAACAAAATTCAAACAAACAATGAAATGAAATGAATGAAATTGCATTTTTCAAACGAAATATAGAAACGCAAAGCTTGTTTATGTTTGGTTCTTTTTTTTCCTATTTGCTTTTGAAAATGTTAAATTTTTATATTTATATCTTGTGTTTTGTGTATCATATATTTTATTTTGAAACGGTCTACTACAATCGAAAATAAATATAGTTCACTTAATAGTATTAAATTTGAATTGGAGGTTTTAAACCCTTCCAAAATTTAAAATTTCAAATTCTACGACTATTTTATTTATTTTATAAAATTTTTTTAATTTTGGAGGCCCTTATAATTTGGAGGGCCTAGGCAAATGCCTAATCTGCCTCCAGGTAAATCCGTCGCTGGTCTCTAATAACCAAACTCTATAAGTGTAGTTTTCGAAACTAATTTCCAAACGTGTGTCTTCCAAATATTTTATTTCATTAATAAGATTACAGAAAGTGACTTTATTACCTAAAAGTTTAACCGTTTTTGTTCTAACGAAGCCAAGTGGAAAATGCTCTTTAAAATTAGGAAAACTGTATTAAACTGCGCAAATGCATTTTGTGTGAACTTAGAGGGTTATTTATTTCATAAGCGTCCAAGTATAAAATGTATGGAATTTATTTTTAATTTTTGTTAGCTGTTAGCATTTTTAATAGCTGTTTTTTAATTTTAAATTTTTTACCATTTACGAAATTTTGTATTCAATTGTTCTTAAGTGACTCGTCAATGCTTTTTAAAGTTGATTTAAAAATGTTTGGAGGAGATCTAGATAAAGTGCAATCTTTTCATTTGAAATCGTACCGCCATTAAATAAAAATTCGAAAATTAATTTCTAATCGTTGTGTTTAAATGTATACAAAAACTTTCTTGGGCATTAGAAATAATGAACTTGCGCGACTTCTTCCTTCATGATTTTGAGACAGTTTAGTAGTTATATTACCCACATATATTTAAGATATTCTTTCAAACTGCGATTTTCTCGCAATTTTTTGTCTCTAATTTTTTTCTCAAAGTAAGCAAAAATTTTTATATTGCAATTTGGCCATTTGTCCAGTAAATTATACTATTTTCCAGGATATAGTATGTTTAAATCGTATTGTATCTGGAAATGTCAGAAAATTACTTGTCCATGAACATAATTATAGCAAATATGCAATTTTTTGTATTTATTTTTTATTGATACATTCAACACACAACTATGAATGCAGAGCATTGTGTTGAATGGAAGTAAGATAGATAGGTGGGAGAAATAAGGAGGGAGAATGAGAGCTTTTCATAGGCAATTTTTACTCTTGTAGGTATGACATTGCCTGCCAAGAGGTGGTGCCGTGTATAAATTATGTTGCTTTTTTATCTTTTTTTTTAATTTAATTTTGCCTGTGCCGAAATTTGAACTCCCGACACTCTGCGTAACAGTCCAACGCACTACCGCTACGCTGCACCGACTACACCAAAGTATTAGAAAGTATTTATAGGGCAGCATGAACAAGCTTTACTCTACCTTTTATAAGATATGCATAGTGACTGCAAAAGCCTAAGATAGCGGTCACTTGGACAGTAGGGGAAAAGGTCAACGTCCTTAACTGATCGGCCTTGTTATCCACAGGAAAGTAGAGGCATTATTTCTTATTTGTGGCAGAAAAAATTTTAACTGGTTATCAGAAAAAGAGAAATTGACTGCGTGGAGCTTGAACAGGAAAGACGTACTTTGTTAAAATTTTTGCTGTTGATATAAAGAATAAGTGAATTGCTGGATCAGGAATACCCAAGCGATCAGGAGCATAAAGTGCTGGGTGGATTGCTGCTGCATGTTGGATCACCAGGGAAAATACACAGAACATACTATGTGGCTTGTGTGATTACCGGACATCACAGGGTTCAGGACATGCAACAGGAGATCAACATAAATACATCTGTTAAGAGTGAAATAGACATACATATACCAGTAGTAGTGTTAAAATTCTTTAAGTTCAAATTCGGTTTTATGTCAGTGAAAAAGAAAAAAAAAATTAAGAGACAAAATGTTAAAAGTATAATTTAAAAGAAATGATAAATCATACATATAAGCATAAAAAAAAAGTGTTGATGAAAATTTTACTATATATCTATACTTAAATCTAATTATCACAGCGAGTATCACAGGTGCAACAATTATCAAACCACACGTAGCATGCAACATCATCGTCGTTGGGCCCATCGTCGGATCGGTGAAGTAGCAATTTAACGTGAGTAAGTTAAATAAAAAAAAATTCTAAAAATACTTATATACTTATAGTGTTAACATGATTTAAAAATATATTTATATAGTATGACATATTTTTTTTGTGGGTGTAAATCATACCAACACGCATATCTCTCGATCATTTATTTATCTTTGCTTTTAAGTATAACTGCTCTCTCAAAAATAATATTCACCACGCTCTCACAGATTTATTGTTTTTATTTTATTTTTATATTCTAACCGCATAATATTACTAGGCCAATAGGAAAATTTATCAATAGGTGATTTATTAGAAATTTTAATTATAAATAATTTTACTAGTACAGTATTTTAAAACTACATAAAATCTTCGTAAATAATTAGTAATATTTTAATGAAATGAAATATTTACAAAATAAAATAATTAGTATAAGTTTGTAATAATAAAAATAAGTAATAATGAAATTTTAAGATATTATTATTTGATGAAATGTAAGGGTGAATAGTAGATAAGTTAAGCAATGGGATATCGACAGTATGGTAATACATCGATATCAGGTAGGGTGGGTACAGACTTTCCCCCTCTAAATTTTAGTTTCTTATTTATTTGTTGGTGGTAGTTACATACGCGTTCAATAGTTGTCTTATGGAGATTACTTTTTAGGATTTTTTCTACTGTATGCTGCATACAAATAAAATTTAATGTAACTCTTCACATCATATCACTGAGACTAGCCCACTCCCATTTTCCCTGAGCTTAGACTGAAGCATTGCTAGGTATGCAGCGACCTCCTAACATGATGTGAGCCTTGAAGAAGGTGGAAGTTTGTTACATATAAAATTAAATGGCGCCCAACGTGTGGGGCCCGACCGTTAGAAAGACAGAAACATTTGAAGAGTCTGACCAACAGAAATTAAAATTTTGGTCTCCCCACAATAATAAAATTTTTTTTTCGCAGTTTTTGTGTTGTTGTAGGACCAGAATTGTTTGGATAATTTCGAATATTGACCACGCAACTATGAAACTTGCAGTTTATTTGTTAAATTGACTTGTGCTCAATTTAATATAGTATTTCATTCGTTTAATGTTGTACATGTTTTGAATTTTAGACAAACTGTTATCCACGATTTTATTACCATAACTATGCAATATCAAACACTTATTCACTCGTTTGTTTGTGTAATCTTTCAGAATTTTTTTTTTTTTTCTCTGGATTACTTAGGTGATTTACCCAAGATCATGCAACACAAGGTATTATTTATATAAACACCTCCTAAACTATTTCTACTTACCACGATTTATTCACGAAGCTAATGATTTTGATTTTCAATTTTTACTGTTTATTGTTCACCATACAGAGTAGTCAAATAAAGTTAAGTCTAGAAAGCAAATTTTTTTATAATAATAATAATAAGAAAAAACAAAAAAAAAACTTACATACTATAATATACTATACCTACATAATTTACAATGCCAGTTACTTGAAGTACGGAAAATCTTGCTAGTGCTCTTGGAGTGATCCTCTTAATAATACAATTTGTGCTATATGTAGCGAAGTTTTTCTGAATGATATAGACAAAGCAGAAACTTCGTGCAAGCATCACTTTCATTATTGCATTAAGACTTGGTTAGAAACAAATCATACATGCCCTGTGTGTAGAAACGCTTGTAAAATAGCAGATGTAAGAATAAATCAATCAGCTGATGTTAATCCTGAACCTCGCTCACAATCCTGTCGTGGAAGAGGTGGAGCAGATTGCGCGATCGACCTCACACGAGACTCTATTCACAACAAAATTTACCATCTAATTCATCGCTAGAACAAACTGCAACACCACGGCCAAGACCGAGCGCATTGCATACAGAAAATATAAATAAGAACAGAATTCAACAAATTATATCGGAGTCTTTAAGCGTTTTTCGCTATGAAGCAGCTTCAATTTCTGGTGAAATTCAATCATTATTTAGGAATTTGAATATATGAGAGAACCCTCCAGTTCAACGTGCTAATTCATATCAGAGGTGGCATGATGATCAGCCATTCCAATCGCATATCACCTGTTGGCCAACACCCTGAACCTATACCTCTGCGAGAATCAACTGCACGCTCAAACGAGCCTTATTAAAAATTGGCAAATTAAATTTACTGGATCCACTGATGATATTAGCGTCGATGAATTCATATACCGTGTTAATACGCTTACAACAACTCAATTGAATGGCAATTTCAACATAATATGTCAACATTTGCATTGTCTGTTCGAAGGCAATGCCAAACAATGGTTTTGGAGATATCACAGACACTCAAATGGTATAGAATGGTTTGAGTTATGTGAAGCTATGCGACGTCAATACAAAGATCATGTTACTGATTCAGAGATTAAAGACGATATAAGAAGAAGAAGACAAAGGCCTTCTGAATCCTTTGATGAGTTTGAAGATATTATAATGAGTCTTTGCGACAAATTGAGATTTCAACTACCGGACTCTGAACTCGTAGAAACACTTATTCGAAATCTAAAACCCGATTTGCGTCATGAGTTATTACACTTAAATATTACCGAAATTTCGACTTAGCGCCGTGAAGTTAAAAAACAAAAGTTCTTTAAAGACATACAAGCTAGTAATGCGAGCAGAATAAACGCCTCTCGCAAGCAAGTGTTTGAAATAACCCCAGATATTAATAAAGATTATAACATTTTCGATTCAGAAAATGAAGTAGATGCTATTGATCTTGCGCAAAGAAAATGCTGGAATTGCGATAAAGCCGAGACGTATCTTTTGTTACGGCTGTGGAGCTTTAAATACTTACAAGCCTACCTGTGCCAGATGTTTATCTAGAACGGAAAACTCGAAGCAGGACGTTCGTCCAAATACGAACGGGCGTCCATTTCTTCACCCGAGACAGTAGAACAAAATATCTTAATTAAAAATACTGAAGTACCTAAGCTTAACTCTGAAATTCTTGAAAAAACTACCACTATTCATTCATTCACCTAGTTTACGTAATCCACTGGTTCTTCCTTATCACCAAAGTTTGGAAAAGTACAAAAAAATTCGTTCTCCGATATTTTCTGAGCAACCTGTTGTACATAGACACACTCGCTCTGCTCAGCGCATGTATAGTTTTTGGAAGCTGAGGAAGCGATTGCGCAACTATTGCATTTCATCTATAGTTTATTCTGGTAATGATATTCCTCCGTATGCCAGCATTAAAATGTATGGTAAAACATATTTAGTCTTGTTAGATAGTGGGGCTAATCAAAGTTGTATAGGCGGTAGTTTGGCAAAACATATATTAGCAGATTCCCTATATCCAGTATAAAAAGTATTTGAGAATGTCAAACTGCAGGTGGTCAAAAGCAAAAGATCCATGATAAGTTAGATGTAGATGTCATGTTTGTAAAACAATTTAAGCCAATTAAATTTGTCATTGTTCCATCTCTTACGCAGGATGTTATATGTGGTATGGATTTTTGGAAATTGTTTAACATAAATATTTTGCCAACGACAAATGTTAATGAAATAGCGAGCGATGAAATCGATCCTGACACTTTACTGTTGTCATTTTCACAGCGACGACAGCTTGACAGACGACAGTTATTAGTGTATTTCCTTCTTTTGAAAAAGATGGCCTTGGTAGTACTAGTTTAGTAGAGCATAATATTGATACAGGTTTAGCTATTCCGATAAAACAAAGGTATTACCCAAAATCTCCGGCAAGGGAAAAATTTTATGTGAGGAAATAGATAGAATGCTAGACTTGGGTGTTATCGAAGTAGCTGAAGGTTCCACATGGTCATCACCAGGTGTTTTAATAGTTAAACCTGAAAACTTCGCTTTTGTCTCGACTCCAGAAAGCTCAATGAAGTCACGGTAAAGGTGCGTACCCAATCCCGAACATTGATGGCCTAATTTCTCGCTTACCTTTGCGTGGAATCCGTTGGCACAAATGACATTCGATTCTATCAAAGAAGAATTAACAACCGCTCCATTTCTTATTCATCCTAACTACAATAAGCCGTTTATAGTCCAATGCGACGCAAGTCAGTGTGGTGTCAAGTTGATGAAAATGGTGAAGAGAGACCAATTGCTTTCATGTCACACAAACTGAATCAAGCGCAAAGGAACTACACTGTCACAGAACTAGAATGCTTGGCAGTAGTGTTGGCGATAAAAAAGTTTCGCTCGTATATTGAGGGACATGAGTTCAAAGTGGTAACCGACCACGCTAGCCTGAAATGGTTAATGAGACAAAAAGATTTAAGTGGAAGGTTAGCACGATGGGCTCTAGAGCTTCAAGGCTATAAATATGTGATAGAGCATCGTAAAGGTAGCGAAAACAAGGTTGCGGACGCATTATCTCGTGCATTTGAAGCAGACGCTAATTTAGTTTAAATTGCAGTCGAAGTTTGTCCAGAAATTGATATTAATTCCAAATATTTTGATTCAGAAGAATATATTACTCTGCGAGAGAAATTTGCTAATGCTGATTTACCAGACTATAAAGTGATTGATAAATATATCTGTCATCGAACTGGTTTTGAAAATGATAATGAGGAAGTATGAAAGTTATATAGTCATATACGCCGCCCATAATGTACCTGGCGCAGCTCATGGTGGAATTGCGAAAACTTTAGAGCGCATAAGAAGGCATTTTTATTGGCCTGGTATGGTGACAAATACGTCAATATGTCTTAGCTTGCGAAATGTGTAAAACATCTAAAACACCCACGTATGGTTTACGCCCACCAATGGGGCAAATGATAGAGTCTGAACGACCATTCCAGCGACTGTATATTGATTTAATAGGAACTTTTCCTAGGACTAAAACTTTTAATCTTGGTATATTGATAATCTTAGATCATTTTAGCAAATTTACATTTTTGAAAGCACTCAAAAAATTCAGTACTAAGTTAATAACGGACTACCTTAAAATATAAATTTTCGATTGTGTGAGTGTGCCTGAAACCATTGTTTCTGACAATGGAAGCCAATTCATAAGCAAAGATTTTTCTAGTTTTCTTGCAAAGTATGGCATTAATCATACTCGCACTGCTATATATTCACCTCAATCCAACGCTTCCGAACGCGTTAACCGCTCTATCAACGCAGCGTTGCGAACATATATACGCAAAGATCAACGTACCTGAGATATATATTTGAGCAGCATCAATAGTTCACTTAGAAATAGCTTACATCAATCCATAGGTAAATCACCATACTATATTGTTTTCGGCCAGTATACGATTACCCATGGCAGTGAATACAGTACATTGCGGAATCTTAATCTTTTAGCAGAAGGTTCAAAAAGGTTAAGCAGAGAAGATCAATTTGGAACTATTCGCAAGGAAATAAGGGCTTAAATGAAGGAAGCATATGACAAAAATACACGAACTTACAATCTTCGCTCTAGAGGTCGACAGTTTGCTGTAGGACAACGAGTCATGCGACGTAATTTTGCTCAAAGTAACTTAATCAAGCATTTTAATGCCAAACTGGCACCTACGGGCATAAAATCATGCGTTGTGAAAAAACTGGGTAATGCATACTATCTGTTGGAAGATGTAGAAGGCAAGAATAGTGGAACATATCACGCTAAACTTAAAAACATTTTTTTTATTATAAATCTCAGCTTTGATTAGATGCTACCCTTCAGTTGGCTTCGTCTAGCATCAATCTTGGGGTGGGGGTGTGTAAGGGTCAACCTAAAATTTCAGTGAGAACATCCAGAACTTCATACATATCACCTAGTGCGATGGATAAAGGTACAAGTATTCGTACCAAAGTATAGTACTTACCTATATGCATAAAGTTTATATAGGCCCCCCCAAATAAAAGTTGTTCACTTCCGACAAGAAGGTATTTCTGATAAGCGGGTAACTTAAATAACACTCTTTTACCGTTCTTAGCAGAAAGTATTTATAGGGCAGCATGAACAAGCTATACTCTACCTTTTATAAGATATGCATAGTGACTGCAAAAGCCTAAGATAGCGGTCACTTGGACAGAAGGGGAAAAGGTCAACGTCTTTAACGCCTCTACTTTCCACAGGAAAGTAGAGGCATTATTTCTTATTTGTGGCAAAAAAAATTTTAACTGTCGATCAGAAAAAGAGAAATTGACTGCGTGGAGCTTGACAGGAAAGATGTACTTTATAAAAATTTTTGCTGTCGATATAAAAAATAAGTGAACTGCTGGACCAGGAATACCCAAGCAACCAGGAGCATAAAGTGCTGGGTGGATTGCTGCTGCATGTTGGATCACCAGGGAAGATACACAGAACATACGATGTGGCTCGTGTGACTACCGGACATCACAGGGTTCAGGACATGCAACAAGAGATCAACGTAAATACATCTGTTAAGAGTGAAATAGACATACATATACCAGTAGTAGTGTTAAAATTCTTTTAGTTCAAATTCGGTTTTATGTCAGTGAATAAGAAAAAAAAAATTAAGAGACAAAATGTTAAAAGTATAATTTAAAAGAAAAGATAAATCATATAAGCATAATAAAAAAGTGTTGAAGAAAATTTTACTATATATCTATACTTAAATCTAATTATCACAGCGAGTATCACAGGTGCAACAATTATCAAACCACACGTAGCATGCAACATCATCGTCGTTGGGCCCATCGTCGGATCGGTGAAGTAGCCATTTAACGTGAGTAAGTTAAATAAAAAATAGTGTTAACATGATTTAAAAATATATTTATATAGTATGACATATTTTTTTTGTGGGTGTAAATCATACCAACACGCATATCTCTCGATCATTTATTTATCTTTGCTTTTAAGTATAACTGCTCTCTCAAAAATAATATTCACCACGCTCTCACAGATTTATTGTTTTTATTTTATTTTTATATTCTAACCGCATAATATTACTAGGCCAATAGGAAAATTTATCAATAGGTGATTTATTAGAAATTTTAATTATAAATAATTTTACTAGTACAGTATTTTAAAACTACATAAAATCTTCGTAAATAATTAGTAATATTTTAATGAAATGAAATATTTACAAAATAAAATAATTAGTATAAGTTTGTAATAATAAAAATAAGTAATAATGAAATTTTAAGATATTATTATTTGATGAAATGTAAGGGTGAATAGTAGATAAGTTAAGCAATGGGATATCGACAGTATGGTAATACATCGATATCAGGTAGGGTGGGTACAGACTTTCCCCCTCTAAATTTTTGTTTCTTATTTATTTGTTGGTGGTAGTTACATACGTGTTCAATAGTTTTCTTATGGAGATTACTTTTTAGGATTTTTCCTACTGTATGAGCTGCATACAAATAAAATATAATGTAAATCTTCACATCATATCACAAGTATGTACTGACGTTATCTTGTAAGGTATTTCGCAAGCATTCGCTGATATTGTCTTGCAAGGTATTTTGTATTTCTAGAGAAGTATTGTCGATTTCATCACAATTCCCATCATCAATTGTACTTTCGTTTCCATTTTTGGCAGTCCTTCGCCGCTTTGCTTTTTGATTGCGGTATCTGTCGTATAATTGGCCACCTGGAATATTACAATTATTTCTCGAAATATAATAGTAGTCCCAAAAAAAAGTATGTTAAGTATATCAAAAGAATTAAGACATTTTTTCGGAGACATACTTACTTACTTAGCTGGCGCTACAACCGATGATCGGTCTTGGCCGCCTCCACAAAGCTTCGCCAGTCACTTCTGCTATGCGCGCGCTGGCGCCAGTTGATAAGGCCAAGTGCAGTCAGGTTGCCCTGCACCTGGTCTTTCCAACGGAGATTAGGACGTCCCCTTCTGCGTGATCCTCCACCGTGGTTCGAATAAAACACCTTTCTAACCGGAGCGCTTTCTTCCATTCGCTCAACATGACCCAGCCAGTGAAGCCGCTGGAGTTTTATACGCTTGACTATGTCAGTGTCGGCGTACAGCTTATACAGCTCATCGTTCCATCTTATTCGATACACGTCGTCCACGCATACTGGACCGTAGATCTTACGGAGTATCTTCCTCTCGAACGCTCCTAACAGTCTCTCATCATTGATGGTCAATGTCCACGTCTCTGCGCCATACATTAGGACGGGAAGGATGAGGGACTTATAGAGCGTTATTTTCGTCGGTCGAGAGAGGGCTCTACTTCTCAATTGCCTACTGAGCCCGTAGTAACACCTGTTGGCAAGAGTTAGTCTCCGCTTGATCTCAAGGCTGACATTATTGTTGGTGTTTATGCTGGATCCTAGATAAACGAAATCCTTGACGACTTCAAAAGTGTAGTTGTCAACAGTGACATTTTGTCCAAGACGCCGTGACTCTTTGTTTGTTGACACAAGGTATTTCGTTTTGTCCTCGTTCACCACTAGACCCACACGACGAGACTCCCTTTCCAGGTTGGAGAATGCTGCACTGACTGCTCGAGCGTTTTTGCCAATGATGTCAATATCATCAGCGTATGCTAGCAGCATGACACTCTTGTAGAAGATAGTGCCAGAGATGTCGATGTTCGCAGCTCGAATTATTTTCTCCAGCATTAGGTTAAAGAAGTCGCACGATAGGGAGTCACCTTGTCTGAAACCTCTTTTGGTATCAAATGGTGCGGAGAGGTCTGTCCCAATTTTCACAGCGCTGGTGGTGTTGGTCAGTGTCATTTTGCAAAGACGAATGAGCTTTGCAGGGATACCAAAATCAGACATTGCGGCGTACAAGTGATCCCTAATCGTGCTGTCGAAGGCGGCTTTATAATCGACAAATAGATGATGGGTGTCGATCTGTTTTTCTCGGGTCTTTTCCAGGATTTGGCGTAGTGTGAATATCTGGTTGATGGTGGATTTACCAGGCCTGAAGCCACACTGATAAGGTCCAATCAGTTTGTTGACGATGGGCGATTCGCACAGTACGCTCGATAGAACCTTATATGCAATATTAAGAAGGCTGATCCCACGGTAGTTGGCGCAGATCGTGGAATCACCCTTCTTATGGATTGGGCAGAGTACGCTGAGATTCCAATCACTTGGCATGCTTTCATCTGACCATATTCTGCATAGAAGCTCATGCATGCGTTTTTTGAGCTCTTCGCCTCCGGTCTTAAACAACTCAGCAGGCAGGCCATCTGCACCTGCAGCCTTATTGTTTTTCAGCCGAGCAATGGCTGTTAAGACCTCCTCATAGTCAGGCGGCGGTACTTCAACGCCGTCAGTGATTGGGGTTTCCGGAGTGGGTTCCGCAGTGGTGGGATTATTGCCGTCTTCGCCATTAAGCAGCTGCGAAAAGTGCTCCCTCCATAATCTCATTATGCCCTGGATATCTGTCACCAGATTTCCATCTTCATCCTTGCAGGAAGAGGCCCCGGTCTTCAAACCAAGAGTCAGGCGTCTTATTCTTTCAAAGAATTTTCGGACCTCGTTCCTGTCCCGCAACATTTCTTTATCATTGAACTCGCGTCTTTCTTATCTCTTTTCTTGCGCCTGAAAAGACGTTTCTCCTCCCTCCTCAACTTTCTGTATCGCTCCTTAGCAGCTCGCGTTGCAACTGACTGCAGGGTGGCTCTGTATACTGCGTTTTTTGCTTCAGTAGCATCGCGACACTCTTGGTCGTACCACATATTTCTCCGTCGACGGTGGTAGCCTAGCACCTCTTCGGCAGCCGTACGCATAGAGCGGGAAATGTACGTCCACTGTGCGCATATATCATCAAGTTGAGGGGTGTTTTGCGAAAGGAGAAGTGCAAGTTGGTTGGCAAAGACTTTGGCTGTCTGTTGTGATTGCAGCTTTTCGACATCCAGCTTTCTCTTTGTACCTATCCGTACGCGATTTGCTACACATATACGTGTGCAGACCTTGGCTGCAACCAAGTAGTGGTCTGAGTCGATGTTTGCACCACGTATTGTGCGTACGTCTAGTACATTGGAAGCGTGGCTTCCGTCGATCACAACGTGATCAATTTGGTTTCGTGTGTTTTGATCAGGGGACAGCCAAGTGGCCTTATGGATATCCTTATGTTGGAATCTGGTGCTACTAACTGTCATGTTTCGTGCCGCGGCGAAGTCGATCAGTCTCATACCGTTATCGGTGGCTTCGTCGTGGAGACTGAATTTTCCGATCGTCGGACCAAAGAGACTCTCCTTGCCCACCTTGGCATTAAAGTCGCCTAACACGATTTTAACATCGTGGCGGGGGCAATGCTCATAAGCTTTGTCGAGGAGCTCGTAGAAGTCATCTTTGGTCGTTTCATCCTTCTCATCCGTCGGGGCATGGACACAAATTAGGCTGATGTTGAAGAATTTTGCCTTGATGCGGATAGTGGCTAGGCGCTCGTTCACCGCCGTGAACCTCGAGACTAGATGACGCAGTCTCTTCCCAACCACAAATCCAACACCAAATTCGTGTCTCGACGCATGACAGCTGTAGTAGATATCACAGGATGCTCTTTTGGAGCAACCCTGTCCCGTCCATCGCATTTCCTGTACAGCGGTGATGTCAGCTCTATATTTTTGGAGGACATCCACCAGCTGGATAGAGGCACCTTCCCTGTAGAGGGTTCGGACATTCCAGGTGCATATCCGTAAATCGTTGTTCTTTGGGCGTTTGCGGGAGTCGTCAACATTAGAGGGGTTCGTTATCCGAGGCTTATTTTGAGGATTCATTGGTGGGTATTTTAACGTGGTGGGTTCCAAGCTCGACGCACAACCATTCATTCAAGGCCATGGAGAAGCCCGCCGCACACATTAGTTAACTCAGTGACGGTTGTCAGATCGCTATCCAGGGGACGCCACGAGGAGGCTGTGTGTCGACTTGAAACGTAGAAGCGCAAGGATCGACCATGGACGCACCTGCGACTGTCACGAACTTTACCTTGTGTCCTACGCCCCAGGCCCCCCTTTTTCGGAGACATAGTGGAGATTTAAAGCCTAGTATAATTCAAAATAAATCGTGTTCAGCCTACAACCTCCAACATGTCTAAATCGAAGAAAATTTTCACTGCAACACTATGTAATTAGTTAGATATTTTACTTCACTCTCGATTGAAAGATGCTATTCTATTTGTTCAGAGATTTTTTTGAAATCATAGGTATGCTTGTGAACTCAATACTGTTTACAAAAATGTTTTCCAATATAATTGCCATAATGTCTTGTCGATGATGGTCCAATAGAAAATTACGGCTTACGGCGTAGAAAGCAAAGATTTGCTTTTCCTTTTCGTTACACTCCAAAACTTCATTTATATTAATCAATAAGTGGAATGATGGACTTTTTTCGAACCAGCTTCCAATAGTAGAGTTCACGGAAATAGTCTGGTCATCATTATCGTACTAAAAATGAATGAATTAAAAATAATTGAAAAAGATACAAACAATTTTTAAATTTTTTAATAGCTTGTAGCAAACATTTTTTTTAACTTTTTTTTATCCTAATTGCAATAACTGAGTCCAAAAATTAATCATTAAAATTTTCTTTTTACAATTGAATTTGAATAATAAACGTTTAATAATAAACGTTTAACGAAACAACTTGAAATACGGACAAAAAATTTAAACTGAACTTAGCTTATAATCCTTAAATTGATTAGTTATCCGCTATCGTATGTCTAACAGTCACATTTGGTTTAATTGAAATTCTAAGCGGTGAACTCATATGTAACATGTTGAAACTTTACCATAGCATATTGAGTCCTTTAGGCCCAATTTTAAGGAATATTTTGTGCATGATTTTAAAAATTAGAATGCATTAAAAATTACAAAACTTAAAGTAATGATTCCTGTGACAACCATAAAAAAGAAGAAACAAATTAAATTTTTCAATTGAAATAATTAAACAAAGTGTTTAATCTTAAGAACACATACACAGTTTTACTAATTGAACACCAATAAGTATCATCGTCAAGGGTGTGGTGTGAGAGAAATATGTTGAATTCAATTTCTTTTCAAAAATGAAACACAAAAGTTTAAGATAATAAAAGTATACATTAAAGGCCAATACTCGTAGATGAAAATAGTTCCTTTACGTTACCAATTGACCGAAATTTAAGTCTGCCAAAAGTTGCTCCATTATCTATATAAATATATTCACCCTTATTATGGTTGGCGTCGTCCACACAAATATATTGACAGCGCCTAATTGGCATCGCTGTTGTCGATTTCGCTAACAATTAACACATTCTTGGTATCGACTAAATCATATTGACGTTGACGTCGACGTCGACTAGAAACGACACAATTTGAGATGACACAATTTTTGGCAACAACTTGGAAAACATTTTTTAAGAAAAGTTTGTTTTGTTTCAGGATAATATGAAAATAACAAATGCAAATCAATTTGCAATGTTGTTTGCTTTAAAAGGCTTATAATGCAGTTGACGAGCGCCGAGTAAACAACGACATCTATTTTTTAGAACACCAATAGTTCTTTCCACAGCATTCCTCGCTTTTGCGTGTTTGCTATTGAGATGAGCCTGCATATCGAGCATCTAAAAATCTTATAACCATCTTGTGATCAAAAATCTGAAAGTAAATTCATTAAAGTTGATAATTATAATTTCAAATAATAACCCATCCTTTTAACTTAAAATCATTGCGTTAAGGCTAAAAAATCATTTCCTGTTGTAATAGAGATTTTATTCTGTCTTACTCGGAGCCAAGATCTTTATGTGCGTTCCATCTACACAACCAATAACACCAGGCAATCCAGTCTGCTCAAAAAATTCCAATTTGGCTTCAGCTTTCTCATCTTCACTCATTTAAAATTTAATGAAAAGTGGACATATTACCGCTTCTAAAATGTTGAGTGTCTCTGCCAATATCGCAGAAACAGTGGGTTGTGATAATCCCAGATTAAAATCATTGCCAACAATTGGCTAGTAATAGAATGGGGTCAAGAAACGTAGCGTTGTTGCTAGCTTCAATTTGTTCGAAATGAATGTGGATGTGGAATGTACACCATGCTTCATCGAAGGCGCTATTTCCAAAACTAATTTAAACGCCGATTTTTCCAAGCGAAAATAATCAGCAAATCTGTAACATCTGAAGCAATGCAATACATAGAAGCACATAGTAAACCATATTGGCCACTAACATGTCATTCTTCTACATACTTACTATCCGGCAATTCATAGATTTCCGATCTCTGCCTCATAACTTTTCTTTGAAGCCGCAGATTTTTTTTACTTTCTTAATCGCTTGAACTTTCACTTGAATCCGAAACAAAAAACATTTCTCGACACAAATTGCAAACAAATTGAAACAACTGACGCAAAAAAGTTTTGGACGTTTACTTTTCTTAAATTGTCGATAACATGTCGACGTCAACACAACATCCTTAGTAAATATTGATTCAGCATTAACGTCGACGTTAAGATAGAATTCGACAACGCCAACCCTAATAAAGATCATTAATTAATATACTAATTCCAACATCGTTGACAAAAATGAAACGTGCAGAATTTGAGCTCTTTTTATCGAATTTGAATCCACACATAGCGCTTATTTTTCCCAATTGCAGTTTAATATTGTTGTTTAAATGCATTAATACCTATAAATTCGATGCTTCAAACAACAAAAAACTGCAAATGGGAAAAAACGCAGACACGCTTTACATAACTGGACTTAGCGCTCATATTCTAACCTTATAAACTAAATTTTTGATATTAACATATTAATGCACGAAAAATTTAGTTTTTAATTTTAGAATTATAACTGTTTTAAATTTTTATTTATTTAATAAACATTTCAATTAACGAACAGCAAACAGAAAGACACACACGTTGCACACAACTGGAGTTAACATTAAAATATTTAAATTTTTTACACACACAATTTTCTTTCTATGTGTCATACACTTTTGACTATATAAACCACACATTTTCACTTTTTACTTACTTTAGAATATTGGAGCTGCATCCTCCAAATTTCATTCCTTTAATAATTTATCCCGATCAATGACCAACGCGAATTTGATACATGAATAGAATAAAGAATAGTGGTCGCTGTGGCGTAGTGGTAGTGGGTTGGACTGCTACGCAGATTGTCCGAGGTTCGAATCTCGGCATAGACAAAATCAAAAAGTAGAAACAACAATTTTTCACGGCACCACCACTTGGCAGGCAATGGCAAACCTACAAGAGTAAAAATTGCTATGAAAAGCTTTCCACTTCGCCGTTCGGATTCGGCATTAAACTGTACAAACCCTTCCATTCATGTACAAACATGAGTGGATGCGAAAAGCTCGGCCTAGGCCGTCCATGGGCTGTTGTGCCATTAAAAGTAAAGTAAAGAATAAAGAAACTTCACAATAGCATGGCGATCGCATGTATAACAAATGTAACAGTATTATAATAAATAAAAATTATTTTGTTGTAAATCACAAACAAAAAACAAGAACTCATTCACTTCTTAGCTCTTAAACTATTACAAACTGCTTCTAGACGGGACGAGATTGTCTTAAGACCAATATCGTCGTGCTCGTCGAAAATACTTTGGAGCATTAAAGTTATTATCAATTTGATATAAAGGGAAAATAAGGAATTATGAAAGAAAAGCTTGTGATTGTGTTTTTGTTTTTGTATTAGCACATAAAAAGTCTTTAGAAATTAAGTATTTAATCGTTGTTATTCTTAAAGTTGTTATTCTTTGCTTAAAATTTTGCTCAAAAAGCCTTGCTTTTCAGTTCACCTGCACTTGAATTTATTATATGACCAAGAAAATTAATTTTATTTACGTAAAATTCACCTTTTCTTAGTTTAAAGGTAATTCGCATATCTCAGCACAATTCAAATAATTTTTGGAAAAAGCCAAAAAGCGCCGAAATATCTTTACCAAACAACACTATGTCGTCCATATGTATGTGTCAAAAAAGCGAAAATCGATAAATCACTACAGGTGATCAGAAGTCGCTAATTGAGGGTTAATATGTAAGATCGACTCTTACCATTTTCTTCAATAATCTTACCACCAATCCAAAGTTGTCACGGAGTCGCTCCTGGAGGGATAATACATATGTAAGACCGACCTCCATTCATTTTCAGTGTACAATATTTCCCCCCAGCACACAACCTCCCATCACCAACGCTTAAGGGGGCTTTAATACAAAATTGACCATTTGATCACAGGGTTATCTTAGAGGGGAAAAATGTAAGGCTGACCGTATTAACTTCAGTCCTCCAACATTTTCCCCCGAACGTACGTACCCTTATATATAAAACCCTTAACCATCCTTAAAACAAGGAACAGAATAGAAGCCCTTGTAGAAGCGCTAGGGTCCCTAGAGGAGTAAAAGGAAAAAAATATTTAGCTACCAAAGCATACAAAATGTATCTTAAAAATATTAAATATTTATTACTAAAATAACTGAAAATCAATGCATATTATTTGTATTTCAACGCCACTTGAATTCTAATTTTAATCACAAAGTCATTATCATCTACATTGTTTAGGCCTGTACCCATAATTTTAAGGTTCTTTATGTTTAAGGTAAATTTATGTAATCCTGGCAACCCTTACCAGCTCGATTTTCCTTTCGTTAAGTTTGGAGAGAATAGCGGGGATAGTTCGGCAATCTTTAGATATTTTACCGAATTGTTTAAAGAATTTTTTTTACTACTAATCGAGAAGCCGAGAAGCCGCAGCAACCAACCCAGCATTTAGAAGACCCGTTACCCGACGCCGCTACTCCAAGCCCTAAGGAAAATCGAAGTTGGACATTATACATATATAAATAAATAATGTAAGAACGCTTACTGCTGCCTTTCTTCTTTTTCCCTACACGACTACTTTCAACTTCCCTCGAGATCCCACCTCGTCCGGAGACGCAAAGCCCTCACCCCTTTACATGGTCATTCGAGCCGGATCCGAGGAAGTTAAAACGTATGCTCCTTGCTGCCCCAAAGAGCAGCAGTACGTCAACACACAATCAAACACATACAATCAAACAACATACCAGCCTGCACTTCTCATTATTATCTAAGGTATGTGCATTTTATAATTTATTCGGTGATCAAAAAAAGTGCTAGTTAGACTATATACATATATAATTAGCGCTATACACAGTTTCTTTATTTTGCGTAAGGTCAGAAGTATATACCTAAGAATTTACCGCTTTCGCCACTCGCTTTGTCATCACTCTCATTTCTTTTTCGTTTTTGACTCTGACGTCATCGATAGTAGGTTACAGTTGTCCAAATTATTCTTCGAAAAAACAAAAAAAAATGTATAAGTTCGCTTCCTCTTCCATTCGCTCACCAGCATACATACCGTTGCACTCAAATATATTTGAGTACATGTTTTTTATATTCATAGCGGAATATAATTTGAGTACCCTACTATATGTATGCATGGAGGTTCAGGTATTTGGAGATTTTGATTTTTCAATGCAAACTTTTTAATTTAAACATAGTTTAATTTAAAACAAAATTACAAACAAATTCAAATAAAATTAAAGATTGTGATATCAAATAAAAAATAAAAAAAATAAGTAAAAAAAATGTAATAAATAATATTAATATATAATATATATAGTGGACGGACATCAGTGCATCTAACCCAGTGGGAAAATTACTCAACACTATTATTACTGAAATATTTAAGTAAATTTTAGTATAATCTAATTATAATAAAATATAATAATTTCAAATATTTTTATTTTTTTTTACTACTGCCATTGCAATTGATTTCATTTTTAAATTTTCGGTCGTGGTTTTTCAAATCTTCTACATTAAATTAAAATTAATTGCGGTTCGACATTCTAAATAGTTTAAAGTATTTCTTTTTTTTAATTTTCAACAATATGTCTGCTCAAATAAAATTTAATCGTGCAGCTAGTGCACTTATAAACTTTGAGTCCGCCTTCAACGACACTATGGGTAACCATACAGTATTGACGCTTGAGGTTCAACGAGAAGAAGTCAAAGCTCTATGGGAGCAGGTCAAGGAGACTTATGAGAGTTACTTAGACTCTATCGTCGGTAGTCTTGAAGATACGATAGACGTAACAACCGCCGCGAAGGATCAATGTCAATCTTGCTATCAAGCCTATGTTTGTTCCGCAGCGCTGATGAACGAATTTTCACATAGATTTTCCGAGCCGAGTCCCATTAGTTCAAGTCGAGTGCCAGATGGAACGTTATCATCTGAGCCCATGGCCATAGCCCCAATGCACAATATGTCTCTTCCGCCTTGTGACACGGAACTATTTCACGGAGATTATTTGTCTTGGCCCTCCTTTCTGGATCTGTTCCCGGCCATTTATATTAACAACGGACGTTTGTCCCCAGTTGAGAAACTATTCCACCTGAATCAAAAGGTGAGCGGTGAGGCTCGTGAAATTGTTCGAAAATCACCATTGACCAATGATGGTTTTATAGTGGCTTGGAAAAACCTTACTGACCATTATGAAAATAAACGGATTCTAATCAGCAGTCAGCTCAAGGTTTTGTTCAATCTTTCTCCGGTTACAATAGAATCAGCTAGCGCATTAAAAAGTGATATGAAAAATTGCATTTCAGCTCTGAAATTGAATTACATCGATGTTAGCAATTGGGATGCGATTTTTACATATCTTTGCTCTACGCGGTTACCAGAAAACACTTTAGCTCTGTGGGAGCAAACATTGAAATCGAAGACCGAGATCCCGAAATGGGTCGATCTGGATGACTTTTTAACGAATCGTTTCCAAACGTTAGAAACCGTAATGGACCTCAAAGGCTCAAGTGGAAATATTGCGAATAGGTCGGAAGTTTTTACTTCAGATGGCACTAGGTCAAGGCGAATTAGTACTCATCATGCCCACAATAATACCAATTTTTGTAAGCTATGCCCATCTCAGCACCATAGTTTCAAAAATTGCCCGCAGTTTGAAAACATGGATGTTAGCGAACGTTTTTCTGTGGTGAAGAAATTTAATGTTTGTCTATATTGTTTAGCGTCGTCTCATTTAGTAAAGGACTGTAGAAGACCCTTTAATTACTCCAAATGCAAAGGCAGGCATAATTCCATGTTGTATCGTGAGCAACAGGCCAACTCTTTAAGTGACAATGGAAGCCCAGCCCCCTCGCAGGTACCTAACGACATTACTCGAGCCCATACTACTGCCATTTCAGCTGGTCATTTATCAAATTCCGATAAGAGAGGAGTCTTGTTGGGAACAGCGGTGGTGACCGTATGCCACTTGGGTACTGTTTACACAGCTCGGGCGCTTATAGACTCTGGTTCGGAAGGTACTTTTATCTCTGATCGTTTACACAAACGTTTCAGGGCTGAACAATACGGTTTCAGCCAAAAGTCGAAATTTGTGTTCTATCATCATAGGTTCCACAGTTGACACTAGCTGGAGAATTGAGGCCAATGTTCTTGTTCTCCCCCAACTTACCGGAAACCTTCCGACTTGCCCCATAGATTCAGCGTTTTTTTTTATAGGAGGAGATGTCTACCCGCAAATAATGTTGAACGGTATCAAAAGAAATATTCTAGGTTCGCTAATAGCTCAAGAAACAGTGTTCGGCTGGATTCTTACATATATGTGTAAAAAAACCCCGTGCTCATGGACAACATTTGTAGCCAATCGAGTAGCGAGAATAGTAGAAAAGGTAGGCAGCCAAAATTGGGGTCATGTGGAATCTGTCGAAAATCCAGCAGATTTGGGGGTCGAGGAGTGATACCACAAGAACTCATGAAGAGTGATTTGTGGTGGCATGGACCGTCTTGGTTGAGCAAGGACAAAAGTCAATGGCCGAAATGTTCCGGAATAGGTTTCTAAGAGACGGCACTTGATTCAAAACCTGTAAGAGTGCATTTTTCTCTCCCGGTCGATTATGAAGACATTTTAGATAGATTTTCATCTTTGTCCAGAGCCCTATATGTCCTAGTTTTTGTTTTCCGATTCTACCATCCGACCCATCCATTTCATAAGAGAAAATATAGTTACAATTCACATCAAATCCTAAGTGAGGAAATTGAACTGGTAAAGAGTTGTCTGATAGTTCAGTCTCAAAAGATGTGTTTTGGTGCTGATTATATGTAGCTACTAGCGAAAAGAGGACTCGCTAGCAAAAGTCCTTCGTTAAATTTGAATCAATTCCTCGAGTCTTGCGTGTGTTGAGGAAAAAGTATTGGATACCAAAAGCGAAAATTCTGGTGAAATCCATAATTCACAATTGCAAAATTTGTGTAATTAATAGGAAGAAACAACAAACATAAATTATGGCGGCATTGCCTCCTGAGAGAACAACAATTTCAAGACCCTTCACAACGACCGGCGTAGATTTCACAGGCCCCTTCGATATTAAGAATTATACTGGGCGAGCTTGTCTTATAACTAAAGGCTATGTGTGTGTTTTTGTGTGCTTTGCCACCAAAGCAATACATCTTGAGGCGACCAGTGATCTCTCTACGGCAGCTTTTTCTGATAATGGGACTAATTTCGTAGGAGCTTCAAGAGAACTAAGGAAAGATTTCTCCGCATTCATAAAGTCAGCCAATAATTTGATTCCGAATCAACCTGGCTACACTAGTGCAGAATGGCATTTTAATCCTGCTGGTGCACCACACATGGGTGGCCTATGGGAAGCAAGGGTCAAGAGTTTCAAGATGCATATCCGAAAGGTTGCCGGAGGTATGAAGTTTACGTTTGAAGAATTCTCAACATTGCTTTCTCGCATAGAAGCGTGCCTCAACCCCGATGATGTCGCTCCATTTACCCCCGGTCACTTTCTAACTGGTTCCCCCCTATTGTCGATAGTTGAACCTGAAATTAATCAAAGTCCGATATCCATAATTAATCGATGGCAAAAAATTAGAGCGATTAATCAACAATTTTGTCAAAGATGGAAATCTGAATATTTGAAAGAGCTTCACAAACGTTTCAAATGGAAGTATCCCCAAAAAAATATAGAGGTAGGCGAACTTGTTGTTGTCAAGGAAGATAACTTACCAACCAATGAGTGGCGATTAGGCCGAGTGACGAAAATTTTTGCGGGTTCAGATACCAAAATTCGAGTTGCCGATGTTAGAACTGAACGTGGCACTGTTACACGTCCGATAGTTAAGCTTGTAGTTCTTCCCAATATATCGGAGAACGCACCCAATCCACACCAATAACTTTTATTACAGATAAGCATTATGGGCCGGTATAAGAGAAGTACATCTCGGGCATCCAGGGATCTAGATCCACAAGATTTACATCGCGAAGTTTCACAGAGTCGGAGTGTCATCCACGTGCCTCGGCCGTTCGAGCGTAGACGATACGATGACGTGTCCTCCGGTGGTGGTAGCTCGGATGAAGAAAGAGCGTCAAGGAGACCAAGCTCGTCATCCCCTTCTCAACCTAATCGTCAGGTGTCACTGGTCTACACAAATGCGCCTCTTTTCCGACCGCCACTCCAGTCTGCAATGAGACCACGCCGGTCTCACCAGACCCATCGGAACTGGTGTCCACGGCGCAGGCAGATGGAAATGCCTCTAGATGGTCGACTGGCAATCCGGGGTCGCGACGTACCAGTGGCTTATCAGCAAGTGATGCTCGTTGCCTTGATCAATATCGGCACATAATGCTCGCCGACAAGGACTGTTACAAATCGGCTCCGGTTTCCTTTATGTTGAGTGCCGATGTATATTATCGAGTAGTGCAACAAGGCACAATGCCTTACTTTTTTTTAGTTAATGGCTTGTAAAAGAAACAAAATAAGAATAAACATTATATACACACATAATACAATGAAATCACCGAATAAATATAGAACTGCACTGTTTATTTTTACATCTTTAAGTTTAAGTTGCCAATATGGCAAGGCCTGCGGCATGTTTAGGTCTGTAGCCATAATTTTAACCTGGTAACCCTTACCAGCTCGATTGTAATAAGTACGTTAGTTTTTTAGTACATGCGCAACGTACTTCTTAATTTAAATTCTATTAAATTGTATTTTTGTAGTTTATATATGAAAAAGCTCACGTCTAAGACATTGCAGTTAATTGAGCTACAGTAACCAACGAGCATAGAGCAATAAAATTGTGTTAAAACATTAAATAAAAATATTAAACAAACACATTAAATGAGATAGTCATATTTATTACATGGTGTCAGAAGTAAATCGCTCGTAGAAATTGCAACTAACTATTGCAATTGAAATTATCCCAGTGCTGTAACAAATATTAAGTAATTTTAAAAAATTACAGTTTTCAAAATTCAATTTTCAAGAACGGTAAAAATTTGAGGAAAACGGTAAAAAATTTGAGAGAATTAAGAATTTTGTTCAGCTGCACTACAAAACATACATTGTGAAATCATCATGTCAAAAGAACTTCGTGCACCTGAACCGCTAGATGTTGCAAATATTGGTATTTCTTGGCCAATATGGAAACAAAAATTTTATGTTTGGCTCAAGGCTACAAAGCGTGATGTGGATGAACAAGATGATCAAATTGCTGCGTTTTTGTCATTAATTGGCGATGAGGGTCTCAACATTTATAACACCAAATTTCCCAATAATGCCACTCCGGATGAAATGTATGGCATATCGAGAAATCTTGCTGGTGAAATAGCAGCTCGTCGTAAATTACATGTGGTGATCACAGCATTTGATGACTATTCGACGCCAAAAAGAAATGAATCAATGGAGCTGTTCAAATTCATGGCTATTAAACAAAGTGAGAAGCAAAGCTTTGCTGAGTTTGAAACTCAACTACGCAAACAAGCGTTGTTTTGCGAATTTAAGTGCACATGTGGAGTTTCTTATGCAGAAAAAATGTTGCGTTGCATGATTACAACAGGTGTAGAAGATCGCAAGCTGCAAACAAAGTTATTAGATGGTACTCATGATACCCTGACAAAGGTGGTTGACACATGTAAATCATTTGAAGCAACAGGAATTCATAAGAAACTTTTGGAAATGCCAATGAACAATGTTAATCATGTGGAATATGGCAAAACAGGCGTCATAAATATCATCAGCGTGGAAAAGGGTACCATACAAAATAAACCGAGGAAGAAGCGTTTCAATAAGGGTCAATGCTTTAAATGTGGTGCTGATGGGTGGACTCGTCAACATAAATGCACTGCATCGGGGAATGAAGTCAAATCAGAACCAGTTGCTGTTAGTCATTTGAATTGGAACAATTCATACAAAGGTACGTTGCGCAGTGTAAATTTTTGCAATAAAAAAGATTTAGAAAATATTCATATTAGGGAATTATTTTTTAGAATAAACACAACTATGAATACAGGTAATGAACGTTGGATCAAAAAGTACAAAGTAGGGACACAGATTGTGGAGTTTTTAATGGATACAGGAGCTGCTGTTAATTGTATTCCGATTAGTATTGTTAAGACATTAAACAGGAACATGATTTTACCAAATAATAGTTGTATAAATAATATCTTGTGCTAGTCGATTATAATAGTCATAAAATACAAACTTTTGGCCTAGTGTCTATTAAATGCATTGGTTTAAAACAAATGCTGAAAACGATATTTCATTTGTTGTTGTTGAAGGTAAGCGTACTCCAGTACTTGGATTGAAATCTTGTATTGCACTTGGTCTGATTAATCGCCCTGAGGTCAATAATCTCTCATTATCTGCAGCTTCGCTAACATTTATTGAACGGTATGTGGATGTGTTTACTGGTCTTGGTAAATTTCCTGGTGAATCAAAAATATTTTTGAAAGAAGGATCACAGCCGAAACTTCATTATCGTAAACATTTTCCTCACGCTTTGATGAATAAATTACAGGATGAACTTAACCGAATGGTAGGTGAGAACATCATCTCACCAGTTGACTATCCTACGGATTGGGTGAACAACCTACAGGTTGTCGAAAAACCAAATGGTCAGCTACGTCTTTGTCTTGATCCAAAGCCATTAAATAACTGTATAAAGCGTGTACATTTCTTGATACCAACGACTGATGATCTCACATCAAACCTAGCAGATGCAAGAATCTTTACTGTTATTGATTTGACTAGCGGGTTTTGGCATATGTCTTTGAACAAAGAATATTCAGATCTCACGACCTTCATGACTCCATTTGGTCGTTATAAGTTCAATCGATTACCTTTCGGCCTTAATTGTGCACCAGAGATGTTTCAACATCGCATGGTCCAATTATTTGGGGACATCGCTGGGGTTCATATATATTTTGATGACCTGATGATAGCTGCGTCATCGTATGAGGAACATGATAGGGTAATGGAGTTAGTTATGCAACGGGCACGTAAATTCAATGTAAAATTCAACCCTGAGAAGATACAATACAGGCAAACTTCAGTCAAATTTATGGGAAATGACATTTCACACAACTCCATTAGAGCGGGTCGTAAATATACTTAGGCTATTTCGCAAATGCCACAACCAAAGGATAAGGCTGACGTTTTACGATTTATTGGTTTGCTAAAGTACATTGGTCGATTTATTCCTAATCTTTCAAAGATTACAGCAGAACTTCGAAATTTAACTCGAAAAGATGTCAATTTTGAATGGAATCGACAACATGAGAGTGAATTCAATAATTTGCTTTGTCTAGTCTCGTCTGACCTAGTGTTGGCTACTTATGACCCCAAGAAGCCAGTCGTTGTTCAAACCGATGCATCTAAGGATGGGCTTGGTTGTGTCATTCTGCAAGACAGTAAACCGGTTTCCTTTGCATCTCGTACACTTACGAAGAGTGAGCGAAAGTGGGCTCAAATTGAGAAAGAGTTGCTAGCTATCGTTTTTGCTTGTCAACGATTTCATTATTTTCTTTATGGCCGTGAATTTACGGTCCAAAGTGACCATAAACCATTGTAAACACTAATCAAGCGTGATATTGATGATGTGACTATGCGACTTCAACGAATGTTTATGATTTTACTGAAGTATTCACAAATGACAATTGTTTATACACCAGGTAAACAGATGCTTATTGCAGACTGCCTGTCGCACTGCACAATTGCCTGAAACGGATGAATTTGATGATTTTTCTGGGGTTGTTCACACAGTAATTAACAACATCTGCATTAATAATGATAATAAGGAATATTACCTTAAGATTTTCAACGAAGATGAGAAATATTCTCGCGTTAGGAAATACGTTGAACAAGGTTGGCCAAGTTATCATCAACTCAATGATGTGAGTCAACATTTTCATAAGATGAAAGACCGACTTCATGTGGAAGAAGAAATGTTGCTTTTAGACTTTCGACTGGTTGTACCTACAGCAATGCAAAGACAAATGGCAAATTGGCTACATGAGTCGCACTTGGGAATTGAGAAGACATTATCAAAGGCTAGAGAGCTTTTTTATTGGCCTGGTATGAATGAGTTCCTTAAGGAAAAGGTGAAATCATGCATTGTTTGTGAAAAGTTCACACGTAATGTACAAAAGGAAATAATAATACAGGAAAAAGCTAAGTATCCATATCACATTGTGGGCATGGACAATTTTGAATATGCAGGTCGAGACTTTATTTCTGTTTATGACTCCTACTCCAACTATTTAGTAGTAATTGAATTAAAAAATAAGACAGCATCTCAAATCATTGAATCTCTTAATGCTGTTTTTTTCAAGATTGGTTTTCCAACCATTATTAGGTGCGACAATAGTCCATTTAATTCTAGACCGTTTGCACAATTTGCTTCGCAATACAATATCAAACTTCAATTTTCAAGCCCTCGCTATCCACAAAGTAATGGATTGGCTGAAAAGGGCGTGGCAATTGCTAAAAACATTATAATGCGACTGTATGAAGCGTATGATATTCAGTCATATCAATATCGTATTCTTGAGTACAACACCACTCCTGTGGCTAGTATGAATTTATCGCCTTCTGATTTGTTCTTTGGACGTCGACTAAAGACTAAGATCCCTGTACTGGATGCACTTTTATTTAGGAACAACATTATGGAAGATCAGGTTAAGAAGAAAATTGATAAGAAGAAAGAAACACAGGCATATTATTTTAATCGGTTAGCCAAGAAACAACCAAAATTAAATATTGGTGACCTAGTTATATTTAAGAAAGATTCAAAGCACTGGCATTATGGCACAGTTGTTGGAATCGTTAGTACTAGTTCATATATTATTAAAGATACGATGGATAGATTCTTTAGACGCAATCGGCGACATTTGGCAAAAACGCGTAATCAAGATTTTGACCCAAGTGAGTTGTTACTAGGAGATGAAACGTTAACTACTGCAAAAATGCCAAAACAGGCGATAGTTGTTCCACCTGGAGATGTAAACCGAAATAATCATGATAGTTTTCAGGCTTCTAATAGCTTTCATAATTTGCAATCTGAAGATGAGTTAGATCAGACACACATGTCTGACTCTGATCCAGAGATACCTAAATCTGCAGATTTGTCGCCACCGCGAGTAATAACGAGAAGTGGTCGTGTTGTTAAACCACCCAGAAGATATGGTTATGAGGATTAGGGTACTGGTCAAACAAGTATAATTAAAATTAACAATCAGCTATCTTTCTTCTCAGGAAAAGAAAGCGTGTAATAAGTACGTTAGTTTTTTAGTACATGCGCAACGTACTTCTTAATTTAAAATCTATTACATTGTATTTTTGTAGTATATATATGAAAAAGCTCACGTCTAAGACCTTGCAGTTAATTGAGCTACAGTAACCAACGAGCCTAGAGCAATAAAATTGTGTTAAAACATTAAATAAAAATATTAAACAAACACATTAAATGAGATAGTCATATTTATTACACGATTTTCCTTTCGTTAAGTTTGGAGAGAATAGCGGGGATAGTTCGGCAATCTTTAGACATTTTACCGAATTGTTTAAAGAATTTTTTTACTACTAGTCGAGAAGCCGAGAAGAGAAGACGTCCACCGCAGCAACCAACCCAGCATTTAGAAGACTTGTTACCCGACTCCGCTACTCCAAGCCCTAAGGAAAATCGAAGTTGGACATTATACATATATAAATAAATATTGTAAGAACGCTTACTGCTGCCTTTCTTCTTTTTCCCTACACGACTACTTTCAACTTCCCTCGAAATCCCCCCTCGTCCGGACGCAAAGCCCTCACCCCTTTACATACACTTTATTACTTTAGTACCACATGAATGAACCACATATTCGAAGAAGTTTCGCTTATATGTTTCCATTTTTGTACATAAGTATGTTTACTTTTTTCGGACCATGTTACTCGTTAACACTTGAGAAAACTATTCACAACTCTTCATTACTTAATCTCTGAGAGAAAGATCGAGTATAGTATGTACTATACTCGAAGGCTAACTTTACATGTGCACCGAGCAATTAATCTAATGTATTTAAGCAGGCTTAATGAACGTTAATTTTCCTGAAGAGTATAACAACAATATACGTATATAGTATACGTATAGTATATATAGCTAATATGGCAGATCCGACGATCGTTTAGGAACCCACTACGGTTCCTCATCAGTGATCTTGGTTCTTTATGTTAAAATATTCCATATAAGCTCATAATTTGAAATGTAACCGAGAATTACAATTACATGAATTTCAAATATTTTCCATTTACACAGCATGGTACACATCTCTGATTTAAACAGGCTAAAACATCGTAAATGACAATCATTTAGGTCAATAGAATAATTTTTGTGTCTGAATTTTGACTTTTCCTACCATTCAGAGGGAGAACTTAAATTTTTTTTAATTTACACAAAATTCTCAAATTCATTAAACATTAGCTTTGTGATCATTTTGAAATTAACTTTACATATACTTAATATATTTATTTTAATATCTTTTAGAAAATGTTTTGGAAAAATCATATCATGGATTAATACGTGAAAATGAAACATTAGTTGAAATAACTCCGCTCATCAAAGTAGATGAAGAGAAAATCTGCGATTTTCGTATATTAAAAAAACCATATCATGAAATACCATTCCAGGTAAGAAACAAATTTTAATATTATTTAAAATTTTTTTAATAATATTTTAATTTAATATCACATTATTTTACAAAGTTCGACAAAGCTGTTCCCCCAAGCACCAAAACCAAAAACTTTGTACTGAATCGGGCGGTTGCAGAATCTTAGGGAGGGGGGACGCAAACCCTCTTGGAAGGGTTCGTCCGTTACCTTTAGAGATAGCGATAGAAACCACATACGAGACATGATAAAAAATAACCGTTATTTTTTCGTTTTATTTTCTCAAAAAGTATTTATTTATTCATCAACAACTATCTTGTCCCCTTCAAAGTAATCCCCCTCAGATATAATACACTTATGCCAGCGTTTTTTCCAATCCTCGAAACACTTCTGAAACGCGCATTTTGGTATCGCCAACAGCTCCTGTTTCGATTTTTCTTTTATCTCCTCAATCGTAGCAAAACGCTTTCCTTTCATCGGTGTCTTCAGTTTTGGGAAGTTCGAATAGTAAAAAATCGAAGAGCACACCAAAACACGACTAACCTTTTTATCTGTCAAAAACAAACTGACAATCCAAAATAGTTGGTATTGCCAACATATATAACAGACACGTGTACCAACATAACAGAAATAAAAATGCGAAAACCAAACCTACGTAACTCACGAAATTTGAAAATAACGGTTATTTTTTTATCTTAACTCGTACATGTAAAGTGATTTTGACATTGTTTTGTGACTTAGAGCGGTTTACTAACTTAGATAACTCTACAACCGATAATTGATCTAGGCCGCCTTAATAAAGCTACGTTAGTTGCTTCTTTTGTTCGCACGTTGCGGGTATTTTATATGATTTTTGACTAATAATTAAAAATAAAAATTTTAAGGGACCACATTTTGAAAAATACCGGGTGAAAGAACGTAAAATTATGCATCACTTAAAAAAAAAAGCTTACACATTTTTTGCTTTAATTCGGGCGCAGAGAAAAACCAAAAATTTTTAATTATTTCAAAAATCAAATTAAATTAAATATATTTAAAAAATTTATACCTATTTTCAATTGAATAAAATATGATTTTATTAAAAAAAAAAAAAATCCCTCCAAAGTATATCTAATTATTGTGTTTTTTTCTTATTTGGACTCAATCTAACTAAAAAAAATAACAAGGGATCCCTCCGTTAGTCAGGTGAATTGATCTCAATTTTCATGGTCCAATACCCCACTGTACGTTGGCAAGGCCAAGTGCAGTCTCGTAGTTGGTCTTTTTAACGGAGATTAGGTCGTCCTGTTCTGCGTATTAATCCACCGTGGCTCGAATGCAAATCCTTCCTTGCTGGAGTATTTTCCTCCATTAATTCAACATGACCTAGTCAACCAAGCATTTAAATTTGTATGCACTTAATTACAAGTATATCAGTGTCGGCGTATAGCTTCCTTTTACTTTGATACATTTCGTACTTGCATAGATCATGCGAAGTATGTATCTTCCTCGCAAATGTTCTCAGTAGACTAGTATCATTGGCAGCAATTTTGCTTGTTAATGGCGCCTCGTCGATCATCCAAAAATCAGGTTCAGTGTTAAAATTGTACTGAAATTGTAAAATTGGACGTAGATAAATGTTAAATTATTCAATGTTTACATACCCTGTATATTTTTTTAATTTTATTTTTATTGATACATTCAACACACAGGGTGTATCCCTATGAATGTATTGTTTGTTTGTATTATTAAAGATAAACTATTTCTTGCTGTGAAAAGTTTTATTTCCCTATCAAAAGTAAAAAGTTTTATTTTCACGATCGCTCGACGATAAAAAATCTTAC